>ML677360.1:7626425-7643471 GCA_007922305.1 Dermatemys mawii | reverse complement strand
AGGGGGGGTCAGGCTGTGCCCTGGGGGGTCAGGGCGGGGCGGTCAGCGTCTCCCCCACTCTCCGACTGTGGCGCGCTCAGAGCCAGGCACGGCGACAGTCGCGCTGGTGGCGGCGCGCGCGCGCGTTGCCCTCTTTCGCGGCGCTCTGCCTCTCCGGCTCGGTCACGTGCCCGGGAGGAGGCGGAGCTGCGGCCGGGCTGCCGTGGGTGTCCTGGGCGCTTGGCAGGGAGCGGGCCGACCCCCTCCCCCGGTGCGACGGGCCCAAGGCCGGGGTCTCAGCCCGCTGCCAGCCGCGGACACGGCGGAGGCTCCCCCAGGTGAGGGTGGGGCCGCGCCGCGGGCTCGGAGGGAGTAGGCCTGACAGGGCCGGGGGGGCGGAGGCGGGGCCGGGGCCGGGAGTGTCAGCGGGAGTGGGCCCGGCCCGAGGAGGGCAGAGGCCGGGCACGGAGCGGGGCTGTGCCCGGAGAGTGGGGCCGGCTCTGGGGGCGGGTGCCACGGTCGGGCGTTTCCGGGGGCCTGGAAAGGGGGAGCGTGGGGCCGGGGGAGGGGGGCCGAGGCCTGGCTTGGCGCATGGGGGCTGGCCCCATTCTTGCTGCCCGGGCCCGGCTGCTGCGGGTAGCGGGGCTGGGCTCTGCCGTGGGCTCCACTCCTTGGGGTGTCTCTTAGGTGGACCACAGGCGGGGATTTGTAAAGGACCCAAGGGCTTTGGGCACCCTTCTGTCGATGTTCGGTGGGGCTTGGGTGCCGAACTTACTTAGGTTCCCAGCTTGTATAGAAACTGCAGGTCTGAGATGGGGCTGGCCCCCTGCACGTTGCCCCAGCAGTGTCCACACCTGTGCTGTCATGGTGCTCCTGGATGCCTGAACAAAGCAGGCTCAATTATGCACAGTTAACAGCTTGACCAGGTCTGACCCAGAACCACCTGGGAGATGAGGGATTGTGTCACTTTCCTAGCAATCCCTGGATAGGGGTAACCTAGCACTATAGCCTTGCAGCAAACTTGGTATGCTATGTGTGTGAATCCGTGTATGTCTTGTCAGTCTGTCTACTGGCTTTCTTACATCTGCCGTTTGCAGTTGTGGACATCTTAAACTAGATCCATCACAGTTTAGTAGGAGGGTGTTGAATATTGAATTGGGTAGACCATTCATGCTCATGTCATCACTTAAACTTCAGAGAATGTAGCATTGTCAGTCACGCTGTCGTATATGAGAATTGGTGGATCCCTGTAACTTTTCTTACTTGAGCCATTATCCTTCCTATTTCTAATTTTGAAACAAATGCGGGCAATATTTCACACATTTATTTTAATCCTCCTTCAACCCTCTTAAAAATAAATGAATAGAGCAGCCTTCTATCCTCTTGTTGTGAAGTCTGCATTATTCTTAAAAAGTGACCTGACCATAGAAAATGGTGGGTTCTGGGTTTCTCTAATTTCAAAAGTGGTGTCCTTCCTGGCCAGTTGTGCTCCCGATTCTGGTTATGACAAGTTTAATTTTAGTCCTGTAAGCCTTGTCTGGATTTTAAAGTTGTGTATTGCACACCTTAATTAAGATGCAAATACTTAGCATAACTTAAAGAAAGTTTAAAGGGAAAATACCTCAGGTTCACCATTATAGAAAGACTGCATCTGTTATCATAATGATATTAAACCCTGATGAGCATTTTTCATTGTAGCTTTACAAAGGTCATATTAAGGTAGCCATGACTCAAGCATCGTTCTTCATCCTTCGCAGATGGGGAAATTGGGCTGTGAAGAGTGGAAATAATCAAAAGTGGCCTCTAATTATGGAAACCAACTTCTGGGTGCCCAACTTTGAGCCACATGTGGTCTGGGTTTTTGTTTGTTTGTTTTGTTTTCCAGAGGTAGTGAACACTGTGAGCTCCCATGGACTTCTTCTGGAGTTGTGTGTGTCAATACCTCAGGAAAATAGTCACTCTTTCAAGTCAGGCACCCAAAATTAGTGGTTGCTTTTGATCATTTTGGGCTCATTGCCTACACTTACACAGCAAGTTCACAGCAGAGCTGGGAATAGAACATGAATCTCATGACTCCTTAGGTTACTACCCTATCCATTGAACTGTATTGCTTCCTTTTAACATTAACTTAGAATGTCCTCGCTTTACTATTGCATTTTTGCCAGGTAATTCTGTAATCCTAACTTTTGTTTCTAAGGTGATATTTCATGGTTTTTCCACCATACTCTGGCTTCTGCTCACAGTCTCCCTATTCTCTTGGGAATTATAAAAATGTCCCTCAGCAGGCTTCAAACTTACTTGATACTTCTGTGGGCAGTAATGCTCTGTCTGACAAACCTGCCCCTCGGTAGAACTTATAAGAGAGGAACTGCCCGTGGTGGCCTTGCTGCTTACATGGTGATCTTTCATTAATAACAGTGGCACATCTGATGGGTATAGTTATTTACTCCCTTAAAAATAAAACATAAATCAAATAAAAAAACAAAAAATCAAAACATCTTGGGAAGCCAGGTATTTCTAAACAAAGATTAAACTTTCAGTGGCGTAAACACTTAAAAAAGTGGAACTGCACAGTTACATTTCAACACACAACCTCAATGCTGCCCTGGACATTGTCCATGTAAGGTAAATAAAAGTCTGAGTAAGACACCAGGTTGACACCACTGAAACTTGTGTGCCTGTTTAATCATATTAAAACTAAAATTTTGTCAGTTCATCTATAGACCTTAAAAAAATCTCTAATATTAGACATTTTGTACTAGATCCACTGCATTTTAGGTAATGATTTGATTCATAGTTGAGTTGTATAGGTGTCCTGGGTTTGTGAAGTGTGCAGTGGCAGGGAACCACATTATTTAGGATACCAAAGGGTTAATATGACTGTAAGATTCTGATATCACTTGGTTGCATTTGGGAAAGAGGGATTGCACAGGTTGTTGGTACAGGTTGAAGTATCATCTTGCCTACTGTTTGAAGTTCAGTAGGCAAGATGCTTTTGTTTCTGTTTTATCCAAGAGACACTACCTTATTTAGAAGCTAATTTGTAGTTACACAGGTTGTGCCTACAGTGAATTTGATCCATGCTAATATGTAGAACATTGGACAGTACAGTACTCAATACTCAAAATGTGTCTCATACCCCATTATACCAGTGTGCAGCATAAGATTGTTTGATAACCTTTGGGAAGGTTAGGGGAAGACTGGCGTGAAACACACTAGATCTGATAAGCCTGAGGACAATACAAAAGATGTCAATGAAGGCGCATCATCAAAATCCAGGGGGGCAGCATCCTGCTGAGAAACCAACCCTCCTACCTTCAGTTGCTGTCTTGAATAAGATAGTAGAAGTGGCCAAGCATGTCCGTTTTTCATCTCTGCTTTGTAGGGCACTGACTTCTCATTCCAATTTACCACTTAGACTGCTACTCTCAAGTGTGTTTTGGCCAGTGCTCCTTGGTCTGTGCTAGTTTATAATTGCTTTTTTAGGTATAATTCAAGGTGATGTGTTAAACTCATGAAGCTCTAACTGTTTTGGATCCTGACTATCTTTGAATATCAGTCTTTCTCCTTGAGTGCTTCTGCTGGAGTTGAGAGGTCAGACAAGATTCTGATTTAACAGGAGAGCTGGTGGCAGGGTTTTTAAGGTGAGATCCTTGACTCTTGGATTCCTTCCAACACATTGGTCCATCAGAACTCAATTTTTTTTATTTTATTCTTTCGATGTGGATGCTATTATTAGTGTTGGTGGTTTTGTTTTTTTTTGCAGGCCTCCATCCTTTGCTCTGGGCACCCATACAGTTAAAATAGACAATATCCTACCTTAATCCAAAATAACAAAAACATGCCCATTTCAGCATAGCTAAATTGCTACCTTGCTGGTTGCACGTAGCAGTAAATACATTTACAACAACGAAAATACAAAAAAAGAAAGGAAAATAGTGGAACCTAGCAGCGTAACTGGAAGGTTAATGCATCTGAATGGACTTTAGAGGGAGTTTGGGAGTGGAGCGGTAGGCATGGATAACCCCCTAGTAATAGCTGTCTCCTTTTTTATCATGAAGGAGCTCCAGATTAAATGCCTCAGTGGATTTCTATTGTGGCATTATGACACAGGGTGGAGGGGAGTCTCTCATATAACCAGGTGCCAGCTTGTTTAGAGTTTAAAAAGTTGAAACTCCTGTTAGTATGATGTGCTTCTGCTAAGACACTCCACTGAATAATTGGGCAGCTATAATCTGCCCACTCTTCAGTTTGATGTAGACTCCCAGGTGGGGTGCTATGAGAGGGGATGCGTGAAACTGGGAGAGTTTGAGAAGAGCTGAAGAGAGACAGAGGGAATGTGTCCTCTTCTATACATATTTTGAGTATTAAGTGCAACTCCCTGGTGTTATTTTGGGTTGAGAGTGCCCTATTTTGATTTTGTTCAATCTGTGTACATGTGAGGGAGGGATACAGATGTTTTTCACTCTGGTTATGAAGTGTTGTGCAAGTCCTGCAAACCTTGGATATGCAATTTAAGATAAGTGTAAATAGAATAATTTTGAAAAATAAATCCAACATTGTACTGGGCCTTCTGTGGAGACTACCTTTTGTATTGCACTAATAGGCATCTGGAAAATTTTAAGACTCCTTGCTCTTCACCCCCATTCCCTTTCCAGTCCTCTCAAACTTGCCTCTGGCTGTTGCGGGAAAGAGAGAATTCTCACTCTCTTCCTTCCACGCAGGAGCTTCTTGACAGTTGTACATTTGGAGCTTTCTGCTATGATGCTCTTTGCCTGGTGTCTTGGTTGCAGCACAGGAAAATCTCCAACTCTCTCTCTCTTTTGGTCCTCCCATGTGAGTAGCTTCAGTGTTTGCCTCTCCTGTGGGTCATATGTTTCTTAGACAGTAACAAAATGAAATTGACATGATTCTTCTCAGCTTCACAGCTGATCACAGCTTTCTTAATAACACCAGTGACACTAAAAAGAGTGTTGCTGATTTCACTCTGCTTCTGTTTGACAAAGCTGAAGCAGTAGAAGACACTAGTATTGTTTGCAGAATCAGGAACACATCGGTGTGTGGGCTCAGGAACTTTGCCTTTTAACTTTGAAGGTTAAAAATACATGTATTTAAAAATGAAAGTTAACATTGTACAAAAATTGACATGCCTTCTTACTTGTCAGGGAAAATTCTCTTAGTTGCTGCCGGCTATTGGATTTGTCAGTCTCATGCAGAAGCTTTGATGTTCAAATTGTTTGTAGTATTTTAATGCTGTATTTTTGTACTTTAAAACATGGGCTATTTTAGAATTTCTGGACTTTTGCAGACTTGTTCAAAGAATACTTTCACAGTGGGGACAGCAGAATAGATCAGATTTGGAGTTCTTCAGCCAGGCTGTTCTTAGTAGTTGGCAAAAAAGCTTGCAATTAAACCCTTTTTATTTCACAACATGAATTCCTAGTCTGATTATACCCAAAGTTTATAAATACTACCAAGACTTCTCTAGCAAAAGTAATTATGAGAACCTTGAGCCAAATCTGTTTGTGAGTAAATTGACCTTTCAGTAGAATGCTTGTCACAACATTGACTATGAACTGTCTTCCCATAATTAAAAATTAGTTCCTTAGCTGCACTTGGAAAATCAAACTAAAGCACAGTTTATTGTCAGAAAAATACATGTAATTTTAATAAACACACACAGTGAAATAATCAGGTAAATTACAATTTGTGTGCCTGTGTATCTTAATGAAATGCTATACTGCATTACTTTAAAGCTCTGGTTTTCCTCTGGAATAGAACATTGTATTTATATTGTTTCCAAATGGAAACATTCTTTTTCACATGACACTAACAGTTTGGCTAATTGTACTTCACCATTTGGATATTAAATTTTACAAGATGCCAATTTCAAGAACAATGGTGACACTTTAAATTAATTTGTAACAAATGGGCAGGGGGGGAAATCTCCCTTTATTTGGACTTAATCGATGAAAATAATCTTTTTAAAGTAAATGACTAGTTGCGATTGAAATTTGTTTCTAAAGTTACGTCCTCTCTTCTTGATTCTTCAGTCATGCCTCGAGAGCTGATCAGTTGGCTTTATGTACAATAAAAGTTAGACCGTCTGAGATGACGGAACTATGTCGAGCGACATCATCTAGAACAGTAGTTCTCAAACTTTTTTACAGGTGACCCCTTTCACATAGCAAGCCTCTGAGTGTGACCCCCCCCCCCTTATACATTAAAAATACTTTTTGAAATATATTTAACACCATTATAAATAGTGGAGGCTAAGCGGGGTTGGGTGGAGGTTGGCAGCTTGCGGCCCCCCATGTAATAACCTCATGACCCCCTGAGGGGTCCTGACCCCCAGTTTGAGAATCCCTGATCTAGAATCACTCTTTTCAGTGAATTTCAATGAAGTTTATGGAATTTTAACAAATAACTCCACTATAAAACATAATAAAATTCCATTAAAGCATATCAATATGTCTCACACCCAATGTCACCTACATCCTAACAAATTGCATTTTTATACCTGGGGAAATCTAGAAGAAAGTTTTGTTGTTTTTTTTCCAAAGGATTTTATTACTTCAGGATTTTGGGAAGAGCTGTAGGCTGAATAATATAAACAGTCAACAGTTCTCAAACTTGTTTAATATTTATTGCTGCAAACTCTAATTTAAACATTATGATAATCTTAATTGCAGCCATTAACTTCTGGATGGTCACCAAGAATTTATCTTTTTTTAATATTTTAAGTGTAGCCATTAACGCTAGGCTTACAGCAGGAAGTGTAAAGCTTCCACTGTGGGAACGTCATATCAATTCACCTTGGCCTCTGCAGTTCATATAGCAAATTCCTGGCAAGTGATCAGTTACATCTAATATTGATGAGTGTGAAAATAAAGTGTTAAACCTCAACTACACTTCTTTCAGATATGTATCATAATTCTACCTAAGGTCTTTAAGGTTATTTCACTGTCTCACAGTGTCCCTGGCCATCCCTCTTACTGCACTATTTGGAGAGAGAGACCAGTGTTTATGCACATGACTTTCTACCTGAGCTGTTACTTAATCCTGACTCTGTGTCCCCTTAGGTCAGGAATCAGGTTTTCCCTCTGAGGCACCTTCAGTAATTGATCCACATTATAGTTCCAAGATCTGTTTCTTTTAGACTTAAATAGTTACTAAAATATTCTTTCATTTTACAGAAATAGAAAAATTATCAAATAACAATGTGCTAACAATGACTACTGTGGAAAACAGTGTTAGTCTGACCTTCAGTTTAGTTACAGAATATTGAAATCTTATGTACAGGATAACCTTCATTCAACCAAAAGCCATTTGTTTCTGCCTGTCAGTTTGATATCCAGATGTAGGTTTAGAGAGGTTGGTCTGTCCTAATGTAACTGGAGACACTGTAGATTTTTGCCACTCAAGTCTCAGTTCATGTTTAACATTACATCTAGGGCAGTCAAACAATTAAAAAATAAGCATAGAATAGAATCATAGAATATCAGGGTTGGAAGGGACCTCAGGAGGTCATCTAGTCCAACCCCCTGCTCAAAGCAGGACCAATACTCAACTAAATCATCCCAGCCAGGGCTTTGTCAAGCCTAACCTTAACCTCTAAGGAAAGAGATTCCACCGCCTCCCTAGGTAACCCATTTCAATGCTTCACCACCCTCCTAGTAAAAAAGTTTTTCCTAATATCCAACCAAAACCTCCTCCACTACAACTTGAGACCATTGCTCCTTGTTCTGTCATCTGGTACCATTGAGAACAGTCTAGATCCATCCTCACTGAAACCCCCTTTCAGGTAGTTGAAAGCAGCTATCAAATCCCCACTCATTGATCTCTTCTGTAGACTAAACAATCCCAGTTCCTCAGCCTCTCCTCATAAGTCATGTGCTCCAGCCCCCTGATCTTTTTTTTTTTTTTCCCTCTACTGGACTCTCCAACTTTTCCGCAACTTTCTTGTAGTGTGGGGTCCTAAACTGGACATAGTACTCCAGATGAGGCCTCACCAATGCTGAATAGAGGGGAATGATCACGTCCCTTGATTTGCTGGCAATGCCCCTACTTATACAGCCCAAAAAGCTGTTAGTCTTCTTGGCAACAAGGGCACACTGTTGACTTATATCCAGCTTCTCGTCCACTGTAACCCTTAGGTCCTTTTCTGCAGAACTGCTGCCTAGCCCTTTGGTCCCTAGTCTGTAGCAGTGCGTGGGATTCTTCTGTCCTAAGTGCAGGACTCTGCACTTGTCCTTGTTGAACCTCATCAGATTTCTTTTGGCTCAAACCTCTAATTTGTCTAGGTCCCTTTGTATCCGATCACTACCCTCCAGTATATCTACCATTCCTCCCAGTTTAGTGTCATCTGCAAACTTGCTGAGGGTGCAGTCCACACCATCCTCCAGATCATTAATGAAGATATTGAACAAACTGGCCCCAGGACTGACCTTTGGAGCACTCCATTTGATAAGGGCATGATTAATCACACTGTTAATAAGAGAGTGCCATTTATTTAGATATTTGTGGATGTTTGTACATTTTCAATTATATTTATTTAAATTACAACACAGAATACAAAGTATAGAGTACTCACTTTATATTTATTTCTGATCACAAATATTTGCACTGTAAAAAACAAAACAAATATTTTTTTCAGTTCACCTAATACAAGTACTGTAGTACAGTCTCTTTATGATGAATGTTGAACTTACTAAATGTAGAATTATGTACAAAAAATAACTACATTCAAAAATAAAACAGTGCAAAACTTTAGAGCCTACAAGTCTACTCAGTCCTATTTCTTGTTCAACCAATTGCTCAGACAAACAAGTTTTTTTACATTTGCAGGAGATGATGTTGCCCGTTTCTTGTTCACGATATAACCTGAAAGTGAGAAAAGGCATTCACAAGGCCCTGTTGTAGCCGGTGCTGCAAAATATTTACATGCGAGGTGTGCCAAAAATTCATATGTCCCTTCATGTTTAAACCACTATTCCAGAGGACATGCATCCATACTGATGACAGGTTCTGCTCAATAAATATCCAAAGTAGTGCGGAACAATGCATGTTCATTTTCATCATCTGAGTCAGATGCCGCCAGTAGAAGGTCAGTTTTCTTTCTTGGTGGTTTGGGTTCTGTAGTTTCCACATCAGAGTGTTGCTCTTTTAAGATGTTTAAAAGCACGCTGCACACCTCATCCCTTTCAAATTTTGGAAGGCAATTTCAGATTCTTAAACCTTGGGTCGAGTGCTGTAGCTATCTTGAAATCTCACATTGTTGCCTTCTTTGCGTTTTGTCAGATCTGCAGCAGAAGTGTTCTTAAAACGAACAACATGATGAGTCATCACCCAAGATTACGATCACATAAAATCTATGGCAGAATGAGGATAAAACACAGCCAGAGACACACAGTTCTCCTCCAAGGAGTTCAGTCACACATTTAATTAACATTGTTTTTTTTTTAATGAGCATCATCAGCAAAGAAGCATGGAATGGTGGCTGAAGCATGAAGGGACATATGAATTTTGCGTATCTGGCACATAAATACCTTGGAAAGCTGGCTACAAAAGTCCAGTGTGAACTCTTGTTCTCACTTTCTGGTGACAATGTAAATAAGAAGTGGGCAGCAGTATCTCCCATAAATGTAAACAAACTTGTAGGCTCTGCAGTTTTGTTTTTGAGTGTAGTTATGTAACACACAAAAATCGACATTTGTAAGTTGAACTTTCATGATAAACAAGTTCCATTACAGTACTTGTATGAAGTGAATTAAAAAATACTGTTTCTTTTGTTTATCATTTTACAGTGCAAATATTTGTAATAAAAATAATATAGAGTGAGCAGTATATATTTTGTGTTCTTTGTTGTGACTGAAATCAATATATTTGAAATAATCATCCAAAATATTGAATAAATTTCAATTAGTATTCTATTTTTTAACTGATTAAAACTGCAGTTAATCACTATTAATGTGTTTTAGTTAATCACGTGAGTTAACTGCTATTAATCAACAGCCCTAATACATCACCTCCCAGGCCAGTATGGTAACTTCTGCAGTGTTTTTTGACTCCTGTTTCTAAGTATACAGGGTTTGAAAAATCTACTAGACATCTATCAGAGGGAGAGCTCAAGGGTACATGTGAAAGATAGAGTGGGAGACCAGAGCTCCACCAGTGAATTCCAAGGGCAGTGTTCTGGTGAGATTCCTATCTCCCTGCTACCAGCTGCTGGGAAGGGGAAAGTGTTGGGTTTTCTGCTTTGGTGGTATCCCTGGATTCTGTTTTGTATTGGTATCTGGCTAGTAGATGTCATATAAACTTGAAGCTCTACCTTTCGGAGCTTTCAGCCTTTTCTTACCCCTTCCTCAGTTTCTTTTTTTTGGGGTCATCCTTTCTAGTGAGCAACTCCAGAGGAACAGCGACAGAGTCTTGTAGCACCTTATAGACTAACAGCCCACGAAAGCTCATGGTCCCTAAAATCTAAGACCCACTTCATCAGATCCAGACTAATCTAATAACTAACTAATAACGGCTACCCCTCTGATACTAGGCACCATCCAGAGGAACAGTAAAGGCAGGCACAGAATTTTCCTAGAAAATATCTGGAAATTGACACAATTACTGAGTTTCAATTTTTATGAATTATAACCATTTATATTCTAATAACACAATAATTATGTTCCTACCACCTACAAAATATTTTGTATTATAAATACAAGTGGTAAGCAGTTTTGGTTTCTGCAGCAAATGTTTCACTGTTTTATTATTTAAAAAAAAATTTCACTGAAAACACTGACTATTTTGGGATATATTTGTATCATAAACTACTTTTGTTTTTGTTTGTTCTTTCAGGATTTTCACTTGAGCGCTACTGGAGGATAATATTGTTTAAAAATGCTCCCTAGTCTGGGGTTAACAAAGAGCTGCATAAATGGCATAAATTAAGGAAGTCTCAGGGGGATCATCTTGGTAAGTAAGAGAATATGTGTGGCTTTTGTAGGTCTCCTGTTTTCCATTCTTAAAAAAACAACCTCTTTCCAACTCGATGGCCCTTGGTCATAGTGACTTCATTTTTGAAGTGGAGATCAGGAATCTGCTCTCTTTGGAGCTGCTCTTTCAGTCTGCTACATGGGGTTACTAGTGATCAACATGAAGTATGTACCTGTACACCCCGCTTTCAGTCAGAGGGATTGTGTTGCTTGCATGATGTTGCCTGTTGTCATGGGGAGCAAAGGGCAGAGCTTAATAAATGATAGTTGATATAGATTACTGAAATGAAACACACTGACATTATTTTCCTAAAGTGAAATCTAGTATATATTTGAGTATATTTCTTTTCAGGGATTTATACGCATTATAACAGTGGTTCCTCATCGCCTCTGCTTTCTGTGCATGCAATGTTAATACACAGCAGACACCAGTTTGCTTTTTCAATGTTTTTACAGGACTTGTGCCAAAAATGATGCAATATGGCAACAGTTTTCATAGATTAGGTGTTTTATAACACTGTGGAGCTCTTAGATGCCTGGAATAAAGCCGTACAAAGTGGCCATGGACAGTCAGTGCTACGGACCTCTGTTGTCTAAGGGTATGGTTACACTTACAAGATTATAGCGCTATAGGTTATAGCGGTCCCCTTATACAGTAATATGTATAGCGCTATTGTATGTCCGCACTCAGATGCTCCTGCGGTATAGCATGGCCACATTTGGGGCACTTAATGCGACATTAAGAGCAGCGCATTAGGGCAGGTATCCCAGCATTCAGCTGGGTGCAACGTGCTTTTTAAACGAGGGGGGTGAGGGGGGACACGTTGTGTGTATGCGGAGGGAGAGAGACAGTGGTTTTTCCGTTTTTCTGAAAGCCTGTCAGTGAGCCTCCATTCACAGAAGGCTTTGTTTTCACACAGGCTCTCTCCTTAAACATTTGCATTGCTTATCTGCCGAGTTAAGAAAGAAACTCTAAAGAGGTACTTCCGCATTCCTCCAGCCGAGTTCAAAACAAAGGGAAGAGACGTCAATTGCCTTAGATGGCTCTAGGCATCTCCAGAGATTACTTGTAGCGCAGTGGGTGTCCACATCCTTGCTGTAGCGCTACAGCAGCTGCGCTACAGCCCTTATTCCCCATGCGGAGGTGGATTAACAATAGCGCTATAACTCAGCAGTTATAGCACTCTACGTGCCTTGCCAGTGTGGACGGGGAGTAGGTTATAGCGCTCGTGGGGGCTTTATAGCGCTATAAAGTGCCAGTGTAACCATGGCCTAAGTGTGATGGTGGTGTTGTGTAGACTTAATTAGAGAGGGTGGGGCTCAGGAAGAAACTTGGGCGTTACAACACTGAGTATCACAGGCAACTTTTACAACCTTTAGGTGTCTAGAGTATCATAGGAACAACTGTGCAATCCACAAAATCTGAGTTAGCCATTTAGGCACCCTATGCAATGAAGAGGAGAGAGGGGCATTTTAGAATGTGATCCTAAAAAGTCTGTATACAGAGTGGTGAGCCACCTCAGATAGCCAATGGGAGGTACTAACAATGGGGTGTTTGCTAAGCCCCCTCCCTCTCTCAGAGATCGGCAATTCTCTGCAGTCAGGTTTCCATGCTTATCTTTCTTAAGCAATCCACAAGTGGGAAAACCTCTCCTGGAATCAGGCAACCTAGGGGCCTAAATAGTTTCTTGCGGCAATGAGTTAGGCACCTGCCTCAATTCACAGAAAACCTCCAGAAGAAAAGAAAGTGGTATTGGTACCCACTTTCTAACTTTTTAGGGCAGTGGCTAGAACACCCATCTGGGATACCTGAGACCCAGGATCAAGTCTCCCCTCCTTGCTGGGGCAGAAAATTGAACAGCAGTCTCCTGTTGCTCAGGAGAATGCTCTAACCACTGATTTGCAAGATATTCTGATGTTGGGCTCCCTCAGTCTCTCCTGTTGGAGCTGTTCCACTGTGGATAAATAATGAGAGTGACTGGAGGAAGAGGAGTGAACCCTGGGTCTCCTGCCTCCCATGTGGGTGCCCTAATCACTGGACTACAGCCTCTGGCCCAGGAACTGTTTACACATTTATCCACAGAGGAACAGTCATTTTCTTTCTCTTTCCAACAGGACTATGTTGGTGCAACCTAGGTACCTTTTAGTTTGCCTGAGCAGTGTCCACATATGGCAGTTAGCCCACAACTCTGTTGTGCCCTCTGCAATTACACCAATAGTCTGCACTGTGGTACAATGTAGATGTAGTCTTAGAACACAACCCAAATCTAAAGAAAAGCTCGAATTGCCCATTCAGCATGATCAAAGGTTTTCCTTGTCAAGTGAAACAATGCCTGTGATCCTTTCAGATAAACTATATTACGTTAGCACCTGCGAAGTGTTGTGTCTTTTGTGCTTCTAATTTTAACTAGGGCTTTCGATTAATTGCAGTTAACTCATGCAATTAACTCAAAAAAATTAATTGCGATTAATTGCAGTTTTCATCACACTGTTAAACGATAGTATGCCAATTGAAATTTCTTAGACATTTTGGATGTTTTTCTACATTTTCAAATATATAGATTTCAGTTACAACACAGAATACAAAGTATACACTGCTCACTCTATATGATTTTTATTACAAATATTTACACTGTAAAAGATGAGACAGTATTTTTTAATTCATCTCATACAAGTACTGTAGTGTAACCTCTTTATCATGAAAGTTGAACTTAGGAAAAAAAAAAATCAATTTTTTTGGTGTTACATAACTGTCCTCAAAAACAAAACAGTGCAAAACTGCAGAGCCTACAAGTCTACTCAGTCCTACTTCTTGTTCAGACAAGCCCCAGAGCACCCACGGAGTCAGTGCCTAAGGCAGGAACAGAAAGGATGGTCTCATGGTTCCGGCAGTTAAATGCTGCCTTTTAGAGCACTGGATTCTATTCCTGCCTCTACCAGAGTTTCTGTGTGATGCTAGTAAGTCAGTTAAACCAGACTTTTCACAAGTGGGCGCTGTATGTGTGTTCCTTATTTTCTGAGTGCCTGACTTGCACGTTCAGCTGTAACTGAAGTCAATGGGAGCTGTTATTTGGCAATTTAATATTCTAAAAAATCAGATCCTAATTGAGCACTCAAAATTAGTTGACATTATGACATTAATCGCTCTGTGCCTCCTTATCTGTAAAATGATAATATAATAACTCACTTCACAAGGGTGTTGCGGAAATAAATTCATTAATGTTTGTGAAGCACCTCTGGTCTGTAGTGATGAGCACCATGAAAAAGCCCATGAGGACATTAATCATTCTGTTTTCAAAACAAGGTTTCACTGAACACCATCAATCCTGTGCAGTGAATGAGGCAGAGGTCCTATAGCAAAATTAGTATGCGATTGTATAATTAAAGATGGTATCTTAATGTATCCACACAAGGGACGTGAACTGACGTAGTCTTTATTCTGACATTCCTAACTTCTGAGTGCTGGACTTTACAGCCTTAACAGTTTGTTGGCATACTTTCTGTGTGTGTGTTAAATATATACATAATATATATAAAGCAGAAGTCCAAGCTCATCTTATTTTTTTAAAAAAAGCTCTTCCAGATGTTGGTGGGCTTTTCTTTCCTTTTTAAGGAAGGGGGTCAATTTGTCCCCTGCCCTCTTTTGCAAATGACCTTTAAGCTCTGCCCTGTAGTTTTCATGCAGGCTAAGGGTCTGGACTGCTACTAAAAACTGATGTATATCCTGACCTGAAGTCTGCAGTTCTGATCTATAAAGGTATTGATAGATGCTTCTGAATATTGTATTAACCTTGAAATTGTGTGTTCCTTACAGTCCTGTCTATGTTAGGAAATTTCATCTGTTGCTGACAATGACTTTCAGGAATTGGGTCGTCTTTACTGGTTCATTGCTGGTGCTACAAATTCCCTAAAATTAAAATATCAGGATTAAACAAGAATTAGTAGGTCATCAGCTGCTCAAAACCAAGCGTTAAGGACCCACATAGGTCCTAGGTCTGTCAGGAATCTGAAGATCTTTGCCAAATCCAAATATGTATATTATAGTTTGTAGAGAAGGATGGTTCAAGTCTCACCTGTTCATAGATCAGTGTAGCTAGCCAAAGGTAAGCTTTGTTGTGTAAGAAGATGATTGTGGACTTCCATTCGCTATGGCGTTTGCTATGACTCCTAGGTACAGGAGGACATGTTGCATTTTAGAACTTCAAGATTGCCTTTGGCTTGGTTAAAAACTTGCCATTTTCTTTCTATCTTCATATAAAAATATTGGAGAACTAACTATTTAGGGAATGTTTTTAAATTTTACAATTTCCTGGCAGTGTCTAATCACAAATGTTTTGTCTGTGTAGTAGTGCATAGGGATCAATACCAGGTACTCTCCCTTTTCTGGTACTGGGATGAGAGTGCAACTGATTTTTAACTGATTACCTTTTCAGGTCAACTTGAGTACTCCTGAGAGCCAAGTTCTGAAGAATTCTGTGAATCAACTCCCTTGAGTTTTCTCTGGCAGACCAACAATCCTGATATTGCGATGGCTACGAGTTTCAAGATCAGCTTGTTTGTCTTGCAGCCCCTGATATTGAGTTGCCTGGTGGGTTGCTTATTTTCTTGTTGGCAGCCTCTGTGTGCTTTCCATAGTGGCAGTGGAAAAGTTGACTCCTTTATTCTGTCTGTATTCTTTGTGACTTTAGTAGCCAGAGTTTCAAAGAGTTCTATAGCCTTCTCTGATCTGGCATCTGTTGCTTTCATTTTTATTATTAATCTTCTCTAAAGTGCCCTGAACTATTCAAAATATCTGTTGACAAGTACAACTTGACACTCACACCTAATTCTCCTGCAATGGTTGCCTCTAGATTTGAATCCGTATTGTTTTTTTTATCAGTCCTCCTCCAATAATGCGTTAGGAAAATCTTACTACAGGTATTAGTCATAATAGAAGTTTCTGAGGGCCAATAGCAGTATAAAATTATAAAGCATACTGTTGGAGCTACATATATAATTGCATAAAATTTAAGAAAAGTTACATCAGTGTGCAAGGACTATTCTATCTGCCTACCATAACTGTTCCTGTCTGACTCATGAATCCTCTGTAATGCTTTAAATATTTGTGGCTAAAGAGAGAGAAGGGAAAAAAATTGGAACCATGCTGCCTTAGTTCTCCTGCTGCTACCCGTATCCTACCATTTGTTGCTCAGAATGGTGTGTGTGGTAGCGTTGGTAATGGTGAAGACGCTATGGTGGAGTAGCAATAACATCTCCAGCTGTAGTGGAGTCCATTGGGGGTCTTCTAAGCAACTTCAGGGCTGCTGCCCTTCTCCCTCTCTTCCAGTTCTGCTTTCTTTTAAAGAGACAAGGAGGGTGAAATAATATCTTCTGTTGGACCAATAGACAGTTGTTATTGTACCACAGTATCTTAGAATAATCTATCCTGGGATCGCATGTAAGAAATGTAACACAATAGCACTTTGCTGTCCTTGTTACTCTATTGCTCAGATTATGTATAATGGTTTTAGTTTAGATGCCCAACTGTACCTATCTTACAATGCATTATTATTATTATTTATTATTTCCTTCAAAGCATCTCCTTAACGTCTGACTGGCTTACATTGCTGGAAAATAGCCATGGTTTTGGATGATCTACCTAATTTAAAAGAAACCTACACTTCTTTACTCTCCTTAACTATGGAAGACTTAGACGTGGATTTTGGCTCCAGACCAGAGGAAGATGACCTAAAACAGGACATTACTCCTGAAGGTTCCACCATCTTTGTTGCTTTTAAAGGAAATATAGATGACAAAGACTTTAAACAGAAACTGGATATCATATTGAAGAATGTACCTGGTCTTTTACACATGGGTAATCCATTTTCTTGTCACTTTTAAACTTGTTTCCTTCTCTCTCTCTCTCGACCAGGTATCTCAGTTTTATAGGGACAGTCCTGATTTTTGGGTCTTTTTCTTATATAGGCTCCTATTACCCCCGCAACCCCTGTCCCAATTTTTCACACTTCCTGTCTGGTCACCCTTCTCTCTCTCACACACACACACACACACACACACACACACACACACACACACACAC
>ML677360.1:7427081-7626415 GCA_007922305.1 Dermatemys mawii | reverse complement strand
ACACACACACACACACACACACACACACACACACACACACACACACATATACTTTATTTACTTTTGATAAAAGTTTACAGTGCTTTTCCACTGGGCAGCATGGAATGAAAACGTGTGAAATTCTTTAGCTGCTTAATATCATTTTGATTGTATTTTTAGTTCAGCATTTTTCCTCCCACTTATTGAATTCCCCTGTCCTACTGCCAACTTTTTAACTCTTTTCACCAAAAGTTGAATATACTTATATGTATTTTATAGTATTTTGGTTCATGTACTGTCTGCACCCATAGACTTTCTGAGATACCCTAGAATTGTATGCACAGCTGAAAGCTTCCTACAGCTTCCCTTTAATGTGGCTATTATTAAGACCAGCAAAGAGGTCCATAATATGTGCTGTCTTTCCCCCGGATCTTACACTATTTTTGTCAGTCATTTCTTATAGTCTTTTAGAGTAGTTTTTATTGCATACTTTATGCAGATGCTAGTCTTACTATGACTTTTTTAAGGTTCTTTCCAGCTATTAGAGAACTTTATTAACTCTAGGAAAGATCTGTCTCTTCATTGCCTTTAGTAAGCACTAGGATAGATCTATATTTAATTTGAGCAAATCCCACTCTTTTATAGCATATATTATAAACTATGGCAATAGGCGCTTTAGAAGAAGCGAAGGAATTAGTTTAAAAAATGCATGGTTCTAAGTTAAACTAAAACTTGTAAAATTTATGCGCATGAGTGGCAAATTGTTTGTTTAATCTGATTTTTAGAACAAAATTGAGCTCTGAAAGTATAGGGAGTGTAAACCGCATCTTTACGAGACCTGTATAAGAACCTGAGATGATATAGTGTTTGACGGGCAAAAAGGGAAAAATGAATCACTAATAACTAGGGATATTAAAACCAGTAATGAGATCTTTTTAATATGTCTTTTTAGAAGTTTAAAATGAGATCCAACAAGGTTTTTGATGGGATATAACATTAAAGAGCTATTGATGAAAGAAAAGAAAATGGCAGAAGAATTATTTCTTTGCATCCGTGTGAAAGAGAGGATTAAATAATTTACCTTGAGCAATGTCTGTGGGTACTAAAGAGGATAAACAGGACAATAGAGATTTTTCTGCTGTTACAATAATCATTTGGCTAGGATACTGAGGCACAAAGCACTTGTAGTGATGGATTATATTACATTCACAAGTGATCTGATATTAAGGAATAAATAGTTAACAAATTTAGTAAGTCTTTTGTTACTATGAGAAGTATTAAGTGATTGGGAAACAGCAACCATAGGCCTAAATTGTAAAGAGACTTTCTTGAACAGGTTAAAAAGTATATAGATATACATCTATATTAGGAATAAATTTTAGATGATTTTAATGTAGTGCATAGTGAAATGTTTTGGATAAGTATAACTTAAATAAATGTATCCAGGATGATTTGCATTTCACATATCTTTTCTGGTTCCTACCTATTACTTTTTCAATAATTGATGATCTAAGTAGAGGGGACTGATTAGATTCAATGTAGCTAGCTTTCTGAAAAACTTGTAGGTTTTACATATGTTTGTTGTATAAGCTGTCTAAATATGAGTTGAATATAACAAAAGAGGTTGCCCAAGTTAGTTGAAGTTAAGGATGTGTATTCTTCATAGATGCTTCTGGTAAATTTCAGAGCTGCATGTATCGTGAAGACTATTGCAGGAATGGAAGACTGAGTCAGTCTGGAACTCAGCTTTTCTGCATAACCATTTATTTTGAATAGTTACATCCTTCCTAACCAGTCTCCACAAAAAAGTTTTAATTTTCCGATAGCCTCTCTGAGTTACTATGTTGGCTATGATGTACTGGTTTCATCTATGTGGTTCTTTATGAAGTTGACTTTTAGGGAGAATAACTGGTATAGTTTGGCAGGTACCATGATTACACAGTTGTATGGGAAAACTTCCCCGTCTTCACAGATTGGAATAACCATTGACAATCTTGAAAGCCAAATAGGTAGCTTGGTTTTCATCTTTGTTCTGCTATGCTATTACATTGTTTAAAAAATGACTTAATACTGCATTCTATTTTTTTTTTTTTTTTAAACTAAGAATCCAACAAGTTAAAATTGCAGAAGGTAGAACCCTGGAACAGTGTACGTGTTACATTTAATATACCCCGTGAAGCTGCAGAGCGGCTGCGAATTCTGGCTCAGAGCAACAACCAGCAGCTCCGTGACTTGGGAATTCTCTCTGTTCAGATTGAAGGTGCGTCACACCTGTTGTTAAGAGGCACTAAAATCGTGGTTGTGCTAAAACTGCAGTATTGATAAGAAGCAGTTTTTGTGCTTGAGAATGTGCTTCACAGATATTCTGAAACTTAAAAATGAAGAGAAATGTCTTCCTTTGTTTTCTGAAGCAGTCCGTTTTTCTTTAGCTGTATTGAAACAACACTTACTTTGTTCCTTCAGGAGTAAGTTTACATGTAACAGTTTCTTGACTTTGAGGAGGTTGAAATTCTGTAGAAAGTGTTTCTGAATGTCATTGCCAGCATGTTACTGAGGGATTGTACACACCACTTATGTTAGTATAATTTGTTGCTCATGGGTGTGAACAAGCGACACAACTTACACCAACCTAAGCGCTGGTGTGGATAGTGCTGTGTCGGTAGGAGAGCTGATCCCGCTGACATAACTACTGTGTCCTGTAGAGGTGGTTTTATTATGTCGACGGGAGGGCTCTCTCCTGTCATCATAGAGCATCTTCACCAGATGTGGTACAGTGGCACAGCTGCATTGGTGCCATTGTAGTTCTTCTAATGTACATTAGCCCTTAGCTTTTACAAAAAATTGCATATTTTCATACTGTTGTCTTAGGCCTCAGACGAAGCTTTCCTCTTAAAATCACTGGCTTTCATAATTAAAGTTGCACTCCTGGCTGATCCTACAAGACCAAGCCCAGGGCACAGCATGCAAGGTTCAAACCCAGGGCATGTAGCTCTTCAGTCTTTTTGTCTAAGGTTGCTCCATTCTTCACTTATTAAAGACCACAATTCAATTTTCAATGTATTGACCACATACTTGAGGAGTGGGCAAGAGTAGTGTGTGTTATGTAATCACCCTGTATTCCAAAGTGCACGCAATAGGTCAAAATTTAACACAATCTTTAAATGCTGCATTGTAGGTTGGTTCCTTTCTCTCCTTGCCCTCCCACCTCCGTATGTAATTTAATTTCATAGATTGTGTACTACTTCTAGGTGAAGGTGCCATCAACTTGGCTTTAGGTCAAAATAGAAGTCAAGATGTCCGGATTAATGGGCCCATCATGGGAACAGGCAATTCAGTCCGAATGGAGACAGGATTTCCCATTCAGGGTGGCCAAGGTAAGTTACAAATTGTTAACTTTACAGGTTATTAAATTTATTACTAAGCTTATCATTTAACCTCACTGTAGTAGCAACAGATGTTAGCAGAGTTGTAACACCAATAAGCAATATGCATATCAGTTTCCCTGCTGTCAGTGTCCCACCCCATGTAAAATATCCAGTGTGTGAATACTTGTATGTTGTTACTTCCCACAAGCATCCATGCTAGTAAATTTCAGTTGAATGTCCAGATGGTGAATACAAAAAGTGCATGATCACTGAAAAGTTAATTCATATTAAAATTAGCACAGATTCCCACAATAAATGTTTGCATTATTCACCCAGTTTTATTGGTGCTTTGATATGGCTGTTGTAATGGAGAACTCTCTCTCATCCAAGTTGTATGCTTAAACAAAAACTGCATATATGCCATCCATTATCCTATCATGCCAGTATAACTCATAAATTGCAGGAAGTCAGACTATTGAATACGTTAAAGGAAAATTGTTCTGTAATAAAATATTGTAATAGTTGCATCTAATTAAAAAGCAAAGTAAATAATTTTTAAACAGTAGGATTTAATACAACTTTTTAAAGAATTAACAAATAGAGAACTTTCATTGACATTCTAATGTACAGTAGATTAGGACAATGAAATGAATGGAAAAGAAATATACATATTGCAAATTGTGGGTGGAAATCTGCTTAATTTAAGAGTAGTTAAATCACTATAATTAACAAAAAATGTAAAATAGAATATTTATTACTTCCACTATGAAAATCTCTGAGCTTCATTTCCTAGGTCTCCGTGTACTTTGCATTGAAAGTTAGAGATTTGGGTCCCTAATTCCTGTAGACATTTTTGAAAAATCTCAGCCTGAGTGAAACTATGGAGTTTTCCCTCCAAATATCTCTTCATATGGTTCTTTTCTCTCCATCTCCTTAATGCTTTTGTAGAGCCCTGAGTATATGTGTAACTTCTTACAAGTGAGTAGTCCTGTTCAAGTCAATGGGACTACATTTGTGTAAAGTTATGCACGTGGTTAAAGCTTTATGAGATTAGGAACTAGATTTGTATGTGTGGGATACAGAATACTTTCCCAAAAGTTCACATAGATAAGTGTTTGGTTTTATACCTTCTGTGTAGCACAGAAAAAAAACAACAACAAAGGTACGTTAATGTAACTAGAGTATGTTTGCCACAGGCTCATGGAAGTCAAACTAATTCTCCATTGCCTTTTTTTCCTTGAACTTTCTGACTTTTTTATTTTTTGGAGGATAGGGCTGCCAATGATGCTTGTGGCCCTTTTATTTGTGTGAGGGAAAAAATGAAGACTCTACCATTCCCACTAGAAATCCATTTTGCAGAGAGGTTGAATAGGCTAGAAGACTTCAGGAAAGCAATCACTTTGAATTAACACATTCTGATTTTAAAATAATATTTCATTCAATGATGAATCTAGGTAGTTTGGAGGAATGAGGTTAGAATTTGTAATCCTCAAATCCTGAGTTCTAATCCTGGTTCTGCCACTGATTTGGAGCGTGGCTTTGAGCAAGTCACTTTACCTCTTTTTCCTCTCATCTGTAAAATAAAGAAAATGCACATGAATACTTTGCAAGGTGTATTTTGATAACATTTGTACAGCTTTTTGAATGTGTAAAGTGCATTATACACTATTACTTGGTTCAATATTACCAAAAAAGTCAGCTTCAAATTTTTCAAAGGTCTTCTGAGTTCAAATTTTTATTTTAATTAAAACTAATTTTTCTTTTAAGAGATAAAATAATGAATACCTTTGGAATAAAGTCTGTTTACCCTAGCATCTGAAGTTTTTAGGGTAAGCAGTGCTGCTCACCAGAAATTAAAGGAGGAATATATATATATTTGCTGTTTAATAATAGTTCAGTCACTGTAAGATTTAGGATGCCACTGACATTTTTCTGCTGATTCAGTACCAAAGCAATAGGTTAAACTTAAATGTTTTATTTACATTGTAGATGTTTTGTTTTACTTACAGATATATACATATGAAAACATGCTTTGAATTTCCTTTTTGGTATTTCTGAGCACACTAGAGGAGGTGACCATCTTGCTGGAAAAAGTGATAAATCAATGTAAATATGGAAGCCACATGTAAGAGACTAAATTGTCATCCCAGTAAAATATTGGCTTAGCAGTCATAAAACATTTGAAAATTAATCAGAAGTTTATGCCAGTTAAGTTTCCATCCTAGAGACATATTAGTTCATCTGATCTATTTTTATATTACCCTCCTCACTCCGATAGCTAAGCACCTTTTTCAGTTTCTCACGTGAAGCTTTCATATTGCCAAGGAGTCAGATATCACTTTTTTTTAGCACAATAGATGCCACCAGTGGTAGATTCAGAAATTCCAATAATATTTCAAAATATTCTTTATATAAATACCTCCTTTTATTACTAATGAGAATTTCCATACTTTGCAAACTTTTAGACTTGATAAGCTGACTAAAATGAGTGGAGTTTTCATTAAGTAGGTTCAATTTGAGTCTTTTCTTGGGGAAGAATTCTTAACCTTTAAAGAAATGTTTTGTTTAATTAATAATGCTATTCCAACTGTTTTTGTTTTGAAACCAGTATAATCCATAGTAACACGACCAACTGCATCTAAGATCTAACAAATAATGATTTTTTATTTTCTAGGGCTAATAAGAATGAACAATCCTGCAACTGTTCTGATGTCCCAGAGTGGAAATGTTTCCTCTTCTATGATTGCAAGTGGAGCTAATGCAGAGCTACAGCCCAGGACACCTCGACCTGCTTCACAGTCAGGTAAAAAAGAACATGTACAGTAATAGTATTTATCTGTCACTATCGCTGTTATAGGGACAAAGTGGATGAGGTATTATCTTTTATTGGGCCAACTTCTGTTGGTGAGAGAGACGGGCTTTCAAAGTTACACAGCTTACAAAGCTCTTCTTCAGCTCTCAGTAAGCTCAAAACCATGTCCCTCTCACCAACAGAAGCTGGTTGAATAAAAGAGATTACAACAGCTCTCATACAACTATTGCTATTGACAGTTTTTTACCGCAAAGTACTTCTGAATTATTTTTCCTTCAGCATACACACACACGAGTACACTCTGGAGGATATCACCAAAATTTGGCCCAGGGCTGTTCACCTGCTTTTCTAACAGACACTCCTCCTTAAATGATTTCTTCAGTAGGAGAAAATATTGTCATTACCTGGAAAGGTTTCTTTTAACAGGTTTTAAACATCAGAAAACCTTTAGTAACACAAATCTTGATGACCATTTTCAGAATTGTTTCTTACTGTAGAACTGTTAAAATAGTTTTAGTTGCATCAAGAAAGGAAAGCTTCCCCACGCTGTTGTTCCTCTTCTCTGCCTGGAGGGATCGCCACTCAGGGTCAGAGAATAATATAGTTTTTGTGTGCTGTCAATTCTTAGGGTATATCTACACTGCAAAAACAGATCTGCAGCAGCGTGTCCTACAGCCCAGTATGACAGGGTGTCACTTGGAACTGGTGTACCACTGAGTCCGCCTGACCCACAAGCCTGGGCTCCCTTTCACACTGTGGTGCTGTGATTAGTTGCGAAGCTCTCCTCTTTCACCAGCATACACACAGATAGGGACACATCCCCTGCAGCTTCTCATGCAAATGCTGAGATCAGTTCTGCCTGGGAAGGCTCAGCTTGCCTTCCAGTTGCTACGGCATGCCCCTCTGGAGTGTAAACCCAAAGTTATACTGTCCTGAACTGTACAGGAAACTGTACAGCATAAGCTCCTAAAATTCGCCCCCTCCCTCAATGTGGAAAGAGATATACAACAACTTTCTGCTCCAAGTTATAATTTCCCCACACACTGGTTTTAGACAAAACAAAAACAAGTTTATTAACTACAGAAGATAGATTTCAAGTGATTATAAATGATAGCAAACAGATCAAAGCAGATTACCTTCAGAAATAAACAAAACTGCTTAACACACTAGATAGGCTAGCAAATTCTCACCCTGAGTAATAAACAGGCTGGCAGATTCTTAAGGCACAAGTTGCCTTGGCTTTGCATTTTGGCTTTCCCAGGTTTTCATACACAGGCTAAAAATCCCTGTAGCCTGGGACCATCACTTCCCACAGTTCAGTCCGTGCCCCTCAGGTGTTTCCAGGTGTGTTTTTTGTAGGGAGAAATGAGGTCCCATCATGATGATATTGTCCCCCTTTTATTTCTTCTTCCCACTTGCCAGAAAGCTCTTTTGCTGTGACCGGAGTCAAACAGTTCCCATTCTGTAGTGCTGTCTCTCAGAGGTTTCTATTGTACACATTTCCTAGGGTAATCCTTGTGCTTGTGTGCATTTCCTCAATAAGCTTTTAACATTGTTTGGTCTTCTTTACTGTTGTACCTGAAAAACTGCTTGTGGGTGTTTTCAGTCTCACAACATGTTTCAGTAACACATTCATAGCCAAATTTTATAACTTCACATACGATGATAGCACAAGTATGTGATTCAGGCTCTGAGACTTGATGCCATGATGTTTTGTTTTTTTGTGGGGAGGGTTGTGTGTTTTTTGCATAGACATACAATTAGTCTCATTACTGAGACTACCAGCTAGGGTGATGGCATTTTTTTTGATGTGGCTCTGTCTACCTTTGTCTTTTTAAACTGTACACTCTTTAGGATAGGGATGTTGTGTTGGAAATATCTAATATATTTTCAGTTTTGCTACTATCTAAATAAGATATTTAGGCATCTAAATAAGTGACCTGATTTCCTTTCTTCCCCTCCACTCCTGAGGTGCAGCTCCTACTAGAGACTCCTTTCTTTTGCATTAGCATTGCTACTTTATACACTGCCATTGGTGGGCGTGGCACTTCACAGAGGGTTAAGGTCCCCATGCTGAGGAGCTTACATTTCGATGTAATTACATATGAATCTATAATAAATTAACAGTCATGAATACTATGATAAGTAGGGCTAGGAAAAGGATGTGTAAGTTGAGGTGACAGCAAAATGAGAAGCAAATATACCTCTTTGGGAAGTAACATTTTTCAGTACAAGTCGACTGGAAGTTGAAGGCCTGATTTCTCTGTCTAGTTTTGCCACTGCAAGTTGAGTGAGTTTATTGAGGCACAGAAAGGTTAAGTGACTTGCCCTTTGTAAAATAGTGATTATTCTTGCCCAGTTTTGTAAATTGCTTCTAAAATCCTTTTGATGCAAGGCACAATGCAAAAGCAAAACATTGTCATTTTTATTTACAGAAAATATTAACTACTTTTCTGGAAATGTTATCTAATTACACTATCTTCATAATTTCTTGTTGTTCCATCTTCCCTTCAGAGCTGGGAGGTTTTTTGGTCCCAGTAAATATATATAAGACTTATGTAAGAATAGGTTCTTGGCGATTACAGTACCTTATTTATACCTTTCACAATGCTTATGAAGTTCGGTTGCCAGAACTTCTGGCTTCTTTTAGTGTACTAATTATTGTATAAGTCAGAAAATTGGAATGCTGGAATGTGAATCTTTATTGGATCTCCAGTTCAGAGGAGAAAGCAAATGCAAGCAAGTAACTTACTCCTTCTTGTTTTCTATCTCTGGCTGCAGTGTATTATTTATTGTCACATTTGTTTGCTATTTTAATAGATTCAATGGATCCTCTCTTGTCTGGACTAGCTATCCAGCAGCAAAATCATCCATCTGGCTCTTTAACACCTCAGATCCATTCAATGCAGTCAGTTCCTGTAAACAGACAAATGAACCCAGCTAACTTTCAACAACTGCAGCCACAGCTGCAGCCACGTCCCCCACAGCAGCATCAGCAGCCACAACAGGGTATTCGGCCTTCATTTACCACCACAGCTCAGGTTCCAGTTCCTCCTGGTTGGAACCAGCTGCCTTCAGGAGCACTTCAGCCTCCTCCAAGCCAAGGAACAATGGGTACATTGACAGTAAACCAGGGATGGAAAAAGGCCCCATTGCCTGGACAAATGCAGCAACAACTCCAAGCGAGGCCATCTTTAGCAACAGTCCAGACTCCTTCCCACCCTCCACCTCCATACCCTTTTGGAAGCCAGCAAGCCTCCCAGGCTCACCCAAACTTTTCTCAAATGAACAACCCTGGTCAATTTACTGCTCCACAGATGAAGAATCTTCAGGGAGGGCCCTCACGGGTTCCTACACCACTACAGCAACCTCACCTGACTTGCAAATCTCCTGCTTCTTCTCCCTCCTCCTTCCAGCAGGGATCTCCTGCATCTTCTCCAACAGTTAACCAAACACAGCAGCAGATGGGACCAAGGCCTCCTCAGAATAATGCACTTCCCCAGGGATTTCAGCAGCCTGTCAGTTCTCCTGGTCGTAATCCTATGGTGCAACAGGGGAATGTACCCCCCAACTTCATGGTGATGCAGCAACAAAGCCAAGGTCCACAAGGTTTACATCCTGGCTTAGGAGGTAAGAAAATCAGACCTTTCTGTCATCAAAAATAAGTTACATTATAAAAAGACAGCTAGAACTTATATCAGACTGTTACTTTAAAAAAAGTACTTTAAAAAACCCTTTCCATTGAATAAGTACATAACTTGTCTCAGCTTTCCTCGTCCAAACTGCTGATGTATCCCCGTGACCCTTTCCTCATTTCTCTTGCTCCACGTCATCCCCTTCCTCACATTTGTACTCTCTTGTCTCTGCCTTCAAGGTATGCTACTGTATTCTTTTCTAAAATTCATATCACCTGCCTCACAATTTTCTTCCTTCTCTTTTGTCTACTCATGCTGCCTCACTTTTCTCCTCTTTAACTCTCTTCTTGATCCTCTGCTTCTACTGCATCACTCCAGACACTACATAACTAGGGTCACTAAGGACCTGCTTCTGGCCAAATCCTACCTCCATGTTCTTGGATCTTCCACCTGTCTGTTGAACTTCAACAGCCTCCTCCTAGACTTTTCCTACTCTTTAGGCATTTGTAGTTTTGTGCTAGACTGGATCTCATACTTTTTCTGAACATTCCTTCAGCATTTCCCTGAATGGCATCATTCAGTTCATCATATCTGTTCTCCTCAACATTCAAGCTGTTGCTAAATCCTGCTGGGTTTTCTTTATTTCCAAAAACATCCATCTAACTCCATCCCTACTGCTAAAACTTTTTTCAGTACTCTAGTAATCTCTTTCCTTGCCTAATGCACCATCCACTGTGGCTTCCCAGGTTCCCGTATCGTACACTTCACGTCCATCCAGTAGGCTGTTCTATGTCTTTTGCTCCAACCAAATCTCTCATCTGTTTAGTCCTTGCACTTTGTATCTGATTTCCTTCAGTGTCAGATTCAAATTTTTCATGCTCTTGTTCATGGGTCTGTGTCTTGTAACTTCCCTCATCTCCAACACCCACTTTACATGTTCTGATGCCACATCTCCTTTTACCTGGAATAGCCACTGTGATCCCACACACTGTGGTCTCCTCATTCTTCATCGGGATTCACTACTTCCAGATACTGAAGTATCAGCGGTTCTCAAACTTGTGGGAGCGGTGGCCCTTTTTCTCGTCCCCGAGGGCTGCTGTGACCCCTGTGTCTCTGCTGAAATGCTGCCAAACGGAATGCTTCCGGTTTCGGCAGCATTTTGGCGGACATGCCAAGTGCTTCACAGTGTCCCCTGAAAAGCTGCCGAAACCGGGAACTTTCACTTTGGTGGCTTTTCGGGTGGACACTTTGAAGTGCTCAGCATGTCTGCCAAAATGCCGCCAAATGCGAAAGCGTTCGGCTCGGTGGCACTTCAGTGGCTCAGGAAGCTCGCAACCCCCCAGGAATCGTCCCTCGAACCCTGGCTTGAGAACCGCTGAGATAGGTAGTTTTAACGTTAACCTTCACTCCTATAATCTTGTCAGATATTTCCCCTCAATTCTTAATATGTTAACTTAATAAAAACATCCTACTCTTTCTAATAACTATTTAAACATCTCACATAAAGACACAACTAACTAGCAAGATATGAATATAATTTGAACTTATTTCCAGATCTTCTTGTCCACAGTGAGGACATGGGTTACTATATCCTTGCCTCATTTAAATTGACATAGTTGTATTGATTTCAGTGGAGTCACAGTGCCTTACGCATGCTGAGGATCTTGCTTCTTATCTTTCCTTTGTTCATAGTTATCCCTTGCTGTATTATGTCTGAATTAAATTGTAAGCACATTGGAGTGTGGGGGAGGGTAGGGACCTGTCTTTGTTTACATAGCACCATATACATCTATGTTGCTTTATAAATAATTGAAATATATGCACATATTTATTTAACATAGTATTAATTATAGATTAGGTTTAATATATAGCAAAATTATTTAAGATTTTACTTTTCTGTGTTTGCCAGAATTCTGAATGACTGAACTTTAACTCCTGCTAAACTATTAGGAGTTGTTAGTTCTTCCATAGATTATTTCAAAGAGTGTCTGTTCAAGATTTTCAGCTATGTCTCAGACTTGACCAGTAATCTTGATGCCATGAAATATTAACGATTGACCTGTACATTATATGTGTGCCAGTGATCTATTTAAATATGCTAGAATGTTGTTAATTTGCTAGGAACTCAATGGGGCCAGAGTGTCCAGTTGTGGCTTGCTAGCTCAATGGTACGGAGGCTTAAAGAGGTGCAAGGCTCCCCCTTATGCCCCGTGTGCCAGCTGCCCACCTCACAGGATATGCAAGAGGAGGAAGTGGGCTCTGGAGAGTCATTTACACCACCCCTCACTAAGGTGGGTGAGAATGGGGCAGGGACTAAGTAGAGCCTTGGCTCTGTTACCCTAATACACCACCTGGCATTGCTATGCTGGCACACTAGTGAATGTGCACTGTGCCAGGTATAGACTCAGCACAGTTGCTCCCCCTTGAAGTTGCAGGGGAAACAGGAAAAAGATTGTGACTTGTTGAATTATAGTTGCCCTCCTGGGTTACTCCAAGTGCAGCACAATGCTGCAGTACCCCTTACACTGGGTTTAGATCATGACTACAATTAGAACTCACTAATTCGCAAAGTTTAAAGTTATCAACCTGAAAAATAAGGCTATTTGCTGCAAATAGTGTAAACATATTTATTTTGCGTATGTTTTGTTGTATGATGGAAGACAAAGGTAACCTGATCAATATGAGGAAAAAAATATTAAAATAACCTGTTTTATAGGAGATGGAAGACCAAGCAATTGTCAACATCTGAGTTAAATCTATCCCCTGAGTCTTTTTATTAGATTGTGCTTATTTTGTTATGTAGGGATAAATGGAAAGCAATGATGGCTAAATTGCATCATCTTCTGAGGCAAACTACGGCCCGTGGACCACATCTGGCCTGCGGGATCCTCCTACCTGGCCCCTGAGCTCCTGACCAGGAGGCTACCCCCAACCCCTCCCCCACAGCCTCAGCTCACTGTGCTGCCGGTGTAATAATATGGTTGGCAGCGCAGCTGCAGAACCACAGCCTGACCCGGTGCTCTGTGCTGCATCGTGGTGTGGCTGGCTCCAGCTGGGCAGCACAGCTGCCTGTCCTGGTGCTCTAGGCGGCAAGGTTGTAGTGCCGCCAGCCATTGGTGCTCCAGTCAGTGTGGTAAGGAGACAGAGAGCAGGGGGATTGGATACAGGGCAAGGGAGTTTGGGGTGATGGGCGGGGGTGTGGATAGGGGTTGGGGCGGTCAGAGGGCGGGGAATGGGGGGTTGAATGGGGATAGGGTCCCGGGGGCGGGGGCAGTCAGGAAGAAGGGGGTTGGATGGGGCAGCGGGGGACAATGAGGGGCAGGGATTCCAGGGGCGATCAGAGGACAGGGAGCAGAATGGGGTGGATCGGGCAGGAGTTCCCAGGAGGCAGTGAGAAATGACAAGAGGAATTGGATTGGGCGGCAGGGGGCAGTCAGGGGTGGAGGTTCCAGGGGTGGTCAGGGATCAGGGCGGGGGTGGATGGGGCAGGAGTCCCAGGAGGCCATCAGGGGCGAGAATCAGGGAGAGTTGGATGGGGGTGGGGACTGGGCCATACCTGGCTGTTTGGGGAGGCACGGCCAAAAAGTTTGCCTGCCCCGGGCTAAAAGTTGCGTTTTAGAAACCCCCCCAAACTACCCCTCCCTTCAAACACACACAAATAGTGACAAAAAGTGTGTCCATGGTGCCTTATAGACAGGCAGTTTCTGTCCCAAAGAATTCATAATCAATACTAAAGAACACAAGAAATTGCCACATACTCCATGTATATGTTGACTGTATACCAGGTATAATTAGGAAGGAAAAGACTCAATACAACATAAGGAGATTAGAGTTCTGTAAAGCATCACACTTTGTTTTCAGTTTTTACAAAATCTGCCCTTGGTGAATGAGTAATGGTGTATGTAGTGTGACAAAGCTCCAAGTCTGTCCTTGTGGGTCCTGTGCTTCCTGGCAGATTTAGGGGCCTCAGAAACTCATCTAGGCCCCAGAGTGACCTCCCTTTCTCAGTATAATTGGCAAGAGTCACCACCTAGTGAGTTACCTTCATCACAGGCCAGTATGGAAGATGGAAAAGGGGGGAGCCCGGGCCCGCCCTCTACTCCGGACTCCAGCCCAGGGACCCTAATAGTATCAGCTAAGATGGCTGACCTGTAAGGCACAAAACACAATACAATTCCCTGGGCTACTTCCCCACAGCAGTCCCTGCTTCTTCAAACTCCACTTCACCCTTACCTCAGGGCCTCCTTCCTTCAGTATGATATGTTGTCCAACACTCAGTCTCACCAACAGCATAACTTCCTTCCACAGCTCCTGACACCCACAGCCCACCTGACTAACTGGGAGGTTTTTATCTGGATTCAGCCAGTCCCTGATTGGCTTCAGGTGTCCCAATTAGGCTAGCTGTTTCTACTCCTTTCTAGAAGGTTCTTAATTGGCCCCAGGTGTCTTGATTGGTCTGGAGTAGCCTTTGTTTGGCTATCCAGGGAACAAGGACCTGCACATCCTAAGGCTGATATACCTGCCTTCCAGCACTCTCCTATACCCTTCTGGACTGACTCCGTCACAGTAGGAAATACAATGCAGGTAATCACAACTTGATTCAAGACGCAGTAATTTCTTAACCAGGTTTGTTAAAGCAGACAGCTGATACAGACTGTGCTCAAGGTTATAAGTACACCAGCACAAACTTCTTTTTTTCAATAACTCAAAGTTGCTATAGTTTTGGGTTTGATTTTAAATTACATTGCCTTTTTGGAAATTCCTAAACTGAAGATGGGCAAGAACTGAGCTGCTAGAATATTTTGATTTTCATTGGTTCCTGTTTGTTGCCACCTGTCGTTGCTAACTTGATGGGAAGAGCTACTTTGTCTGTCTGCACTTGTGTAACCAAACTTCAGAAACTAATAAATAAATGTTTTGTATTAAGGAATGCCCAAGCGCCTCCCACCTGGCTTCCCTGGAGGGCAAACTAATCAAAACTTTATGCAAAGCCAGGTGCCTTCAACAGTACCAGGTACACCTGTGAGCAGTGGAGCCCCTCAGCTACAAACAAGTCAAAATGTGCAACATACAGGTCTGTGTCAAGTGTATTTTCTCCTGTATGCTTCAACATTGTTTACTTGTCTTAATTATTCTGTAATTAACTTTTACTCCTGTAATGTTGGCAGCATTGTACAGGAAAAATGTTCTTCTCTTGCCAATTTTATGTCATTTCTGCCATCTGGGGCCAGGAATACTGCAGAGGCAGCATGCTTAGCTTCCAGGGTGACAGCAAGCACAGGAAGTTCCTCATTTCTCAAACAGCCCCATCTGCCATTGCTCAGAGTGGTGTTGCTTGTGGGCTCCAGAGTTAACTGTATCCAGCCTTCTTAGTCTCAAGAGAAGATTGTGCCTCAACACTGGGTCTCTGAATATAGAAATAGTAAAGGGAAGATCCATAAGAGATGTCCTCCACAAGAAGAATCTTGGATATAGTTTAAAACAATATGTAGTATCTTTGTCTTAGAAGAAATATAATCCCCCATAATCTCTAATAAAACTTTTCAACTTCCAATAAACTTTTAAAGCTACTCACGTTTCGAGACAGTCAACTTTTTCTCGTTTGGTTACAATTTCCTTTTTAATGCTTCAGTCACTTGCCAAATATAGTCCCCTAGGCTGACTTTTCTTCTCAGTTATGCAAGCTCTGATAATGTCATCTTGTCAGTATTCCTCATATGTTGCTCTCTTTATTGTGAAACATATAATGGAATAGCTTCAAGATTTGAAGCGTGTTTATGTAGGAACAAACACACTTTTACTGGATTGGATTAAATCCTAGTGCCCTTTTCATTTCTATGTGACTATCTGCCATAGTGTCAAATGTTGTGGCAGAAATTTGTGAATGTGTTGACAAATACTTTATCATTCACCAGTGATTTAAAATAACTAAATTGGTGTGTTTCTCTTGTAACTAAGTTGTGTGTCTAATGCCAGTGCAAGTTTTAATATTTAACCTTAATTTTTATATTTTGTAAGGGGGTCAAGGATCTGGCCCTCCTCAAAATCAGATGCAGGTACCACATGGCCCACCAAATATGATGCAGACTGGTTTAATGGGACTTCATGGAAATATAAACAACCAGCAGGCTGGTGCTAGTGGAGTTCCACAAGTTAATATGGGCAGCATGCAGGGACAGCCTCAGCAAGGACCACAGTCTCAGCTTATGGGAATGCATCAGCAAATTGTATCCTCCCAAGCACAAATGGTGAACATTCAGGCTCAAGGATCTCTAAATCCTCAAAACCAGATGATACTTTCTCGAGCCCAACTTATGCCACAAGGCCAAATGATGATAACACCCCAAAACCAAAATCTTGGTCCTTCACCACAAAGGATGACTCCACCGAAGCAAATGATTCCCCAGCAGGGCCAACAGATGATGGCGACACATAATCAAATGATGGGACCTCAAAGCCAGGTCTTGTTACAGCAAAACTCAGTGATGGAACAGATGATGACCAGTCAGATGCAAGGCAATAAACAGCCATTTAATACTCAAAACCAATCTAATGTTATGACGGGGCCAGCTCAAATAATGCGAGGATCAACCCCAAATATGCAAGGAAACATGGTTCAGTTCACCATGCCACAGCAAGGCCCTGTAAATGGCAATCCTTCTCAGGTTATGGGAATTCAAGGACAGGTTTTAAGACCCACAGTACCTGGCCCCCACATGTCTCAGCAACATGGGGACTCTGCTACTACAACAAACAGTGACGTAAACTTGACACAGATGTTACCTGAAGTTCCCATACAGCAGCCAAATATGGTGCCTTCCCACTTGCAGGCAATGCAAGGAACCAACAATAATTCGGGGAGTCATTTTACTGGACATGGGTTATCTTTTAATGCCTCTTTTAGTGGACCACCAAATGGGAATCAGATTTCCTGTGGACAAAATCCTGGTTTTCCAGTTAATAAAGATGTCACTCTAACAAGTCCACTATTGGTAAACTTGCTGCAAAGTGATATATCTGCTGGACATTTTGGTGTGAACAACAAACAGAACAATCAGAATGCCAATAAACCCAAAAAGAAAAAGCCTCCAAGGAAGAAGAAAAATAATCAGCAAGTCGAACAAGCTAAGTAAGTTTAACATTCTCTTGTTTTCAACAAGACTGTGTGTGTGTGTGTGTGCGTGTTTGTGTGGCCCAGAATTTTGCATGTTGCAGCAAATGTGTTTTTGAAGAAAGATTAAATGATAGAGCAATGGTAGTTCTGCCATTGCAACTCTACCTCATTCAGGGTGAGGGTGGGTAGGGAATTAAACTACAAAAATAAATTTGCCATCATCCCAGTTTTTTGCATCACTCACAACTGTTACCATAAAGTTGGCATCTTCCAGTTGAAGGGCCTGTGTGAGACTGCTATGTCAGTGCCCCCAGCTGTTGAGGGGAATCAAAGGTGTACAAGTTGTTCTCTTACAGCAACAGAAACAGCTGCTTTACAGGATGTTGGAGGGAGCATTCATACTTATGCAGCATGAGAGCCACAATGAGAGGGGTTGAGGGGCACTTTCAGAAGTGCTGCTAATTCGTATGCATACATCTGTTGAGGGTTCCAAGGCCACACCTAAAATAACAATCACGAGCCATCATTATCTTAAAGCTGTTCAACCTGGTGTCTTTTCCCCCTAGAGTGAAAAAGGGATCATAGAACCTCAGCTTCATTAATCAATAAATCCCTTATTTGTAGCAATAAAAGATTGTGATGAGAAAATCTTCTTAAACTTAGGCTGGCTATTATTAAGGTTGCTCAACATATTCCATTATCAGATCCTGTCTTCAATGACATACAACTTTGATCCTAAATGGTTACAGTTTGGCAAACTTTCCATGCTATGTATCTAAGTGTTTTGGAAAACTTCAGCTGAAATGGTTCAGCCATTTCAAAGAAAAAGGCTAAAGAAAAATACATAGTTTTGCTTACATGTTAATAAACAGTTCTGGCAACCTGTTCTTTGGAATAGACTGGTGCTCCCATTCTTTGGAGCAGGGATTAAAATTGGCAGAAGTGGTATTTGTGTCAGGGATATGCCGTTTGCTGTTCTTATGGGTATCTGAATTTGAACAAGTTATAAGCCTTGAAAAATCGCAGTTGCACGTGCTCAGTTGAAACTTCTTAGATTTTAGTAGCTAATTTCTCCAAAGATTCTGTGCTCACTGGGCATGGTTCAGCCGGGGACTAAGTAGGGCTTTCCCTGCATCTGCAGCTCTAGAACGCTGCAGGCTGTGCCAGGTCTGGACACCTGAAGTGAGAGCAGTGAGGCTGTTTCTTCTCTGCTCTTAATATCCCCACTGTTGGGCACAGGCAATATTGAGAAAGAAGCTACCTGATTCAAATGCAGAGGGGCGAGTGTTGGACCTGTGCTGGGGAAGAGAGGGAACTGGGGTGTGGAGGCTGATGGGGAAGAGGGAAATTGGGAGGGACTGGGGTAGAAGCCTGAGATTGGGAGGATGACACATCTTGGGGGGTGGAGACTAGGACTGGGTAGGAGAGGGGAATGGGATTGGAATGAAGAGCCAGGGGTGAGGAAGAGACCAGACTGGGACTGGGACAGGTTGGAAGAGAGAAGGCACAAAGGGTCATGCTTGGGAGGAATGGGCAGAAGAGTCTGTGCCCACAAGATCCTTAATCTGACCATTCATTCATCTGCTGTTAGCAAATGCCCGTGAAACCCATTGGCAAAGTATTCCTTCCTCCTCTAGTGCTGGTTCACATAGAGGATGATAGTCTACTACTACTATCAGTTAATTCTGTTAGTTCAAGTGAAAAGATCTTTGTGGTGGATCTGAGGGTTTCAGCCTTGCTTGTGACCCGTATAGATTTCAGTATGAAGCCACATGATGAAATTTCTGATTTTCCTGTTTGCTTATTAAAAACCTAGAAAATTGCACGCATACACAAATGGCATTAAAAATATTAAGGTTGCAAAGTCAAGCACTCAGAAATTAGAAAATGCCAGAATTAAGGTGGCCTGTGAAAACTTTAATTTGTTCTGCTTCTGCATATGCATTATGATACAGTTTTTTAATTACATGATCTCACACACTTCCCCCACCCCCCGCCAAGATTTCTGTCTTGCACAGAATGCATGGTGCTTACTTAATGAGAAGCTATTTGATATTTTGTTTTCTCCTGGTTGTTCCATATGTGGCCCTGGATCTGCCTTACTCCACACTATCCAAATCCTGCTCTGAAGATAGAATTATTGATTTCCTTGTGGGATGATCTACAGTTATCACTCCTGTATCTGAGTACTTCATATTAATGAATTAATTTTTATAACACGTCTTTGAGATGTGATTTTTATTGACTTTTTCAGATAATCAAGCTGTGCCTCAGCTCCCTAAGGTCAGAAGTACCCGTTAATTTTGGGTGCCCAAGTTGAGATACTAAGGATATGAATTTTTCAAGTGCTTGGTACTATAAAGCATTTTATATGTTCCAAACACAGTTCCCATTGACTTCAGTTGCAGCTATGAGCGCTCAACACTTCTGTAAATCAGGCTCCAGGGTCTCAACTCAAGCACCCAGAAAATTAGGAATACCTGATTAGTGACAACCTGTGAAAAATTGTTGGTTCAAGTTGTTTGCTCAGCACCACATAGGAATTCTATGGTAGAGACAGGGATAGAATCAATTTCTCCAAGGCAGCATTTAACTGCCTTACCTATGAGCCCATCCTTTCTTTTCATACAATTCCCTGCTTCATTCACTATGTGCTTTCCAACTTCATTAACAAATGAAGCAGGGGTCTTACAGACAACACTCTTTCACTACACAACCCTAATTTATTCCCAGAACAGGTTCATCATGTTCAAAGAATGAGGCAGGTGTTCTGTGGAAAGAATACTATATGATCATGTAATTTAAGGCTGCATCATAATGCATATGCACAAGGGGGACAAATCAAGGCTGCAAAAGCAACCTTAATTTTGGCATTTCTTAATCGCTGAGTACATGACCTTGCAGTGTATATTGTGTATGTATGTTTGTACAGTGTCTCAAACTGCTGGTGCACTCTTCAGAACACTAATCCTTGAGAACCAAAGCAACTAAAGTGTTGCAACAAAAGCTGCCTATAGTGGAGTTAAATGCACCGAATACAGTATCATATCCCAGTATCAAAGAGCATTCTAACAGTCTTATGAAATGTCTGAATCTTTCTACATTCGGTGGAAAGACTCTCACTTTCAGTTAATACAATGACCTTCTTGAAAAGGATTCGATTTATTTGTTGCAAATAATTGTTTCCCCTTTTATCCGAATGTTTTGCTTTTATCCAGCACCTGGCATCCAAAGATTTCCAAGTGTTTTACAAACAGTAGTTAATTATTACTGGACTCTCTCTAGAAGAGGAATTTGTTGGTATCGCTTCAGCCACTACTAGGATAAAACACAGCAGCTGTTTAACAGCACCCAGGAGCACTGTACAGCAATTTAAAATAACAGAAGTTTTCGTTGCCTGTCTTGTTTCCCACAGCAACAACAAAATAATAATATAAAAGAGAACAAAAAAGTGGCACGTTTTCTGAAAAGTAAAGTTGTTTAATCATTAAACATTACGTTAAAGAAAGCCAATGTTAATATTTTGTTTTCATCAGTTGTTACCTTGATAGTTGTTACTTCGTGGTGAGCCTGGAAGGCATCAATATATGGATTTGTAAAGCTGTCCTCTAGAATTACAATGCCACATAAAGTTATTTGTTCTCTTGATAGCCTTCTAAATGGGGATGAAAAATTCTGCTTGCACCTTGTTTGTATTAAGCTGTGGCAATAATTATTTCTTTCTTTATATTTGTTTTACTACTGTACTGAATTTTCTTGTAGTAGTGCTTTGATATTATTGCCTGGCTTTTACAAAGTCCGATTCTGTAACTTTTATACAGCATAGCATTTTGATTCTAAATTTTGTTTGGCTTAGTATTGAACAGTCAGTAGTATTGTAAAAGTATGGCTATGTTAGGATGTTGCTGTACTTCCTTTTTATTCTAAACTTTTGCCTTGCTGTCCTTGAGCATAGTCTTATTCTGATAGCTAAAACAGGTTTGTTCTCTCTTTCTGCCCTTCCTCTTCATCTAGCTACTTGGAGCTGCTTAGAGAAGCTTTATGCTTTGTTTGTCTTGAAATCAGTCCTTTCATTGATTGCCTAACATTTTTTACTCTTAATTTATTTGGTTTGTATTAACCCCTATGTATCAGGAACAAGAAGGATTGCAGAGAGCTTTTCTTTAAAAGCTACAGAGAAGTTTCCATGCAAGTTGTAGGGAAGAATGTAGAGCAGTGAACTTTGACTAAAAACAGTACTATGTGATCAGCGCGCGCACACACGCACACACGCGCACACGCACACACGCGCACACGCACACACGCACACACGCACACACACACGCACACACACGCGCACACACACACACACACACACACACACACACACACACACACACACGTTACCATTGCACCTATGGCACTTCATGAGGTACCAAGATACTGTTGTGCCAGAGGCTATCCAGACACAGAACAAAAAGATGGTCCTTAAAAAGGTTTTCATATTTTCTTTTTCTTTTGGAAATTATACTTGTACTAATTCAGTGGCCAAAAGTTATAATAGTTATTGGTATGTGAACTGACACCATATTAGAGTATGAAAATGCCTAACCATGCCATTAAAATAGTTTGTCCAACGTGCAGTTTTGAGGGTAGGTTCATGAGTGAGCAGAACAGTTAAATGAATATTTATTCTGAGAGAAATATTTGACCTGTAACCTTAAGAGGTCAATGTAGAACAGGGGTTGGCAACATTTTGGAAGTGGTGTGCCAAGTCTTCATTTATTCACTGTAATTTAAGGCCAGTAATACATTTAAACATTTTTTAGAAGGTCTCTCTATAAGTCGATATTATATAACCAAACTATTGTTATATGTAAAGTAAAGGTTTTCAAAATGTTTCAGAAGCTTTATTTAAAATGCAGGTCTTATCAGTTTAGTGTGATCCTTGTGCTTTTTTTTCCTTGCTGAGTTTTCCAATGTCTGGCACGTATTTGGATACTTTAAGCTGCATGCGGGCTTCTGAGTGATCAGTTGTTAACCGGCTCCAAGAGGGACAGAGGACAGATTTCATGTGTGAAAATACCTGTTCATACAAGTATGTGGATCCAAATGCTGAAAGCACTGCAAACACAATTTTCTTCAAACAGTTTAATTTCACTGGCAGGGACGTCCCACAGATCAGAATAGAGGCCCCATGATCTCTCTCCGTAGCTTCAAGTGCGCTCCACAGATCCACAAACTTTGATGTCCACAATTCTGAGCTTTTTAACTGAATGAGTTGCATTTCGAAATCTTCAACACCCATCCACTGAAATACAGACAAATCCAATTCGCTTTCATTGAACTTTTCAGGTTTAATTAGAAAAGAAAACACTGGGTCAAACTGCTGGAAATCTTGAAATCTGTCAAAAAATTCTGATTCCAGTTCTTGCATGTACCTTCCAATCTCATCGACATTGACAGTGCAACGTGTCGATAGCTTTTTTTTATGTGTTGGAAGTAGCGGAAAGTAGACGTTTGAATGTCCTGGGGAAAAAACTGCTAGTTCACAACAAATGCTTTCCAGGCTTCATAAAGATCCAGAACTGTTTGCCCTGCACCCTGGAGACAGAGGTTGAGTTCGTTTAGGTAAGCGATGATGTCAGTTAGAAACATGAGCTTACACAGCCATTTGTCATCATCCAGTTCAGTGTAATTCTGTCCTTTTTTCAACAAAAAGGCCTTGATTGCATCAAAACAGTTTACAAAGTGCACCAAAACCTTGCCACAACTTAGCCACTGAACATTGCTGTGAAGTGGGATGTCATTATAAGCACTGTCCATCTCTTCTAGCAGTGCTTGAAATTGTCGGTGAGTCAAAGCAGATTGAGCAACAAGGAAATTCACAATTCGGACCACTGTATTCATCACATTATTAAGCTCTGAATTAGAAATTTTAGCACACAGGTTTGACTGTCGGGCGGCGAATTTGATCTTCAAGTAACTTTACAAATCCCTTCTGTTTTCTGACCATGGCAGGAGCACCATCTGTTGTCACACAAAATATTTTTCTGATGTGAACTCTTCGCTCTTCAAAATGGTTTACAAAACTTTCCGGGATATCTTCCCCCTTTGTTGTGCCCTGCAGGGGTTTTAGGCAACAAACCCTTGCATGGATTTCATCAGAAACACAATATCTTGCAACAACTTTCAAATGTGGAACGTTGTTTATATCCACGCTCTCATCAACTGCAACGCTGAACACTGCTGTGTCTTTCAATGCAGTCGTCTGCTTTTCCTTAATGTTTTCTGTCATTTCATTTATGCATCTCTCAACTCTTCTGGCAGAGATGGGCAGTTCTTTTATTGTAGATATGATTGTATCTTTATTTGGCAAATCATTGAACAAAATCTCTGAACTGCTGAGATAAACTTTTTATATATTCCCCATCTGTAAATGGCTTTCCGTTTTTTGCAATGCAGTGTGCAATCTTGAAACTCCCTTCTGTAACTTAATTTTTATTTTCACTTAAGCTTTTAAAAATACTACTTTGCTTCTCATAGGCTGCTACTGCTTTTTTGATTGATTCAATCTTGTCTGCTTCATCAAGAAAGATTTTCTTGTGCTTTGTTTCAAAATGTCGTCGAACACTTGATGTGCAACAAACAATACTTTCATAGCAGAAAGCACAAATAGCACGGTCCTTCTTTTGAATAAACCCAAGTGCGTCTGTCCAAGAAGGTTGAAATGATCGGACATCTATCTTCGCTTTCCTAGGCGCTTACAGTTTGTCAAATATTCCCTTCAACTCTCAGTGGGGGAAAAAAATGGGGATAGAAGGCAGACACAAGGTCAAACGCAGACATGATCTGATATAAGCAATTTTAAGATGGCCCGTCTGCAACCCTCACTGTCCCAGACTGGGGCCAGTGGGCCACAGCGAGGGGCGGCTGCAGAGCAATGGTCCAAGGCCAGGAACAGAGCCCAGGGTAGGCTGCTGGTACTCCAGGCCAGAAGCAGGCTGAGCAAGGCTGGAGGTCCAGACTCTGGCTGGTAGGAGGCCTGCGCTGGAACTGCAGACCGGAAGCAAGGTGAGTGGGGCTGTGGCTGGGACCCCAGAGCGGTGGTGGGCTGAGTGGCTCAGCCCGCTGCCGATCTGGGGCTCCCCAGGCTCCTTCCAGCAGGGGTCTCAGCTGCCGGCCCCACTCAGCCCACGGCGCCCAATGCTGACCTGGGGTTCCCTTTACCCAGGCCAGCAGCGGGGCCGGCAGCCGGAACCCCAGCTGGCAAGGGGCCGGCGACCGAGACCCCAGAGCAGCGGCGGGCTGAGTGGCTCAGCCCACTGCTGGTCTGGGGTTCTGGCAGCTGGCTCCTGCCAGCCGGGGTCTCAGCTGCTGGCCCCACTCAGCCCTCTGCCGGCCTGGGATTTCCTTCACCCAGGCTGACAGCGGGCTGATTGGGTCTGGCAGCCAGGATCTCGACTGGCAGCAGCGTGCTATTAAAAATCGGCACGCGTGCCGTAGATTGCCGACTCCTGGTTTAGAAGGATGTTGAGGAGTAGCGGGAGGAAAAAAAAAAGGACTACTTCATAGGATGACTACATAGCTCAGCTATGAGAAATTTTTAAATAGGCTTAGTATTACTAAATATAAGTTTAATTAGACATTTGCCTTACAGCTCTGTGTATATTCTCCTGTGTAGGGACAGTGCACATCAAAGGCACCAACAGGATGCAAACAAAAATGCACTGAATAAATCTGCTCTAAAGCTGGCCCTAGGATTTGCAGAACTCTGTATGAGGCAAGTTTAAGAATAGCAGCCGGATTAGTCTGTATCTGTAAATAAATGAGGCAAGTTATGTGGAGATGACACCTGCAGTAATATAGTACATATTAGTATGAAGGATTTAGCCACTATGAGATGATGACGTGATCAGCACTGCTGGGAAGAAGGGCATTTAGGAGGATTTTGTCATTTGATAAAGGGTCAGAGTGCTTCTAACTGGGAGGTGGAAGGGAACATTCCTGGTTACACTCAAGGTGGTGGGTGTGGGGAGGTCCTGATTTCCCAGAATGCACAGAAAACAAGATTTTTACCACAACCAAATGCTGCAAATGTGAGTCCTCATACAAAAGGGTGGGTCACTTTAGAGCAATGTATATGCTCAATACCTAGGGGCTGTTGCTGCCTGTGCCTTTCCTCTGATCTTACTTTTGCATGTCTTGTTGTATGTATATTTCAGTAGCGCCCAGTGAGCTGAAATGAGAGTGGGGCAGTGTGGTCTAGTGGATAGAGGACTGGGCGTGAGAAATCAGGGATCTATTCCCAACTCTGCCACTGGCCTGCTGAATGCTCTTGTTGACTTCACCTCACCTATCTGTGTCTGTTTTCCCCCCTATAAAATAGGGGAAATGATATGTTTATCTCTTTCATAAAGTGCTTTGAGCTCTACTGGTGAAAAACACTGGATAACAGCTGGATTTTATTATTATTTATTACATTCTTTCTCCTTATGCAGGGGTACTCCCTGGCTTTTGTTTCTCAGAATAGGACTTTTGAAATTAAATGTTGTGTTTCAGAGCTAAAGCTCTATAGTGAAAGGATTGCATATTCTGAAACATTAGGTTCAGATTTTTGGGTTTGTCATAATCTGTTACTGGTTGTTTTTAAGTCCAAATGAGTGTGGGTGAAATTCAGATAATCAATATTTTATTCTGCTTCTCTACCATCCACATGTCAGTAATTCTGTAATTAATCATTTGTTTCTTTGGCTTAATCTAGGTTTACAAAGCGTACCAAATTTAGGTCAACATAGCTACAGCTCACTGTGATGTGCCAAATCCACTCCCTAAGCACTGTAACTTTGCTGACCCAGCTGCTGGAGCAGATGCAGAAAGACTGACAGAATAAGGCTTCTGTCAACCTTGCTACTCTCACTCAGGGTTGTGGTGGTCTTACAGTGACGGAAAACCCCGTCTGTCGCTGTAGGCCAGAGGTCAGCAACATTTCAGAACCGATGTGCTGAATCTTCATTTATTCACTGTAATTTAAGGTTTCGCTTGCCAGTAATACATTTTAATGTTTTTAGAAGGTCTCTTTCTATAAGTCTATAATATAGAACTAAACTATTGTATGAAACTAAACAAACTTTTTAAAATGTTTAAGAAGCTTCATTTAAAATTAACTTAAAATGTAGATCTGATCAGTTTAGTATGATCCTTGTGCTTGCTTTTCCTTGCTGAGTTTTCCAATGTCTAGCATGTATTTGGATACTTTAAGCTGCAAGCAGGCTCCTGAGTGATTAGTTGTTAACTGGCTGCGAGAGGGACAGAGGACAGATTTCATGTGTGAGAACACCTGTTCACGCAGGTGTGTGGATCCAAATGCTGAAAGCATTGCAAACACAATTTTCTTCCAACAGTTACATTTCATTGGCAGGGACGTCCGGCAGGTCAGAATAGAGGCCTCATGATCTCTCATGGTACCTTCAAGTGCACGCCACAAATCTCCAAACTTTGATGCCCACAGTTCTGAGCTTTTTAACTGAATGAGTTGAATTTCAAAATCTTCAACACCCATCCACTGAAATACAGACAAATCTAAGTCACTTTTGTTGAACTTTTCAGGTTTAATTAGAAAAGAAAGCATTGGGCCAAATTGCTGGAAATCTTGAAATCTGTCAGATAATTCTAATTACAGTTTTTGCATGTACATTCTAATCTCAACATCAAATGCAGTCCGCCATTCCACGTGGCGTGATGATGATGTAAACAGCAAATCAAGACTTAAAAATATCCCAGTACAGTGGCACTGGAACAATTGTTAAGGTGGGGGTGCTGAGCTGCTCCCTCTCTTGCCCTTGTCTGTACCCCTCACTGCCCCAGGCTGGGGCCAGTGGGCCACAGCAAGGGGTGGATGCAGAGCCCTGGGCCAGCGGCCAGGATACCAGGCTGGCAGCAGAGCTCCCCAGACTGGTGGCTGGGCCCTGGGACCGGCAGCGGGCTGAGCGGGGCCAGCGGTTGGAACCCTAGCTGACAGGGGGCCGACGGCTGGTACCCCAGGCCAGCAGCCATGCTCCCGGGACTGGTGGCCAGGATCCGGCCAGTGTAAGTGCCACTGAAAATCAGCTAACGTTCTGCCTTTGGCATGTGTGCCATAGTTTGCCTACCCCTACACTACAGGGTTATGTCAGCATAGCGTTGGTGTCGTAGCTATGCCACTATAGTTATCATAATGCACAACTGGCCTTAGTGTGCATAGTGAACTTCAGCCATATAACTTATTTGAACCTTAAATAATGTATTAGTCATTGCTGTACACAGAGCAAACAAAAATCTTATCCGTGTGTTTTGTACACAACATATTTTGTAGATCAGCAGTTGTCTGATGATTATCTCTAGGAACTGACTTACAAACTGGGTTATTTGGTTGAGTTTAAGGCTCTTTCTTGCATAGAGATGCCATGTTGCTTTTTTTACCTAATGTAATTCAAAAACTTAACATTTCTGGTTAGCTACCTAAGTATAGACATTTATGAGAGGTTTTTATACCTGCCAAAATTATGAATAGCAAAAAAAAAACCAATTTAACAAATATTGCATCGCATTATAGACCATTATACCAAGTCTAATTGCTAGCATCATAGCCCCTACCTTGCAAGCTCCCTACATCTCTCCCTGGCACTAAGGTTAGTTGCTAAGGAAAGAAATGGATTCCACCGACATTCACTTCCAGATCAGATTATAGGAGGAGGGCTGTACCAGCTCCCCTGTTTTACTGAAGTGATCTCACTTTGATTTGGAGCTTTCATGTAGTTAAGTTTCTCCTTGTGTTAGATATATATGCATAGCTGTCAAGCAGTTGAGGTGCTTCGGTCTCCATCTCTGCCATAGCTTTCTCACAGATAGATAATATTGACCTTGGACATCCTGTGGATATGTTTGATGTCCATGGAATTGGCTGTTTTCAGTGTCTGAAGAATTAGATACAATGGCCAAACTGACTTTTGGTATTGCTTTTGCAGAGTTTAAACATGTATAATTGTGTTCCTGGTGACCAAATTGCAAAGCCTTTGTATCCACTATTCACAGATCTCTACATTCTGGATACATAGCCTCTGAAAGTCTACTATCACAACTCATTTTTTCTGGAATCTTGATAGAGAATTGAGAGAGAGAGAACTAGTCTGTTATGAGTATAATATGGGAAATCATGGTGCAGGACCTTTAAAAAAAGTTACTCTTCCACCAGCCATATGCAATTACGCTATAGCTCTCTAACACTGTTGTTAGAGAACTACTCAAGCAATCTGGGAACATGGGTTCTGCTTTCCTTTACCCCTGTTTCTGTGTGTGATCTTGGGCATGTCACTTAACCTGTGTGTGTACCTACCTATCTGCGAAATGGGAATGCTTACCCACTTAAGTAAAGCACTTTGAGATCTGTGAATGAAAAGTACTACAGAAATGCTAAGGATTATTTAGTATTCAGTTCTAAATAATTCAAGCAAATTTAGAACAAAGTTTGGCATTGGGTCTTGAACTATTGAATTACTATTATTTTTATTTAAGTTCTTCAGAAACACGTCCAGCTGGCCTGGAGGAGAGTGATCAGCCGCCGTTGCCTGGAGAGCAAGGAATAAATTTGGACAACACTGGCCCCAAACTTTCAGATTTCACAAACAGACCACCAGGTGATAAGTTCTTAACACGATTTTATATTATAGTTAACAAATGTGATATACATTATTTTTTGGCTATGGGAATATTAAATGTGGGGATAAATGTTTTGTTTTATTTAAAGCTTTAAGCTATATTTGTACATTTAAAGTCAAATTACACTCTATATTATACGTGGAGTATCCTATTGAATTAAATAGGATTATACAGGGATAAAATTTTAACCTGTGAAATTTACTATAATTGTTTGGCCAATATTCACTTTTCTTTCAGTGAAATTTAGAGATTTGTATTTGATTTGAAAATCCATTTAGGACTTGCTTTTATTATTATACCTGTTGTTTTCTTGGTGCTTGTATTTTTAAGTCTTTGGTTTATTGGTCTTATAGGACATAGAGTCAGATATAACATTTGTTTTTAAAGACTGATTTCTTCACCTAAAAGTAGAAGTTTTTGTCTATTTTATTGCTTATTTTTGAAAGATATTGATGGAGACATACCCGTTCACTGTCTTCTTTAGAAGAGATCTAATTGTTAACATTAAGTCCTATAGTGCATCATGATATGTTACGTATTACTTAAATAATGCCATGGAGAATTTAGAAGTACAAGAAAAAGACCTAATTAGATTTATCCTCCCTGCTTATACAGGATACAGACTGCAGACGTATAATATTTCAGGTGTTAAACCACACTGGCCATTAGGACCACCACACCATTTTTGCTATTTGACTGTGATATGGTGTTGATTTTGCAATGTACTCTGAAAGCTGTCAAATTTCAGTCATGAGTTTGCTCTTCAGACTCCCACAGTTGCTGTGATTTTTTTTCCCATTTCAAAGACATATGTAAATACAGGCAATGTTCAGCTCTGCCCTTGTCAGTGAAAACACAGCTATAAAAGCCACTGCAGAGACTTGTTCTTCAGATAAAGTAGATCCATAATTGTAGGCACTGATTGCTGTAATAAAATTACATGCCTCCTGCAATTCAAAGTCCTGGAAGTCAGCTGTACATTAATTAATGGCATTATATGTAAGCCCCCTCAAAGCACTGATAAATACCTTGTGGGTTTTTTCTTTGTTTGTGTTAAATCTTTTCCCTCAGTAAAATGGCTCTTGTCCAGGAAGGTTGTAATCCAGGAGTGAGTATAAACTTATAGATATTAATTAAAGAGAACAGTGTCATGTTAAATAATGTTCCTTTTGTATAAATGTATCTGTTGGAGCTGGTCAGAAAACCCAGTATTTGTGTGAAGTGTCTAAGAACGAATAACTTATAGGGTTTTGTGTCCGTTTTTAGGTTATCCACCTCAGCCAGTTGAGCAAAGGCCTCTTCAGCAGATGCCACCGCAACTTATGCAACATGCACAGCAGCAGCCGCCGCCGCCGCCACCACCCCAGGCACAGTCACAGACTCAGCAGCAACAGCAACAAATGATGATGATGCTTATGATGCAGCAAGATCCTAAATCAGTCAGGCTTCCTGTTCCCCATGGTGTTCATCAACCTAGGGGCCCTTTAAATCCAGAGACTCAAAGAATGCCAATGCAGCAGAGTGGTAACATGTCAGTAATGGTTAGTTTACAAGGTCCTGGATCAGTACCTCCATCTCCGGATAAGCAGAGAATTTCTTTGCCAGGCAATCCTACCCTGGGGAATAGTGCAAGAAAGATGGTTTACCAAGATAATGTACAGAATCCTTCCAGTTCACCACTAGGAGAAGTTTCATCAGTACCCTCTCTCCCAGAAGGAAATGGAGCTGACGGGCCACCATCATCAGGGGCTCAAAATAATATGACCTCTCATTTAGTAGTTTCACAAACTCAGTTAATGATGACGGGGCCCAAACCTGGACCGTCTACACTTTCGACTTCCCAAGGTGCAAGTCCTCAACAACAATCTAATTCTTTACCTGGCTCTCACACACACCATTTCCCAAATGTTGCCACCCCATCTCAAATTTCAAGGCCTAAAACCCCAAACAGAGCAAGCCCAAGACCATACTATCCTCAGACTCCTAATAATCGTCCACCTAGCACAGAACCTTCAGAAATAAGCTTATCTCCAGAGAGACTTAATGCTTCTATTGCAGGTCTTTTTCCTCCCCAAATTAATATTCCTTTGCCTCCAAGGCCTAATCTTAACCGAGGGTTTGATCAGCAGGGTCTTAATCCAACTACCTTGAAAGCCATTGGACAAGCCCCATCAAATATCACAATTAACAATCCATCTGGTTTTGCTGCTCCACAGTCACACAAGCTGGATACTGTTGTTGTCAATTCAGGAAAGCAAGCTAACACCGGAGGAACAAAGCGAGCAAGTCCAAGCAATAGCAGACGGTCCAGTCCTGGATCTAGTAGGAAAACCACACCAAGTCCTGGCAGACAAAATTCAAAAGCAGCTAAATTAGCATTGCCGACTCCACAGAACCCATCACTTTTGCAAAACATGGAATTACAAAGAAACATGGTAGTTGGTCCAACTTCTTTGCCAACGCCTGTGACGACAAGTTTTCCAAATAACAATATGTTGAATACTCAGAATTCTGCAATTTCTGTATCTGTTATGACTGGCATTCCTGAGGATAGCAAAGAGAGCCATAATGTTTCTCAAGACAGTGAATGTCAGAGTACACAGGTTGTCCAGGGTAACAAAGACCAGTCTAATATTGAACTAAAAGGCATTCCCAGCCAAGAAATAAAAATGTTGGTCTCTGAAGAACAACCCAAAAAAGATGGGCCATCTTTAGATACCAGCAAGCTTCCCAGCTTGGAGGAAAATAAGACTACGAGAGAGGCACCAACTTCCTTAAGTCAACTTCTTGATAATTCTGGAGCTCCCAATGTAACCATTAAACCCCCTGGGCTCACCAGTCTTGAATTACCACCAATGGTAACCTCTGGCGAGGAGCTAAAGAAGATAGCTGTTGTTCCTCCACTACAGGATTCCTCTTCAAGCAAGGAACCATCTAGTTCCTTAAGCTTGCTTCAGAATAATGAAGCCTGTTCAACTCAAGTGCACCAAGAACTAGGAGAGATGAATTTAAATGTTACGCAGAATGTCCCTCCAGTAATACAAAGACCTGTTAGCTCCTCCACTATTTCCACTTCTTTACCACCCAATCAGATAACAGTTTTTGTAACTTCAAACCCCATTACATCTTCTGCTAACACATCAACACCATTGCCATCTCATTTGCAGCCTACATTAGTCTCTACTGTCGTCACAATGCCCAATGTAGGTAACAAAGTTATGGTTTCTGAGGGACAATCAGCAGTTCAGTCTAATTCCCGGCCTCAGTTCATTACACCAGTTTTTATCAACTCCTCTTCAATCATTCAGGTTATGAAAGGATCTCAGCCAAGCACAATTCCAACTGCATCGTTGACCTCTAACTCTAATTTAATGCCTCAGTCAGTTGCAGTTGTTGGGCCTCTGCACATACCACAGAACATAAAGTTTTCATCAGGGCCTGCTCCTCCTAATAGTCCTGTCCCTAGTATACCAACAAGCAGGTCACTGGTTCTTAATTCACTGGCAGCTCCTATTCAACTTCCTTCTCCCCCGTCTGTGGCATCTTCAAATGTTCTTCCACATCCCCATGTTCAACAAGTCAAAGATTTTAACCCAGATGAGTCCACTTCTCAAGTTACTGTATCAGCTGATCAGTGCTCTGTAACGGTGACACAGTCTGGAGCTGTGGTTTCATCTCTTCTAACAAGTAGTCCGGGATCCTCTGGAAACAGGCGAAGTCCAGTTTCATCCGGTAAGGGAAAGGGAAAAGTGGACAAGATTGGTCAATTTTTGCTGACCAAAGCATGTAAAAAAGTTACAGGCTCCCTTGAAAAAGGGGAGGAACAACATTCTTTGGATGGAGAAGTTGAAGGCCAGGGGCTAGAAATATCAGTCCCTAGTAATCTGGGAACAGAGCAATTACCTGTAGAACTAGACAATAGAACTCTGACATCTCCAGCACTCAGTCTTCTAAGACAGAGCACTTCTGGGCCTGGGAATTTGAGTGTTAGCACGGCTGCTACTGTTTCTGCTCCTGTATCTCCAAGCTTATCAAGCAACACTCCTCCCACAAATGTACTGTCAGTAGTAACCACTCCTGTAATCTCAGAGCTTGCACCCACCGCTCCAAGCACTAATAGTAATCGTGGTGGTTTACCAGATGAGCAAATTGGGATTGGCTTAGTGGAGGAAAAAGGAGGAGCACATCAGGAATTGCCACAGAATATAGGTACGTACTCTGTGTGCACTGTTATTCTCCCAACACCTCTTACGGTTATGAGCCAGAAATTCAGCTGATGTGTGAAGCTTTAGGAATATGCATTTGCAATTAACATAAAATCCAGACAGTTCAACAGAGAGAATATAACCCAGTTGCTGCTCCTAGAGCATTGTTTTTATAGCATCTGAATAATATAATTGTGCTTGTAAGATTACACTGAAAATACACTTTTTTTAATAGAAATAAGTTTTCTCGTTCCCACATTTAGCTCAGTTTTTACACAAGAGAATTGTTCTCGGTCATCTCTTGGAACTGAAACAAAAAGTATCTTCATTAAAATTGTGACTTCAGTTTTATGTGAGTCTTTGAATGTATTAAGAGGCTGCGTTAATTTTTTTTCTACTTGCTGAGCTTGTGAATATATTCCCAATTTTTAAATAATTTTATTATGTGAAATTCATAATTTTTCTTGCTGCCTGAAGGAGTTCTGAAAGATATATTTGTATTCAAAACACAAGTTTACTTGGTCAAAACCATTTCTTCCTCTTAATCCTGTTGTGAGGCAAAATACTTAACATGAGATACTTAACTTAACATGTAGTATGCTCTGATACTATAATAGCATGAGTAATTTCACTTAAAGATCACAAGTTAGGGAGAAAAGTTGTATTTGAACACATGTAAAGATGATAAAAGGTGTATGTACAATTTCTGTTGTTTAATTTCTTGTGACTTCTAATTTCACCAATTCTCCAACCAGGAAAACTCTGTATGGATCAGAAATATTCTTGCAAGAGAATGCAAGTTTGTTTTTGTATTATATTTAGAGTGATTTTTCTTTCAAATTACTATACGAAGAAAAACTTTTGTCCCAAAGAAGTAAATGTGGGTAAGAAGACTTAACTGTGAGCATGGGCACAGGGTTTCCATTTTAAAAATGTTAACCCTTTATGGAAACTATTAATTACCATAAATGTGCAGCAACTTTTTTAATATTCTCTTTTCTCACTTAAAAAAAGGGAGTTTAAATATTTACATTTCAGAGACAAAGAGTGAGATGTAATTATGAGTAAATTTCGTGTGAGTACAAAAAGTATCTTGCTGTCTAACCTGGGTTTTTTGGTCACTATTACTATTCAAGCAATGAACAGATTTTATGATGACCCAGCTAAGTTTTGCTGTGATTTTTATAATCCTCCTGAAACTGGAATGGAAATGAAATGGCCTCTGAAGTAAATTCTCCGAAGCATTTCTCATTAGTGCTTTATATCATGAATTTTGGACACCAGGATTGAAATCCTGACACCACTGAATGGGAATTTTCCCATAGATGTGAATGGGGCCACAATTTCACCTGAAGTATTATTGATACTTCTAATTATCTGATAAAGCTGTGTCTTAACATTATTCCACAATGGGAGAAAAAAAGCTGGTAACAAAAATTAGCCATAACAATCTCCTCCAAAAACATTCATGGCAAATAATGTTGTGTTACTTTCCAAGTGACTTTGCTGCTGCTCCTTTTATTCAGTATATGAGATAAATACCGAGAAGAGGAATGGGAACAGACAGAACAGTTACAGAGAGAGGAGCTTTCACTGGAAGCATAAAATATAATATGATAGATTGTAGAGTGACTTTGTTAGTTCGTGGGAATATAACCCCTGGAATTATGTAGGTTTTATATCAAGAGTACAAAATAGTTGTTCTAATGTTTGCAGCAAGCTGCGGTTCCACACTTAAAAACTCCATGTCTCACTGAAAAATAACAGGACCCCCTGCCTTTTAAAAAAATAAATAAATAATAATTTTAAAAAAAATCTGAAGGCCATGTAGCCGTTTTCAGCCCACCAGGTTATCTAACATAGGCAGTGGTTGCAAACCCACAACACAGTGTGGCAACATTTAACTTTGAAATATTAAAACAGCTGATGATCTCTGCATCAGTTCCATATCAGAGGTGGTGGTATTTTAAAGGTGAAAGCAAAAGCCTTTTTATATGTGAAGAAGCTGAGTTCAAGATCGTCTTTATCCTGCAACTTGAGCTCACCAACTTGTAAAGCAGAGGTAGATAGTTGCATATTCTGTACTGCTTTAGATTTTGGCGGTGGGATCAGCTGCTGAAGGAAGAATACAGAATTTCAGAAGTGACAGAGTCCTTTGGCACCTTAAAGACTAACTAAAGTATTAGAGCATAAGCTTTCATGGGCTAATACCTGTATGCATCTGATGAAGTGGGTATTAGCCCACGAAAGCTTATGCTCTAATACTTTAGTTAGTCTTTAAGGTGCCACAGGACTCTCACTTCTGCAATTCCAGACTAACACAGCTACCCCTCTGATTCTTGACAGAATTTCAGTTAGACTTGCTGTGTAGTTAAAGGAAGAACTGAGTTTTCAGTTTTCTCTCAAAATGTGTGTGTAATTTTATGGCTCTAAAGTTATATAGTCGGTTGTTCAAGTGGGATCTAAACAGTTTTGGGTTCATTTTCTTTTTGAATTATGTAGCATACTCTTTTTTTTCCTAACGAGGCTATTTCCCCCTGCTTATTTTTAACTTAGTAGCCTAAAGATTATTAAGTCAGATCTTCGTTGGTTTTTTCTGGAAGTCTTCTTGAGAATCTCTGCAATGTATTTTGAACTCTTGCAATTTAATTGAAAGAGTAAGATCGTGGAACATTAATAGACATCCTTTCTCCCAAATGTTCATTAGGTATCGGAGTTGGATCATCGTTAAAACCTCAGACCAGAATTTTAAAAAAAATAAATGAAAATCCCTTCACTTTTTCAGTCCTTTATCTCTTGTGATGTCTAATTTCACCAGTTCTCCAACCAACTAAACTCCATATGGATTGGAGAAATGCAAAGAACAAGTAGAGATTTTTTTTCTTCTGGGTTTTTGTACCACCGTCCATTCCCCTGCCCCAAAAAAGAAAAGTCATAGATGCAATCAGTCTTAGGTTACCATATTGCTGTGTGGGGTGGGCTGGTCATGTAGAATAAAAATCCTGTAATTGCTTTTGAAAGAAAAGTGAATCAGTGGTGACTTTTCCTTCCCTTTTATCTTAGCATCTTCACAACATTTAACCCAGAAGGAAACTCCAGTTGCAACACCCGAAAGTGCTGTTCAAAGAACAGGTAATTTTTACTGTGAAAATCAGCATACACCTATGCGTTATATGTGCAACTTTGCATTATTTTGTATTTCTGGGAAGCAGTTGCCTTCTGTTGATTTTAAATACTGTCCTTATTGAAACAATTTTGATACTGTTATTCATTGAAACAGTTATCTCATGAATGTGTGGGAATGATCAGCATGATAGTTTGTGTGGCTTCTGCTGTTTAATTTTAGTTTATGTGAACAGACTGTATTGTTTTTTGAAATGTAGGTTGAAATCTTCAAAATAGTGATGGGGAGTTAGACATTTTCCATTTATTTTAATGGTGATATATTTAAATCTTCCAGGACAGCTTTGAAAGTCTCAGCCATCAACTTTAAGGGCTGGATTTTCCAAAGAGCCCAGTTCTCCCATTTAGACACGATGATTTTCAGAGATGTTAAATGGGAGCTCTTGGGTGCTGAAGACCTCCCCCAAGGACTTCTGCCCCATGCAACTGTTCCCTATCCCCGTCTCCAGCAGCAGGACTGGCAGCCGCCCCACCTGGCCGGAGCCAGCCACACCTCTGCGCTGCCTGGCAGGAACTCTCAGCCCCGCTGCCCAGAGTGCTGAGGCTCTGGGAAAGGGGGCTAGCCTCCCTGGCCGGGAGCTCAAGGGCCGGGCAGGATGGTCCCGTGGGCCATATATGGCCCGCAGGCCGTAGTTTGCCTACCTCTGCTTTAGGGTGACTAGAAATGGGACTTGAACAAAAGACTGCACTGACTTGTTCAAAAACATCCATTTAAATGAAAGAAAACAATTATGGGCAGGTATGCCTTTGGTGTTGTGTTCTGCTCATCAAGCCGAGGGGATGTGGGTGTCTCAGGAAGTTCACATAAAGAAACTGCTTTTCTGATTTTTACTATGGATATTACCCTTGCTTATAGAATTCTTCATGGAAGGAAAATTTCCAGTAATTTCAAAATTCAGTCTCTTGCTCTAGATTAGATGCTTTTCTGTTGTTGTGGGTCTGACAAGAATATAAATCCAATGGTTTGATAAGCCAACTGTCCTCATTTTTTCGTGAATTTTTGAAAAATTCTTTTTTTGTCAGTCATGTTTGGTACACACTGTAGAAAAATTACATTTAATTCAAAAGTTAACAGGCATTGTTAAAGCGTTCTTAAAGGAAAAGCTTGTTAGTGCTTTGTGCAGCAGTGGCTAAGAAAGATGAACAAAATTTTAGGTTATTTAATGATGGAGTAGTGAATACCACTGAAAATATATTAAATTAGAACACTATTCTGTCAGTCAGTGGCATGTCCTTGGCTGGAATATTGTGTTCAGATCTGGGCACCCTGTCTCAATAAAGGCCTAACTAAAAGAGAGAGGATTTGCAGACTGGCAACAAGAAGATTAGAGACCTCGAAAATCTGTCATTAAATGTGACTGGTTACCATAGAGAGGAGACATACAAGAGGAGCACATGCAAAAGTTATACAAAATAATGAATGGTATGAAGAGGGTAGATGTCTGATTTTTAGCGTGTATGTATTTCCGGAGCAGGTTAGAAATATATCTTTCTCTTGCAGAACTTGAAGCAAATGCTGCAATAGTTGCTGGCCAAAGGTAAGTAGATAGCCGCTATAGCTACATTCATCCTACATGAATCTATGTTTGGAGGATGTCTGTTTCTCTTTGACTTTGCTTCATCACACAATTTTAAAGAAATTCTTTATTGCCACAGCCTCTTTATTCTCCTCGGCCACAAATCTGTTTCTCTACTGAAGAGACTGTTTAGTCCAGGTGGTATTTAAGTAGGATACTGTTGCATTAAGACTCCCAAATGTGCCCCTACACTTCTGGACAGCATTCCCTTATATGCCCTTTGGTTCTGCTCTATGTGAGGATCCTTGTATGAGTCCAGTAGTTACTGCTTTCCAAAAAATTCCAAATCAGCAGCATTTTGGGTGTGTACTTCCCAAAAGTGGGGATCTGCAGAGGCCATTTTGAAAGTAGTTTATATACCTGAGCATTATTAATCAGCTCTTCTTTGAGTGATGGTCCCTATTATATTACCCTGAAAGTTTATGCATGCGCACTGTGTGTCAAGAACCAGAGAATTTAAAAGTGGTAGCATGCGTTGGTATGCACATGCACCCTGACTTGACTCATGGTTTCGTCCAAGGTGATAAAAGGCATGGTGGACCGATTTGTGTCTCTAGTTCCTTCTCACCACCGCATGGTCCGGGTCGGAATGATTGGTGTCCATTTGCTTGTAACGCGCTCCCTCAAACAAACTTGTGTGTCACCTTGTCCGATCGGTCCATCAGCCCTCACAGAGAGAGCACGCCGTTCACAACACATCGTTCGTGTTGTTCTATCCATTCCCTCAGCCACCTGCTGGCCAGGCTGTCCTTGGTACCGGACATCCGATTGGCATAGCGCACCGCAGCCCAGAACTCCTGAGCTCAAGCGATCCACCAGCCTCACAAATATCTGGGATTATAGGCACACACCACCATGCCCAGTAACTTGCATATAGTTAGTTTTTATAGATTTGTACTGTTTTTATTATTTTTAGGTTGTTTCTAGTCGTTTTAGAGTAGAATAGCTAGTTTGAGGGCCTGTGTTTTTGTCTCCACTCCCCCCAGGCTTTAAAATCTGTGCCTCCTGCCTGCATTCCTTCTCAGTCAGCGACTAACATCAACACTGTCTCTACTGCTTGGGAGAGGGCCAGGTGCAGCATCTATCAGTCCTCCCTCAACCGTATCCAAGAAGGGTTGGGCTCTCTGCCTCAGGAAGCATCTCATGGAGGTTGCCATGAGACCTCCTTCAGATGTAGGTCAGGGAACCCCTTCTGTATGTCAGCCTGAGCAGAACTTTGCTTATGGTTGCTAGCGTTTATTCTGCTGAAAACTGATATTGGCAGAGTCTTGTAGAACATACATGGACAAGTGCTGGCTAATGTATTCAGTAACCGAGGTGGTTAAATATCAGGATGAAATATGATTTTCATGATAGTACTGGTCTATAGGTGTGTTTGGCCACACCTTTTAATAGTGGGGCCCTTAAATTGACTTTAGGAGTATCTCATGAGAGAAACATTGCTAGACTTTTGACAGAGAGAAGATAGTTATGCTAAGACTATTGATCATATCTTTCATGCTCTTCTAAATACAACAGAATAGCTGTTAGCCAGGGCAGATGATAAATCTTGCCCACGTTGGGGCCCATTGGGATAACGGGGAGTACTAAGCTCTAAATGGGGGCTAACACTATAAACCTCTGCGGGCTCTGGGGCTGCTCCTGGCTGGGAAGGGGGAACCGGAGCTCCCTTCGGCCATTGGAGCTCCTTCCCTGAATCCTCCTTAGGTAACCCCCCTTGAAGGCATCAGAAAAAAAATTCAGAATTCCAGGGGTGGCTGTTGTGTTATTTATTTAAAATAAACGATCTTGTTGCATGCATTGAGCTCTCACCGTAATTGCATAGTTAAGTTTGGAGATTGCCTGCCATTATAATCTCCCTTTAGCTTCAGCAAAGTTAAACTAAAATTTTGTGGGTGAGAGTGTCTTAAGTGCAGAATTTTTCTGAAAAAATGAGGCTAACAAACAAGACAAGCTCTTTAAATCTGAAATTTCACAGTGTTGTATTTGTACGGATCCTGACCCAAAAAGGAGTTGGAGGGCCCACAAGGTTATTGTAGGACAGGGTTGCGGTACTGCTACCCTTGCCTTCAGAGCTGGGCAACTGGAGAGTGGTGGCTGCTGGTTGGGATTCCAGCTCTGAAGTCAGAGCTGCCGCGAGCAGCAGCGCAGAAGTAAGGATGCCATGTTATGGTATTTCCACCCTTACTTCTGCGCTGCTGCTTGCCGAGCTGGACCTTCAGTCAGCAGCCACCTAGCTCTGAAGTCAGCAGCACAGTAGTAAGGGTGGAATGACAATACCATACAATGACACCGTAGTGTCATTGTATGATATTGCCGCCCTTATTTCTGCACTGCTGCTGGCAGGGCTCTGCCTTCAGAGCTGGGTGCCTGGCCAACAGCTGCCGCGCTCTGGCTGCTCAGCTCTGAAGGCAGCGCAGAAGAAAGGATGGCAACTCTCTTTTGGGACGGGACCCCCTAGTTTGAGACACACTGTTCTACCCCTGTGAAATCTGCATGGTATAAGGTAAAAGTACACAAAAGACCAGATTTAACAGTCCATGACACACTTTTCATGGCTGTGAATTTGGTAGGTCCCTAATTATAAGCCATGTTTTCCAAGCCTGTAATCATTCTCCTGGCTCCTCTCTGAATCTTCTCCAATTTATCAACGTCCTTCTTGAATTGTGGACACCAGAACTGTACACACTATTCCAGCAGCAGTTACACCATTGCTAAATAGAGAGAGAAAATAATCTCTCTGTTCCTACTCAAGATTCCCCATTTATGCATCCAAAGATTGCATTACCCTTTGGGCCATAGCCTCACATTAGGAGCTCATGGTCAGCTGATTATCCACCACAGCTTCCACATCTTTTACAGAGTCAGTTTCTCAGGGTAGAGTCTTCTATCCTGTAAGTATGGCCACATTCTTTATTCCTAGATGTATATGTTTACATATAGCCTTATTAAAACACACATTGTTTGCTTGTGCCCAGCTTACCAAGCAATCCAGATCACTCAGTGACCTGTCCTCTTTATTATTTTCTATTCCCACAGTCTTTGTGTCATCTAAAAACTTCATCAGGCATGATTTTGTTTTCTTCCAGGTCATTGGTAAAAATGTTAATAGTGTAGGACCAAGAGCTGATCCCTGTGGGTCCTTAGCAGAAACACACTTGTTAGATGATGATTCCCTGTTTACAGTTGCATTTTGAGCCCTATCAGTTAACCAGCTTTTAATCCAGTGATTCTCAAACTTTTGTTTGGTGACCCCTTTTACACAGCAAGCCTCTGACTGCAACTGCCCCTTATAAATTAAAAACACATTTTAAAATAATTAACACTATTATAAATGCTGGAGGTGAAGCAGGGTTTGGGGGTGGAGGCTGACAGCTCATGACCTCCCCCCCCCCATAACCTCATATCTCCCTGAGGAGTCATGACCTTCAGTTTGAGAATCACTGCTTTAATCCATTTAATGTGTGCTGTGTTAATTTTACGTTGTTCTAGTTTGTTAATCAAAATGTTATGTGGTACCAAGTCAAAAGCACATTACATCAACACTATTATCCTTATCAGTCAAACTTGTAATCTTGTCAAGAAAAGATACAAAGTTAGTTTGACAGGATCTTTTTTTCCAAATTTCATGTTGACTGACATTAATTATGTTACACCGGACCCTTGCTATAGCACGGGTTCGCGTACAGTATGGTAGTTGCCATGGATCCCAAATTCAAATATTCAAATTAAATCCCGAACCCCGGGCTGTAGTGAGGGCCCGGTGTACTTTTAGTTCTTCATTAATTGATACACACTAGGACAGTTCTTGGGGTACCCAGGATTGAGAGTCACCTCATTACTCCTCCCTTCAGCAAGAGGGAGTCCTACTTGTGCTTAGCTCAGTATCAGCTCCCTGACCCCATCAATTTGTCAGCCATACAAGCATAGGTGCAGTTTGACTGCTGTATTGAGGGACAATGCACGTATGTGCATGCTTGTGCTGAAGCCAGTTCCCCTGGCTGGCTGGCTCTCCCTGCCGTCAGTTTTCCCCCCCACACTCTAGAGTGGTACCTGGGCTGTTGTTCTGGGAAGAGATGGGCCAGCTTAATGGGGGATCCCCAGCTGCTGCTCTGGTGACCTGAATGTGGGAGCTGTGGTCACTCCCGGGCCACTACTGAAACCATGCTGCCACTCTCGTGCTCCCCAGTGCTGTTGCAGCAGCCTTCCTGCCCCATCCCCTCCCCATTCCTCTCCCCACTGTCCCCTGCCCTTATCCTCCTTACCCCAGTGTCCCATTCCCCTGCCCCATTCCTCTACCCCCTTCTTTTCCCCCGCCTGATCTCATCCCCCTTCCTTTCCCACTTCCCCCATTATCCTGCATTATCGTGCCTGGGATCGATGTCAGAATGGCAGGCCTATAATTACCCGTGTCATCTTGTTTGCCATTTTTAAATATTGGCAAACTATTAGCTGTCTTCCAATCTTCTGGAACATTCCCAGTGTTCCAAGACTTATTGAAAATGAGCTTTAGCAGTCTAGCAAACTCCTCAGCCAGCTCTTATAAAACTCTTGGATGCGAGTTATCTGGACCAGCTGATTTTAAAAGTTCTGACTTTAGTAGCAGCTTTTGAACATTCTCTTGAGATACTAGTGGAATGGAAAGAGTGTTTATATGATATAACTACATCATCTGTTTTTCCCCGAACACAGAACAGATTTTTTTTATTGGACATTTCTGCCTCCGCATTATTATTGATAATTCTGCCATTTTCATCTAGTAATGGACCAATACCATTGCTAGGTTTCTTTTTGTTCCTATTATACTTTTTAAAAAAAGAGTTCTTATTGTCCTTCACTCAGCTAGCCGTAGAGTTCTCCTTATGTCCCTTATGATTTGTATACAGCTCGTAAATTCTGATTTATATTCATTACTGTTGACTTCCCCTTTCTTTCATTTGTTACCTATTATTTTCTGAAAAAAAATTATAGGTGCCTTCACTTCCTCTTTAAACCAGATCATTTTTTTTAACCCAGTGCAGCTTGCTTCCTTGATTGTGGCTCTTTAGACATCTAGTAAAGTGTTCTTAAATAATTACAAATTATCAGTCACATGTTTCTGATTTTTTTTCCAGCTGATTTGTCTCCTCATTGTTTTCAGCTTTGTAATATTGGCCCTGTTAATACACCAACTATTTATACTACTAGTCTGGACTTCATTCTTTTTGCACATTATAAATGTTATCAAGTCATGGTCACCTGTACATAAGCAACCCCTAATTTTTAATTCTGTGATCAGTTCCCCCTCATTAGTTAAGACAAGGTCTAATGTAAAATTTCCCCTGTGCTGGATGCCACACTTTGAGTTAGGAAATAGTCATCTGTAACATTTAGAAATTCTAAGCATGTTTGAGTACTGGCAGCATGAGACCTCCAACATACGTCACTCAAATTGAAGTTGCCCATGATCACACAGCTTTTTGCTCTATCATTGTATATAGGTGCAAAGAAGATGGACATCCTGTTCTCTGGTCTGCTTTGTTGGTCTGTAACAGTCACCAGTACTCCATCTTGTGCTTTATCTTCTAGGATATTGATCTAAAAGAATTCAAGATCATTTTCTTCTGAGTTACCAGTGACTTGGAAATAGGTCAGAGTGTGTCATTTTCTGAACCCTGGTGAAGTTCTGCAAGTCAGGTTTTTATGGAGTTAAGGTATCCTCCCAAGTTGAATATGGACTTCCAGAACTGGGCATAAGTCCATTAGGAGAGCCCTGCCTCATGTAAAGTACTAAAGGTTATACACAATTCAGGAAGGGTTGTCTCTGGCTGTTTTGGATTTCCTAATCCCTGTAAAAGCAACAAGGGCAGTGACTGTAGTGGCACCTTCAAATGTCACACATTAATCACAGGTATGGGGAGTCAGACCTCAGGTTCTGACTCCCCACACCTGTGAAGGTGTAGTGGCACCTTTAAATGTCACACATTAATCACAGGTATGGAGAGTCAGATCTTGGGTTCCATTTCCACCTCTGCCAGTGACCAGATGTCTTACTTACAGACATTTACAAATGTTATTTGGGTCAGCCTCACAACACCCCTCTGAAGTAGATTATTCTCATTATCTTTATTTTACTAATCACATGGGAAAACCGAGGCTAAGGGACCTACATTTGGAATGCTAATCCAATGGATTAGTCTAGAGTGCAATGTTTCTCAATCTTTTTGTGCTGGTAACCCGATTTGGACTTTTAAAAAAAAATCGTGACTCCCCTAGAAAAAAATGCAGCACCCTACCTAGCCACCCGTGACTCGACACACAAGGCTTCAGCCCACCGTGGCTTGCAGGCACAGGGCTCAGGGATTCAGCCCCCTCATGGGACAGAAACATGTAAATTGGCTTTGCAGGGCCCCAGGCAATTTCTCTGTTTCCTACCCCTTAATGCTAGCCCTGTTTGCAACCCCCTAGATCCCTCTGGTGACCCCCCTGGGGGTTGCAACCCACACTTTGAGAAACACAAATCTAGTGTTTTAGATATGAGAACTGTAGAACTAGGGTTGAAGCCTGGTGTTGACACTTGTTTTATGTCTTTAACTTTTCTATGCCTCTCTATTCCCATGTGTAAAATGGGGATACTTATTTGCTTATGTGGTTACCTTCTCTCTGCCATTCCATGCTTGCCAAAGTACTGTGCCTTTTTGTCTTTGTAACTTAATTGTTGAATTCCTTGCCTTTCAGACATCAGTTGTTAAAACTACAAACTTCTATAAGTTTTTTCTCTTAAAATGAGGATTACCTCTGAGAAGTGACTATGTAAAAATAGAACCTTCATACTCTACAGATCTCCTCCTTGTGTGTTTTTCAGAGTCAGGACCGCTGACTAAAATACATTTTAATACATTTTTATACTTGTTAGCCCTGCAGAGACATCACATGAAGAGAGCGTGAAGTGAATTCTGTTCCTTCTTGTGTGTTACCAACAAATGACCTTGTTTAATTGGCTCCACTTAGTTACCTTGTGGAGCACAGATGACAATAGGGTTGCATAGATGTCACAGAGGGCTTCATTTGGCCTGCTGAAATTTACTGGTGAGGCAAACTGGGTGAGGTAATATCTTTATTTGGACCAGCTTCTGTTGGTGAGACAGACAAGCTTTTAAGCTCTACACCAGGGGTCCCCAAACTTTTCGGGCCGTGGCCCGATGGCCACTTGCGGCCCCCCCGGGGTATGTCCGCTGAAATGCCGCCGCAGAAAGCGGAAGCTTCTGCTTTCTGCGGCGGCATTTCGGCGGGACCAAAATAGCCGTCCCAGGAGTTCGGCGGTCTCCCAGGCGGGCTCGGCGGCGGCACTGGGGTCTCGTGCACCCCCTGGAGTGGGCTCGCGCACCCCTGGGGATGCGCTCACCCCAATTTGAAGACCACTGCTCTACACTATACAGAGCTCTTCCTCAGGTCTGGGAAAGGTAATTCAGAGTGCCACAGCTAAATACAAGGTTGCACAGATTAGCATGAGTAGTTAGCCCATATTCTAAAGGTGAAATGACCTGTTAACACCCCTATAGTCATAGGACAAAAAGGGGGGTTAGTGGGTTACAGATTGTTGTAATAAGCCATAAATCCAGCATCTTTATTAAAATCTGAATTTTTAGTGTCTAGCATCAGGCTCAACTTTTGAAAATGTTGTACAGGTTTCCTTTGAGGACGAGGACTGATAGGTCAGGCATAGAGTGATCGCTTTGTGAAAAGTGTTCACCCATAGGTGATATGGGTTTGTTTTTTTATGGCTTTTATAATTTTTCTCTGAGAGTTCATTCAAGAGCATAGTGATTGTCTGGTTTCACCCACATAGTCATTGTAGGGGCATTTAGTGCACTGGATGAGGTACACCATAGCATGTCCATGGATCTTGAAAGGTGTGTTGTGGGGGATGTTGATCACTGTAGCAGTGGAGGTTTTGCATCTGTTCTGCTAGGGCTTGGTCATGGTCTTAATAAAGGCACTGGATTTATGGCTTATGACAACAATCTGTAACCCACAGACCTCCGCCCCAGGGCGACCAGATGTCCCGATTTTATAGGGACAGTTCTGATTTTTGGATCTTTTTCTTATATAAGCTCCTGTTACCCCAACCCACTGTCCCGATTTTTCACACTTGCTGTCTGGTCACCCTAGACCCCTCTTTTTATCCGATAACTACTGAGGTGTTAATGGGGCACTTCATCTTGAATGGTGCCTTAGTTCAGCACGTATGTCTATCTATTCAACCTTGTATTTAGCTGTGGCACTCTGAGTTACCTTTCTCAGACCTGAGGAAGAGCTCTGTGTAGATCAAAAGCTTGTCTATCGCACTAACAGAAATTGGTCCAATAAAAGGTATTACCTCAACCACCTTCTCTCTAATATCCTGTGGCTGACAGGGCTGCAAAAACACTGCATACAACAGTGAAATTTACTAGTGTCCGTGTCTGAGAAGAAAATAGCTTAATTCTCAGAGCACAAGATGAGTTTGAAAGGCTGAGAGAAATGAGTAAACAGTTTTAAATGTAAACAAATGTAAACACCTGCTAATCTGGTGTGAAGGAAAATAAATTAGGGGCCCTACAGTACCATTGTAGAATAACTTTTCATGGCAGAACTGCACTTTGTTATTAATTCTTTTAAAGCATTAAACCCACCTTAATAAAGCCTGTTTTGGTTTGGGAATAAATAATTTAGAAAGATTAGTGAAGCAACTTTTCTTAGTTGTACAAAATAGTTGACAACAATCCCTTCTTAAAAGTTCACAATTCTCCCTTGTGTTCATCTGTGATTTCAGTTCTGTATTTCATTATAGCAGGTTCTTATGTAACCTAAGAGTTTCTAGACTTCAGTAATGGTGCTCCCTGCAGACCATTTAAAAGAGACCTAATTTCTCTGTCTTTTGAATGTTACAAATATCCTCTTCCCATATCCCTAGCATTTCATATCTTCAGTGCTAAGGGTCCAGAACTGGTACCAGTATGGTTGTGCAATGAATTGCATTAAAAAAAGATTCTTGTGCTTCACCAGAAATATTTTGTTTAATTTGATTAGTAATGAGGCAAAAGAGAGTTCTGAAAAGTCTAAAACTCCAAGTAGAAGAAATTCAAGAACAGAGGAATCTGCTGCCTCGCAAGAAACAGTAGAGAATGGACAACGCAAGAGATCCTCCAGGCCATCATCTGCTTCTAGCACCGCAAAAGGTAAAATGCACAGCTATCTTTACAGTGGAGTGGGTAAGAAGTGAAGAAGTTTCCAAAAGAATAATGTTGTTTGAATAAGCGCACCATGCCTATTGTTTACAGCCTGTAAAATATTGTGTGAGGTGTATGCACCTAATCCTAGAGTTGGTACTGATGAGTTAGGGACAGGATGGAGTTTCAAAGTTTACATAGTTCAGTACCTACAGTAAATCTGTTGTATGCAAATTTTCCACTGTTGAGTTTTTCTGCAGTACTCATTCACATAGCATTCAAAAAAATCTTACCATTCTTAAAATATAGTACTCCGGGCAGTAATGAGCAGACATTGAAAGAATTGTACTCAAGCAAGACAGTGACATTTTTCCTACAGTCTGAAAGAAGTGAGAGAAATGCTTACGTCTTCAAGTGTGTGATCTGCTTTTGCAAATCCAAATTGTCTTGTTATGCTGCTCAGGCATTGATAGAATTCTGTCTCAATGACAATTTAAGAGTGTCGTGTGGTAGTACACAGATCCTCAGCTGTTCTGTCCAAGAACATGTGAAATCCTAAAGTTACAGATATTAACCCATGGCATCAGCAGTTGCTGGAGTGTCTTACTTCTCTAAGGGCTATGGTCTGGAACAAAGTATGCTGCATTTGTGTGGCATATAATGTTCACTATAGAATGCCTGGTTCATGATGTCAGTGACGAGGACAGGGGTGGTCAGGCTTCATGATTGGAGCCATAGTCAGTCCTAGTGGTTGGAGTCATAGGTCAGAGCAGAAATCAGAGACCAGATGCCAGAGCTGAGAGTCAGAGCTGGGTTACCCGGAGTGAGACAAGGCTGGGTCAAAGGCAGGAGCAAGGCTGGTCACAAGCATATGCATGAGCTATCGCAGCCAGGGGTGAATATTTTGAGTAACTGCTGAACTGCTGCTCGTTTTTCCCTCTTGATTTAAGAACACCACATGCCCAAATGACAGTAGCTATGGGAGGTCTACACTTATTACAGCAACAGAAGGGGGTTTTCTCTTCCTGTAATAAATCCACCCCTTTGAGAGGTCATGCACAGATCGACGGAAGAATTCTTCTGTCAGCCAAGCTGTGTCTATAGTGGGGGTCAGGTTGACCTAATTACATTGCACAGGGCATTTTTGTAACTCTGAGTGAGAGAGCTAAGTTGATCTGTTTTAGGTGGACAAGGCCATATGTGGACATAAACATTCTTCCTTCAACATAGCAGCCTCTGCACTGAGAGTTAGATCAGCATAGCTATGTCAGTCAAGGTATGGCTTTTACACACCCTTGACTGGCATACCTACATCCACCTAACTTTTTAGTGAAGACTGAGCTAAAGGGGTCTGTCTCATGGCAGTAAAAGTTCTGGTAGGTGAGACTCATGTAATGATATAGAGAGAACATCAAGAGGAATTTTTAGCCAATACTTTAAAGATAACATAGAGAACATTAAGAAATAACACAGATTTATAATGAAATGAAATTGATCAACTGAAATTCAGCAATCTTTTCCCACACTGGAAACATTAAAAATGTTTACATTTTTACCTTCACGGTATTCTAGAGAGCTCTTCCAGCTAAATATAGTACGAAAATGAGTATCAAAAATAACATTGAAGCATCTATGTATTCCGCAGTTCCATGGCCATGAAATTCACTTCCTGTAACATAATTGTGTGCCAGAATCTCATCTTTCATTTTAAAAATTAATGATCTTTGATGGTTTTAAAGAAGTTTGAAAATGTGAATAGACCGTAGAGTGATACACTGATGTCTTCATGAGTTTGAGGCAGCCTGAAACAACTGCTTTGGGAGGTATAACTGCCCCATTCACTGGGTTAATTCTGAAACCTAAACACGATAGACAAACTATGGCATTTTGAAAAGTAAAAATGTGGGAACAGCATAAAATGGTATTTAGTATCAGAATAAACAACACGTTTGTTCCACTGTTCTTTTTTCTATTAATGACATAAAAACCTCCTTTTTTTAACCATGTATCTGAAGCTGCCACGGAATCTAGGTCCAGTTTACCGAATTGTACACAGGGCCTTGATTTCCTTTTTCCCCGTTTAGGTGACTGGGCAAGTTCAGGACCAAAGACACAAATAAAAATAAAAACCCAAGAATTTTTCAGGGGAAACACTGTACTTGTCACGATTAGCTAGGGAACTTATAGAACCTGAAGAAGTTTGACATTTGTGCATGCTCCTGTCTGTTCTACCTTTTAATAGTGAATGAGAACTTTTTTTAAAGTGTATTTATTATTTTAAATGCACTCAGGAATGTGTTAGGTGCCTTTCATTACAAACGAAAACACAATCTGTGCACTAAGAAACATACAAACTGACTTCAGACACTGTGCAGTGAGGGAGAGGAGAGGTGATGCAAGTTCTCTAAACAAAATCTAGTGCATAGTAAGATGGAGTAAAAGACGTGGGAAGAGAAATACTTTGCTAGTTCTTGTAGGCATTTTGGAAGAAGTGTTTCTACAGCGGGAGTGGACAAACTACGGTCCACTAGATGTTTTAATCCAGCCCTCCTGCTCCTGCTGCGGAGCAGGATCTGGGCTTGCCCCTCTCCAGCCGGGGAGCAGGGTTGCGGATCACTCTGTGCAGCTCTCAGAAGCAACAGCATGTCCCCACTCTGGCTCCTACGCATAGACATCTGGGAAACAGTTCTCTGGTTGTTGGATCTTGCTGAAATGCTCAGGGTCCAACTGACTGCCATATCTGCAGTCAGGAAGGAATGAATGCATTAGGTTCTGTTGGGGACTCAGAACCCTTCCTGTCTAGAGTCCCATCTCTAGCCATTGGAGATATGCTAATAACAGTCACGAATGAGCCATGTGCCATTGTAGGCAACCTCATCGTACCATCACCTCCATAAACTTATCAAACTCAGTCTTGAAAGAAATTAGGTTTTTTTCCCCACTGCTCCCCTTGGAAGGGTGTTTTAGAACGTCATCCCCTGATGGTTAGAAATCGTTGTCCAATTGCATTTATATCCATTTGTTCTTGTGCCAACCTTGGCCCTTAACTTAAATAACTCCTCTCCCTCCCTGGTATTTATTCCTGTGATGTATTTATAGGGAGCAAACATATCTCCCCTCAGCCTTCGTTTTGTTAGGCTAAGCAGGCCAAGTTTCCTCTTGTGAGGCAGGTTCTCCATTTCTGTGGTAATCCTGGTAGCCCTTCTCTGCACCTGTTCCAGTTCAAATTCGTCTTTCTTAAATATGGGAGACCAGAATTGCACAAACTATTTGGTTTTCTGCTTTGTTGTCTTGCAACACTGTTTTTCCCTAGTGGTTTTAAAACGCAGACTGTTACGGAAGGATAGTCTTCAGAAGACATTATAAAGAGCCAAAGAATCATCACAAACCTTTACAATGTTGTTTAGTTAAAACTGTAAGGACGTAGGTTCCCTCAGTCCTTGCTCAATATTTTTCTTACCGCTTTAAAATGGAAATTGAGTGCACTTTACATGCACTTGAAATGTCCTCTACTTTCGCTCTAGCTTCTGTAAGTACTTCTGTTTCCTCTGTTGAAGTGCTACAGTATTTTGTAACTTGCTATGCAAGTTATTAGTGAGACATAGCGGATTCTCCCCTCAGCAACCATACATTAAACAAAAGCAAGAGTTTCATACACAGTTGTGTTACATCAGGACTCAAGCCCTGTCTGTAGTGGGACCAAAAGATTCTGTACTTAAAAGGCACATTCCAAAAACCATTCATTTTTTTCCTATTACACCATCTCTGTAGTGCGTAAGCACTGCACATGTAATTGTGTAGTTTAAGTTCTTCAAGCCATGCGTAATGTTTCATGGTTTTTTTGTGTGACAGTGCTTTGCAAGATGGCAGAATCGTAACTAGAGCTAGTACAATAATAGTACTTACACAGCATCTTTCAGCCAAGAATCTTAGAACTTTGCAAATGTTAAGCCTCCGAACACCGCTGTGAACAGGGAAGCTGCTTTCACACTTCCTTGTAAGAGAAGCTTCTGAGAGTTTATCATCATTATTTATTTGGGATTGTCCTATCTCCCTAAAGGCCTCAGTCAGGATCAAGAGCCCATTGGGTTAGGTGCTGTACAAACTCAAGATGAGAAACAGTCTCTGTCCTGTGGAGCTCACACCCTGAATTCCCCTCCCTCAGAGTATGTTTTTTAAAATGTAAAAAAATGATGTGCCTCTCTTGCAAGGCTTACTTACTAGCTTAGCATCCACAGGATTTTCCTTTTAATTTCAGAAACGAATGCCAGTGCAATGCAGTCAAAAAGAAGAAAATCCAAGTAAATTACTGCATGGAAACACAAGACTCGCAAATGAGTGTGAATTTACCAATAGCAATTTTGAGTTGTGATTTTTCTTTTTTTGAAAAAAGAATAAAATTATGTACAGTGAAGTCATCTGAATATTATACTGTTCCCAGGAAGTGCAAGTTTTTTTTCTAAAAACAAATACATTGATATAAACTTGGGTTATTGTTAAACCCTCTGGTATTGTAAGATAAAGTCCAGAGTTAGTGCATTAGGATAATGTGTTGTAAGAAATGCAAGGGAGGAGGGAGGGAAAGGCAGTTGTAGACTTATTTCTAAGTTTCACTTTTCATAAAAAAAAAAAATTAGATTACAGGGTTGCCATTTTTAGTAATTAAAATGATGTATTGTGCTGTTGTTTTAAGTACTGTATGTGAATAGCGGTATGAGGGTTACAGGCAAACCCAGTCTTGTTTGGAAATGTAAATAATTTTATTATAAAGTAGATCTGATGTATTTGTTGTAGAAATGGACCAGTGAAATACAAATAAATTGAAGGGTTTGTATAATGTGGAATCCCTAATGCTCTAAATAAATGTTATTGTCCTATAATTTGGGTTGTATTATTATTAGCAGCAGTATTGTACTATACAGGGAGATTAAATGGATTACTCGAAGCTCTAGGTCTACAAGCTCCTTATTTGGAGCTTTAAAGAGGAATTTGTTTAACCACAAATGAATTAACTAGTGCAGCTATTGTTGCAAAGCAAGAAAATATTCAAAGCCTACTGCCCCAGCCTTCAGGCTGCATGCATTTAATATGGACTGAAGAGCCTGAAAAGATAGCTTTCTCCATATGGAAGAAAGAGGAAGATACTGCACAGAAAAATGTGGTCTGGAGACTTTTTGAAGTCTGGTACCTTGAAGTTTTATCTGGATAAGTATTCTGTGCTCAGTGGTGATGTAGTACACGTGAACACAAGAGAAAATAGGTCAGCCTTCCTGTGCTGGGAAGCTTTCACGGTAAGAAATTGAGGCCTTGTCTATACTACCATGGTAAATCAACCTAAATTACGCTACTCTAGTTACGTGAATAACGTAACTGAAGTCAGCATAGCTTAGGTTGACTTACCATGCTGTATCGCCAGGAGATGCTGTCCCGCCGACTTCGCATACTCTTCTCAGGTTGCTGGAGTACCTACCGGAGTTGTCCACAGAGCGCTCTGCGATCAATTTAGTGGGTCTACACTAGACCTGCTAAATTGACACTGCTGCATTGATCGCAGCAGTGCTGATCTAGGTAAGTGTAGACATGGCCTCAGACACAAGTCTTCCTAGGTTGCCCTGTTATCTTGCACGCAGGAGATTTTGACAAATATTGCATCTTGTAAAAAATGGTCTGTGGAACATGAAGTGGCAAATAAGCTGTCTTGTGCCAAAAATGCCAAATGTTGATTGGTCAGGGGCTGTCCTCTGCCCCAAGCTAGGGCCAAAAGGCAGTATATGTTGTCTGTGTTCGAAAGCTGTTAACTTCCTCCAGAGAGCAACATTCAGTCATGCTCTTTTGATACCTTGGATTACTGTATAAAATCAGTTTCTTCCCAAAAAGTCTACCCATTCCTGATGCAGGGATCTTGAAGAGCCAGCAGTAGGCTCACAGAGATTTTGCCAAAACCCTGAAAAGGGCAATTATTCTATCTTTTCACTTCCAACCTCCACACTTCTGCTTCCTTGAAATCCTACCATCTTCAACAAGTTAAGATGTAAAACTAAGCTATTTTAATATTTGTGTTTTCCTACTTATGAGATCACACTGCACCTGATTTTGTTCTTATTGAAGTTGATGGCAGAACTCCTGGTGACTTTAATGGGACCAGAGTCACAGCCAGGAAAAGCTCCGCATGTCATACGTATCGCTCTCCCTAAAACGTTAGTGTAAGTGGGAACCCTGGGTTTATTTATGGGTTCTTTAAGTCTTGCCTTACTTTTTATTTGTTGTGCTTGTGAAAACTCTTGGGGTGATATTTGTGGAAACTGTGCTCCCCTTTTTCCACAAAACAGGTGCAAGTTTTGTAATGGCAGTGCAGGCTTCTCCACACAACCCTACCAACGGGCCTGAAACTTGAGGGACTTCTGAGGAAAGGGTGCTCTGGTCTCTTATCATGCATTCTTGGCCTTGCTGCTGAGATTGCCAGCAAGGGGGCCAGTTACGGTGAAATTTTTTATGACTAGAACCTGTAGCAAAACCCAAGACTTAGAGGCCACTAAACCACCCTCAGATGGGAACCATTTTGGACACTTTTGACCTTGAGGTGAGAAGTGCTGTATCTCATAACCAGTCTGCTAAGTCATTCAATCCCCCTAAATTTGCTTTTCCTGTGAGGATGGCTGTGACTTAGTCCCATTGTTTGTTCTGGAGATCTAATCTAAAACATATCTCCTTGTTCTTGAAGCACCTCTCACCATCTGTGACCATGTGTAACTCAACTGGCACCTGTGGTTAGGATTTCCACATAAAATATGTTGCAGAATGTGCTTTGGACTGGCGGGTTCTGTTCTGACTCTAGGGCGCTTAGCTGTCAACATGTTGCAAATGTTTAAGCAGTATTCAGTATTCTACCTGAAGCAGACGCACCCTTTCTTCTCTGCACCCTTCTGGGCTGTGGTGGATGGTGCAAATCCATCAGCTGTTTGCATTATTTATCCCTCCATGTGTTCCGTAGATGAGGGGAGCTGATGAACCTCTGCTGGCATAGCTAGTTTGGGATTTACATAGGCTGGAAATTGTTTGATCAAAGAGGCTGCCTTGTGGAGATGATCAGCGTAAGGTTGCCACCTGGCTTGTGGGAGAGGAAAAAACAAATCTAGTCTGATTGTCCCATGACCCCTTAGGGCTCATTTATGCAGGGAAATTTACCAGTGTTACTAGACTCGTATAATTTTACTGCTATAGTCAGTCTTATTAGCTAGTGTCAAGTTCATTCTTTTCCACACTGTCACTGAGGTTTATCTGCTTTGCATTCTTTTATGTCTGTCCCATTTTCTTTGCCTTCTCCCTTCCATATTCAGCTCACCCAACTTTGTTTTTGATTCCTGCTCTACTGCTGAGGGCGCTGCCTCTCTGCCAGAGTCTCCAGTGTGCCATTCTCCAGAGCCCAGATGCCTCCTGTAAACATGTTAAAAATAAAGCCCAGCATGTGAATGGGATGTTGTGATAAACATATGATTGTGCAGAGATAGCTTAGAAATACCCCCTCTCCCCCTTTGCATGGTAGCAAAATTCTGCAGCAAACTGTTCTTTTGTTTAAGGACAATATTCTCCATCACGCCTCAGAAAACGGCTATTAACTCAGTGTAAGGTCTCCTGCCATTGTGCACAGACTGAGATGTGTGGTATCAAGAATGCATCACTTTGAGCTGAAGGTTTTTATTTGAACATCTTCCAACAGATTCCCATTGTCTACATGGACAAGAACAGTGCTTAGCAGCATGACGCTTTACTACTTTTTTTTTTTTTTTAACTTCTTGCAGGCTTGTGAAATTGAAATCCTATGTTCTGATCTGTACTGAGCTGTAAAACACTGGTGCTTCCCGCATTAGGGCAGTGCTTAACAATCCTCAGGGAACAAATACTTGCTATAGTCAATGAAATAAAGGACTGGATTTTGAATGGTGGATGTAACCAGTTTTACTGCACCTGGTTCCCTTTATGATTTAAAACACACACACAAAGTATGCTTTAAATATATAGATTTTTTTTTTAATTTCTTATGGTTTTCCTTTATATTACATTTTTTTTTTCAGGACAGCATTACAATCTAACAACCAAAACCATGTTACATACACACCCACACACACACCACATAACATGTCCCAGGCAGTCCTGTCCTTTGCTCTGTCAACATGTGACAAATGTTCAAACAGTATTCTACATGAAGTAGACTTCCTCTTTCTACGAGCCTTGCTTACATTGCTTTAACATGTAACACACAACAAGGACGTATTTTGTTAGCTTTCTGTTTTGAACTAGGTTTCAGTTCCTACAGTATAAGTGATGTAAAAAATGTGGGGCTTTTTTTTGTCTTCTCAAAACCCCTGTTTTAAAAGTTATTCTGCTATTGTAAGGCATACAATAGAAGCAAAGGTTTAAATCACCCTCTCAGCTGAACGGAGCTGGGGGAAAAACCTGCTAGGAGTTTAATCTGCTTGGTCATCTGGGTTGTGTTCTGAACAGGTCAAATGCACACACTCTCAAAATGTGCGGTTTCTCAGGGTGGTGGTGTGGTGTGGAGGGAGGGGAAAGGAGGTGGCAAAACCAGACAATGTTCTCAAACTCATTTTAAGAAGGTTTAAGGCAACCCTTTCAAACCAAATGGTACCTTCTCTTTAGATAAGCCTTTGAAAGGAAAAAAAAATGGATTTTTAACATACAGTGTGTTTTTGGCAAAGTGCTGGTGGTAAGTCATGTCATCTTTATACTCGATCTTCACCCTCAAATGCGTGGGAAATCTGATTTTAAGCAGTTCCCGAAGGTGTATAGGGGATTTAGATACCAAAATAAAGGGTATTTGGGGGCCTAACTCTGGCACCCTTGAAAATCCCAGATCTATTTTTTTTCAAAATAACATACAGCTATTGAATTTTTTTTTGTAATTTAAATTCCCAGTCATTTTTGCATAGGACTTTAACTATGGTTCCCTAATTTGTTACCAAACCATGCAAAAGGGTGAAAGGCACATACACAGTCAATACACTATGAAGAGGTATAATGCATATAGGAGAGTATTAGGAGTATACCACCTAGTTGTGGGAGTTGAGATATATATATCCACAAAATATTGCAACACTCAAATGCTACATTACAGATACAGTTATGATACAATAGAAAAGAATATTACTATGTTGCTGTTACAGTGTGAGCTGTATGTACCCTTGTCTCAGGAGCAGTAAAAGCTGGATTTTGAAAGCACAAAAGTGAATTAGATACAGGTGGTTTGCTGTGAGAATTGGGTGTTTAAAATAGTTTATGGTCAGCTTTGCGCCCTCCCCCCCTCATTCTTAGGCAAGAAGGAGTTGGAACAGCAAAGATGCTTGGGGTTTCTCATACAGGTGAACCCTGTACAAGTTACATGCTACTAGGGTGTTTTTCCCCCTCCAGCCACAAGGAATAGGATCTCCCACAGCCTGGAGATAAAGGGTAAAATCATGGCACTGTTGAAGTCAAAGGAAGCTTTGCTGTGTTGACTTCAGTGGAGCCAGGCTTTCACCCAGAATCTGAGTCTCTAAGGAGGAAGGCTGAGCAGTGGTAGTGATGCTGGCCATGACACTGAGGGCTAGCGCAGATTCCCTCTGACAGAAGAACCGCTAGTTGCAGGGAGCTAGTGCAGAGAAGCAGCACATGCTGAGTTAGAACAATGAGCCTGACGTATCTCCGAGCCTAATCAAGCAAACCTAGTATTAGGGAAGTTGGTGTTGCCCAAGTGGGTTTAGATGGGTAAGGGCTGAATGTTTCATCAGGTGCTAACCCACATCCTGTACCTCCTTGTAAACAGAGGGTGTTGGGAGATGGAAAGAACTTGAAGCTGTAGGTGTTTATTGAGCAAAGAAGGAATAAGTCAGCATCAGCTTGGATACTAGATGGAGCCGTTAATTTTTTTTTTAAACCGTCTTTTTGAGGAAAATGTGGGATTTATTTTTTAAATTAAATTTCATGAGCTAACTCTTTAGAGCCTTTTTTGCACCTGCATTAAGGCCAGAAAGCCAGAGGCTACGGTGAGGCCCTTTAAAAATCTGACCCTGTATTTCTGATTGTCGAGAGCCCTGTCACCCTTTCACTTCGCTCCAAGAGCTGCTGGCTGTTGCATGCTCCAGGTGCCAGGCCGCCTTTTGGGGGGTGAGCAGAAGGGGGGCAGCATCTCCCCTGGTTATGAGGATTCACAAAACTCTCACACGTCAAAACAAAAGTGATTTACTAGCCATGCCAGAGCACTTCCTCCTCACCCCCCCCCCCCATTTTAATTTATATATAGACTTTCTTCTAATCTCCCTGTTCCCCTTCCCACTGGCAAAACTCCCAGACCATTCAGTGGAATGAGAGCTGGGCCAAGGAGGTGTTCAAAGAGTGGCTGTGTCTCTGACAGCTCAAGGGAACAGCTTCAGGAGCAATGGATGGAGGTGAACATAACTGGTTTGCCCTTGTCTGCCCCTTCCCTCAAGCTTTGACCACACTGGAGAATAACTTTTAACTTCCCTTCCAGAACGGGTCAATCCCATGAGCCACTTTAGTCTCCAAACTGCATAACAGGCTAATGTGGTTCTAGAATGGCACAGAGGAGGCACCTGAAACGAAAGAAGGAAAGACTAGGATTGGCCTGACTTGGATTCTACATGGGAGTCAAATTGGGCAGAGAGAGGTCAGTGGAGTTAAAAATGGTGGGCAAGGAGGAGGCGGCCCAGAAGAAGTTCCAAAGGTGCCGTAGGGATACATAAGAAATTCCACACCCTTGACTTCAAACAGTTTTACTTCTTCTCTTTTCCAATTCAATCTGTTTAAAGAGAAAGTAACCAGCTGATTACAGGGGGAGATGCGCCATCAGTGAGGACAATGGCATCATACTATTCCCTGTACTGCTAGGTATCCATGCCATGAAAGAATGACCATGTTCCTGGAGAATTTCAGAGCCTGGGGGAGTACATGCATCATCCAGACCTATTCTGGTCTCCTATCTTATTTTAAAGCATGTGTGCTCCACCTGGGGCTCTCCAACAAGGCAGGTGTGTGTCATTAGCTAGATGGGTGAGGGGTCCCAAAGGTGGTTTCTGTTGTAATATAGTGTTCCAGTCTGTAAATGGTGGAGAACCACTATCAAGGGGAGTGACTGTGTTATTAGCTACAGTTTAGTGACTATTCCTGAACCTTCACTTTTTACTGCAGTCATATTTGTCTATTTATTAAATAACAAAAATACCTGCCGTGTTCTTTTGTTAACATAGCCACCTCTTCCATACCTGGCAACCACCAATTTCCGCTCCAATTCATGCAAGGGATTTGGGCTGGGAATTATCCTAGCCAGGTGCCCTCGCAAAGATGGGCTTTTTACATCTCAGGGTAGTTTGGTACTGTGTGCATGGTCTTCATGAAACATACTGATGGATTTCCTCCCCGCAGTGGTTGGAGGGAGAAAAGGAAACTGCTCCACATACAGCTAAATACTGTTTTAAAATATACAACGGAATAACAGGGTTCCTAAAGAGAGGAGCTTTGGGATGAGCTACAGACCTAAATTTGTACTTTGCTCTATTAAAAGAAAGGGGCCCTGCTGCAACGAATGACTAGCCCCAAGCCTGGGCTTTCCCAGCCACGCGGATGCCTCTCAGGAGTGGTACTTGTAAGTGCCAGTTTTGAAGGACTGGCAGTCCAGGCCAGCTCTGCTTCCCTTGGCACCCAGCTCGTCGCTCAGCAGGTGTTCCCCACCGCCCTTTAAATGCACGTGGAATGCGGCCAAAAGGCAGTGGGCAGAATCTGGCATCCCAGCCTGCTTGTGCCTTTGTGTTCAAGGACCAAGTGGTTGAAATTGCTGCTGTGATCTGCTTTGGAATTCAGCCCCTGACCCAGGAATTGGGGTCATTTAGCGAGGGCTGCCTGGGAGGGGTGTTCTATGCAGAATGCTAGAATAGGTGGTTTCAGACTTGGCCCTACATGTCTTAAAACAAAGGGGGTGGGGACCTTTCTCAAGCTTTATGCTGAAGGCTGCCTGTGCCCCAGTTGAAGCCAACAGCTAACCTCTTGTTGATTTAAAAAAAGCAGAGCCAGTGGTGATTCTGGTCGGGGGAAGAGGTTCCCTCAGCCACTGCCACTAAGAAGGGCAGGATTTACCACTGCAGGGCAGAGGATGTGGGTTCTGATTCTACACCAGGCCGATTGTGGGAGAATCCGCAGGCAGCCAGGCAGAAGCTGTATTTCCACACTGGCTCTGGCTCCCCTGGAGAGGAGCTCTGCAGAAGAGAGAATCGGGCCTGGGGCCATGTTGCCCTTTCCCTGTATGTTCCACCCAGTTGGAAGGGGAATGACAGTCCTGCCCCTGGCTCCTCCCCCCACAGCCTGCCCCTCCCCCGGCATAGCGCCTGACCAGCTGAGAGAGCTCTCCTGGGTCATGTGGGGAAGGGAGGAGATGGTACCTTGCAGGGATCTGGCTCCTAGACAGGCAAGACCTAATAGATGATCTACTCCATTGCACGACCACTGCCAGCTGTGTCCTTGGCACTAGGCTGCTGAGAAAGCAGGAGCCAAACCAACCTTGCTTTCTAAACAGACGGCCCCCAGGACTTTATTTGCCACCTGTTGCCCCCTCTTCTTTTTTTTATGTTAAAAAAAATCGGAAATGACATTATTGCGAAGAGAGCGACCATCCATTGCAGTGCCCTGCCCCTGCCCCCGCCCCCTTCTTACTCTCAACGCACTTTTTCCAAACCATTTTGCACCAGCCCGGCCTATCTTGGTTCCATTGGGAGCAAGATCTAGCTCGAGTTTGTGATTCATATGGAGCCCAGATCTGTCGTTAGCTCTGCCTCTGAGCTCTTGCCATTGCCCCAAAGCCCTTGGGGGCTTTGATGCCCTCTCAAAATATATTGCTTAAAAATAGCTAGCTGTATATTTCTAATAACGCTGGCCTAGAGGAGGAATAACTTGCATTTCAACAACTTCCATGTGGTTCCTGGGACCCACATGAGTGAAGTGGGTGTGCCACTGTGTGGCCCCATAGCTAGTAAGTGGAAACTACTAACTTTAAATCTGTTACACAGTTACACCGGTGCCAATCAAATCCTTCTCTTCCAAAAGGCAGCCGGTACTAGCAATTCATGCTAAGAAAATAAAAAGACATCCCACTACGTTTCACAAATTCCTTTAGGACGTGCAGATTAGTATCCACAACCTCCCAGGAAAGAAAAGAGCGCATCAGAATCAAATGGTTCTAAAATACACACTTTTAAAGATCCTAAATGCACGTGTTTGTCCCTGAGTCCATGTTGTAATTTCCCCTACACAAATCAAAATGAAATTGAAAACTCAGCATAGCCATTAAAGTAGGAGATCAGAACACCACTCTCTCAGCCAGAGGTTGGTTGGTTGGTTGGTTCAACCTTTCAGTTGGGAGCATCACACAGCTAACCACAAACTGGAAATACTGAATGCAAAACCAGAACCAACACTGGACATCCGGTCTATTTTTAAAAAATATTTACACACATGCACACAAAGGTTCTGTGTTTTAAGCACCTTTTGTTTGCTTTAAGCTAAAAGGGGAGCCAACCAACCTCAGCGTGATGGGCTCTGCTTGATCATTAAAGAACTAGGACAGGAAATTTGGTAGCAGACTAGTACTTCTAGTGATCACTCTTTTATAAAACAGGCAAATTGCAGGGCGCTCCAAGCACAGTGTGAACACACCTCTGCTACAGCATTAGATGTTTGGTCACACTTTATAGCAGGTGTATTTAGAATTAGGTTATAAAGGATTAACAAATGATTCATAGCCACTATAAATACATTACAGAGAGGACCGTCTGTGTTTTAGATGCTTATAAGCCACGGTAATAGTAACCTAGTGACCTGTCTAATAATGCTTTGACCTTTCAGTAAAACATTATTAATAATTAACCCTTTCTAAACTCTCACTAGAAAGTAGGATGGTAATTTTGCTTGGTTTCCCCTGCTGACTAGGGATAACATGATGCAGTTGTGCAGAACGATGACCTCCGAGCAAAGTCCCTTGCATTCTCCTCCTAAAAACACTTAAGTAACAACTTTAAACATTAAAAATGAACCACCACTGAAACAGGCAGTTGTCAGGCTATTGGACTCAGTGCCTCTGTTTTAACAGCACTTAAACGCCTGGGCCTGCACTCCTGAGGGCAATTAGAGCTTTGCCATCAACTTCAATTGCTGCTGGATCACATCCTAACTGAGTAGTTTCTGCTTCACCGACCTGGACAATTAGCGAGGGTGGGAGGCTTTTAAAGAGGGACTTCTCTTACTGGGAGAAATGCTTGTAAGCAGCTTAGCAGACAGGCATTGTAAGGTGTACAAGGTGATTAGCCGTCCCCAAAGCAATTGTGTTTCTAGGAAGCTTTGCTCTTTCTCTCTCTCTCTCTCACGCAGCCATTTGGCACCTGTTTGAACTGAAAGACACAGCGATCAGCTCTCAATATCACAACCATTATGGGGCCTTTGGGCGACATCATCATGTTACATTTGTGGCATCGCCATCATTTGCAGGTGCCTGAGGCATGTCGTAAGTGGAGGCGTAGACCTGTGTAACAGTAAGAGATGGGAGCTGGCTGGGAGACAGAAAATTACTGACCTCCTACAGCTCTTTATTGGTGTCTGCTCCAGCAAGAAAACTCGCCCTCTAAAGCCTTATGTGCATGAAACAGCCTAATGCTGCAGAACACATTGACCAATCAGCCTATGGAAAGGAGAACTGGACAGGGGATGCAGGTTGGGGAGGAGACTTGCCAAGCATCCAACATTTAACCCTGTTCCTTTGCTGCTGCTTAAAAAATTCTTAACTCTGACGTGGACGCTGACATGCTTAGGAACTAGCTCCTCCCCGCCTCTGCAGGAACTTGAGTTGGCGTTCATGTAAAATGCACCAGGCCCAACTTGCGTCAGGGCTCACTTGAGAAAAAGGCATTTAACAGGAAACCAAGGAGGTGAAGGGCTGTAAACGTCCCATCAAGTCAAGATGTTGCCAGTCTCCGGTAAGGAGTCAGCTGCAAATGAAATAATAGATGGGTTGCCATTTTTAACATGTGCCTGGTGGGACCTTCAGCAGTGAGCAGATGACGTTCTATCACACCACTCCCTGCTCCAACACATGGAGACAATGTGGAGCTGGTATCAGACAGCAGACAGGAGTGGGGATCATCCAGACCATGGGAAATAACACTGGCTTTTCAAGTTCTCTCTTTTTCTCTTAGCTGCTCTTAATCCGTCCTGCCAAGAGATCTGTGCACAGGAGCTCAGCTGCGTCTCCAGATGCTGACAAGGGTGCAAAAGCAAAGAGGAACAAACAGCTGATCCTAGTTCTATGGGAATTTTGCCCTTGACTTCAGTGAAAGCAGGGATCAGGTTCTAAAAATCAGGTTCCCATTCGAGATGGGCCCAAGCTACAGAGCTTGGAGCCAGCTAGAAAGTCCACAAGGTTTGTGTTTGTTGTTGGGGCAGGGGGTGGGTGGGAGGAGTTTAGATCCAGCATATTGTTTGACGCTCTCTCTAGTTACTATAGTCACCAATGATTCAATCAGAAATAACTGCCATTAATACAGGATGATGATACTGCTTTTCAGGCTTTGCCAGGCACTGCTCTTATTTCTCTAGGTGGGTTGGAATTTATTTCCATGCTGTGTGAGAACTTTCTGTTCAGTTGTGTCATGAGGACAGCAGGGCTTTGAGTTTGGAGACACTAATAATAGTCTTGTGCAGACCTTTACAAAAGCCAAACTGGGAGAGTAATAGAGATGGTAGAGCCGCTTCAAACAATGGTTCATTACGCTGAAGAACAACAAATATAAAATATATTTAAAGTAATCCCATTTGCCTCTGCGGTTTTAGAAGCTCCCATAGCACCTGCATTTTTGCTAGATCCTGCAGGCAAAATGATATTAGCCATTTTCTGGGCTACCCAGATCTGTTAGCCTCCATTCCTGGAGGCTGCTAATTGTAAGTTTAATTTGCCTCAAGAACACAATTATTAGACATTTTAAAAGCGGCTCTCAGATGGTGGAGGTCCACTGTTTATGATTATTTTTAAAAACACAATTTCACAAAACCTATGTAGATAAAGGTTTGAATAATGTTTTCTAGAAGAAATTCCAGTCAAAGTGATTTATTTTTGGAGCTCAACATGGCCTTGCATGGTGGAAACACAAACTCAACAGCACTGTGCAAATGCCAAGCACTGGAACGTGAGCCTGTCTGTGAAGGGGAAGTGGACAGTCTAGTTTCGTTTCCCTGGGGAGTGAAGTGCAAGCAGTAAATAAAGAGCATTAATGGAAGAAAGTGATTTTCAGACAGCTTTGCCGTTTTACTAATCTCGTACGGTTAAAGTATGGGGTTTTTTATCTTAACAGTGGCCTTTCAAGGTAAACATGTTGGGCCAAACCCAGCCCTGGTGTAGCAGCATTAAAACCACCAGGGATGAATATGGCTATTCATGTCATAGGGCACAATCTTTAGTGCCATTAACTGGGGGTTATTCTATTTGCCCATTCTGACTACAGAGATGAAATTCCTCAACTGGGCTGAACGCCTGGAACTTTATTTCTCATCAGAAACTCACTATATCCTGTAGGGACTACAAGACTAGTGAGCATTAGCCCTGTCTGTAACAGTGGGATGGGGTGCTGCCATATATACTTCTTCTTGGGGGACTTGTATCTTTTTCCATCCAAGCAGGCACAAATTCTGCACTATGCAGTTCTCGGCCTTGGGCTTGCACCTTCTCAGCTGTTCCAGTTTCCATCCTCGTTTCTTGTCTTGCTCTCTCTCCTCCTGCCTTTCTTTTCTCCCCAATCTCTCTCGCTTGCTCTCTGGTTTCACATCCTTTCGCTACCAGCTTCGACATACTTTCCCACTTCTGTGACTAGTGCACAAGCCCCTTTCTGTGCCAAGCCCTGGATGGGGCAGCAAACCACAGACTGTTATACTAGCAGGATGGAGAACTGCTACGCCTGAGGGTTTGAGTGATGGGTTATGTCCTACCACTAGCTTGAAGCTCATGCTGAAGAAGTATCATCATCCAAAGAGGTGCTATGTAGGGACGGCTGGCTGGGAGCACTGAGATGACAATACTAGGATCCCTTGGGATCCACTGCTGCCTCTCATCTCTTTTGAGTGAAGCCCTCTGGCCAATCCGAGAGCCCCATGGACGGAGTCATGCCCAGTTCTCTTCTGCCAGAAAGATGCGTCAGCCCCAGGAGGGCCCCTTAGGGAGGACACAAAGGGAGCTGAGGTTTACTCAGAGCCCATTATTTCCATGCATTAACTTGGCCTGATCAGTGCTGCGGTGGCCCTGCTGCTGCTCTGCGGGTGCTTCAGAGTTGGATGATGGGACTGCTCTCCCCTACTCTTCCCTGATGGTGAGGCTGGACCACTTCCCTGCTGGGAGTGGCTCCTCTAACACCTCCCTGGAGGTGGTGGGATTTACACAATGCTGCTTGGCAGGTTTGTTTTCCGAGGGTCCAGATTCTGATGGAAAGTAAAAAAACACCAAGACCTGTTTGGACACGTACAGCTCACTGGCTTCCCTGGGGCATCAAAACCAGTGGAGGCCAGGGACAGCCTTTTGCCAGCAATTCGGTGATTTGGACAGACCGAGAAAATGACAACCCAGTCTAGTAAATAGGCCTCCTCGTCCACTGCACAACCATTGGCTCTGAAGATCTAATATGGTGTTTACAAGTAATCAGATAATCTGCCCCCACAAACTTCTGCCCAGCCTGTTGCCTGAGATGCGAATTCTTTATTCAAATGGATGAGGGCTTTTTAAGGGCTTCATCGTTGTAAAATGCAAGTAAGTCAGTGGGTGTGGGGGTTGGTTCTTGTTCTTTGCCTAAGATGGCGAATGTTCCTGACCATTTCAGGAAGCAGATTTGTTCTAATCTTTCTAAAGAACCCCTGATCTCTACCTTGTGTTCCACACGCAAGAGTCTGCTTAGAGCTTTGACACCTGTCCATTAAGCAGAGCTATTTGGAGTGGGTGGGCCAAACATATTGTAAGCCACCCGCTGTAACCTGAAAGCACTGGAATAATAAAATGGACTTTGCACTCTTTTTAAAAGGCTGTGGGGAATAAAAGGCTACAGTAATACTGCACAAGCTTGATTTCCAGAAGCACTGAATAGCTGCAGCTCTCACAGATTTCAGGTGGAGTTGTAGGGGACTCAACACTTCTGAAAATCAGGTCTTAAATACTTGCTGGGAGATTATCAAGCAGGGTTCCCTTTACTCCAGCATGGCACCTCTGAACAGACAGCTAGAGAATAAAAGCATGCAAGTAAGGATCATCAGTGACTCCACAATCCCAGCTCTCAGGTGAATTCAAAGAGAGGATCTGATAGGCAATCCAGTTTTTAAAGCGGGGGAGAGGGGAATGGTCCTTATTCCACAATAATTGTTACATTTTCCTGGAATTTGGGTCAATTTTGTTATTTCATTCCAGTTTGCACTTGAACCTGGTATCTCCGTTTGTGACATCACAATCTGTTCCTTGGAGAAGAGTGTGATGTCATAAAGAAAGGCACTGATGTCACAGGCTCCCAATACAATGGCAAGGGACAAAGGAAATGAAGGGGCATCTTCACCCTCCCATAAATTCAGCCTCACGTTGGTGTTGAGCTTAGTGAAAAGTAGAGCATTCACTGGGAACACCAAACTCAAATTCAAATACTGGTAACTGTTGCAAGAGCAGCTGGAAGAACTTACTCAAGTATTGGGGAGGGAGGCGGGGAGCTGGGGAAATGCCTCCCATCGGGAATCATTTTCCCCAGGGTAACTGGTTGGACACAAGATTTTCCACACACTGTAGCACTGATTCTCTTAAATCATTTCTTGACATTTAAAAGCTGCCCCCCAGCGGTGTTGGGCTATGTGAGGGCGATGCGCCGCCTTTCTCTCCTGCTCAGTGCCAGAGCGAAAGCTGCAGTGGTGGGGTGGAGGGGAGGGCAAGATACTGAAGTGGAGAAGGAAGAAAATATTCGGTAAGTAAACGTATCCGCTCGTGGAAAAAGGGGAGTGAAACCGAAGGAGAGCCCAGCCAGGATCCGCTGTGGAGCGTCACCAGTTCAGAAGACATTGAGAGGCGTCTCTCGTGCGGAGAGATTTATTCCAGAGAAAGGATGAAGACGCCTCCACTGGAGAAAGCATCGCGGTATGGGAGGTGAAGCTTGAGAGTTAAAAGGATAATGCCCCGCGGTGCCGACTTCCTGAAGTAGTTTAGTAGTTGTACTGGCGCTGGCATGGTTGGTAAACAAAGCTGCCCTGGTGTTTGGCCCGCCGGGGGTGGCGCTCTCGGGCGCGGTTCTGCCGCTGCATGACCTTCTGACTGAGCTTGTGCTTCTCCGCCAGCTGCTTTGCCCGCTGGATCCGACGGACCTGGCTGACCTTTTCCAAGATGGCAGCTTTTGCCGTGACGGAGGTGGGGTGGTGCGGGGTGCGGCGCTCCAGCCGGGGTTCAGGCACGTCCCTAGAGCGAGAGAGAGAGACACACGCGTTCGTTAACGGTCAAGCTCAGGATGACCTCAGATAGGTGAGACACTGCTTTGCATTTCCCCAGGGCACAAAGGGGTTGACTACCAACTGGCGTCACACAAGACTCCCGACAGCTCCCTTCTGAGTCAAATGTGCAAATGCCCACACAACGAAGAGATGAACCCCACGCCATGCTCAGCACAACCAAGACTTGTTCCGTTGGAGGTTGCATGTGGTACTATTGTGATAGCACCATGGAAACTGAGCTAATTTTCCAAGGTCGGTATGGCAGGTTACATCTTTAAAATGTTCGTGTGAACCAGCCTCACATCCCCTTAACAACCACTTAGCTGGCTTTGCGTGCGTGTCTTATAAACGAACACACATACAGGGACAAATTCAGAGGCGATGCTAAGGTGGTGTCTTCTAACCTCTCAGCATGCAAATTACTCCAACTTATGTGCCCCTAGATTTTGGAATTGGCATTTAATTGAGGCCCTTCCCTTACTCATCACCTCTGAATTTGGCCTGCTGTCTCCTGTAAGCAACACTGTTCTAAGCCCGTTACAAGGCCAATGGAATGATGAGTGAACTTGTCCATAGGCCAATGTGCAGTAAGCAGAGTTGTTAAAAGGAACAGGACTTCCCCAGATCAAATGATTGGCATGGTTTATCCAGGTTCCATTAGCACAGATGACTCATGGTGAGAAGAGAGCTGCCAAGCCAGCAGTTCGGTCAGCAGAAGTGCTCCTCCAACAATGGGGGAAATCAAGGGCAAATTGAGCTCTCCTCATTTCTTCCTACTTTTAACTATTATTTGTAGCCATTTTGCTTTCTATTTCACCCTCTGCCTTCAACCTTCCACTGACTCCAGACGGGTTGGAATTTGGTCCTACGAAAGAGGACTTTGCAGAGGGCAAATGAAATCCCAGCTGATGATGCTCAGCATCATCCTCTGAGACTTGCCCGGGGAATTCGCTCTTGAACTGGGGCAACCCTTTGTGGGGCTGTATAAACAATAACGATGTATATGGCCCACGCTCCCATGGAGTGTTAGTGCCAAAAACCATTGAGCTCACTGGCTGGTTCATGGCTGGTCTTTAGCCTAGTTTGCCTTTGGTGTGTCTGTGCTGTTGTGATACGCTGGTAACACATCCCAAAACACTGAGGAGCTTGTGTGACTTGTAACTTGTCATGCTGCTGCACTTCCGGGAATTGGTTGTGAACTCTGCGGCGGCCGATGGGAGAAGGTGTGGGAGTGGAAGTAAGGATTCCTGGAAAAGTAGTGGGCTTTGGTCCCCTCTCTGGGGTTATTTTTCTGCCTAGGTGTTGATGGTGGGAATGGTTCGGTGCACTGGAGAGTTCAATTTGCAGGAAGGCCAGCATTCCAGAGTTGGATAATTTTGCACTCAGAACTGGAACTGCACTGCAGGACCAGGGCAGAGGAGATGTAGATGAGCTAATATGAGGAGGAAAAGCCAACACATATCCTTCCTAAAAGAGCTAACTTGGTAAATTCCAAGACACCAGGGAAAGGTGAGTGGAGCCAAGTCTACTCCAAAGCCTTATGGCCACAGGATCGCTTTTTCGGTGTCTGGTTTTCTGCTGTAACGATACTGGTGGTATGACTGAAGGCGTGTGCCCACACTGTGTTGTTTACACCATCTTAAGCTACTTCCCCTCTCAATCACTGCATTTACAATGCTCTGGAAATAACTGCACTCCATTCTGGACAGATATCCCCAGTGCAATGTTCTGCTGCCCTGGGCGCAGAATTCTGGGCTTTTTCTTGCAGTTCATTGTGGGGTATCTAGTGGAACCTACTGGAATTCTGAGATTTGGGCTCAAACGAATAAGCTCCCACAATTCCCTTCCTAGTATTCCCCAAATTTGTCCATTGTATGGGAGCAAGCGCTATTGACAAAGTGCTGCCCGGTAGTGTGGAGGAAACACTGCTGAGTGCTGTGACCCTGACTGTCATTTCTATGAACAGACCACTCCACACACGTATGGGCACTCACACAGCCAGGGAGCTTTGGATGGGTTAGGAGACAGCTGCAGTGTCACAGGAGGGCTGGCCCCTTTAAATGAAGAAGATCCAGTTCCCCTGTACCAGAACAGATGCTCCACCTTTGGCCAGTTCAGAGGGTGGAGCAGCACCCGGAGCTGATAAGGATCAGGGAGGAGATCTTTGAAGGCAGCCGTGGGAGGTCCTTGGGGAAGGCAAGAGACCAGTGGAGGGGCTTATCAGCCGACATCTCCTTGCTGGAGAACTGGACCCAGGGGAACAATGGAAGCATCCCCCTGCTGGCTTGCCTGAGATGAGAGCTTAATGAAATGGAGGGATAATGAATGTTCCCCGGCTGAGGACGAACTCCCAACTGAGAAGCCAGCGAGGGGCAAAGGGAAGAGCAGAGTTGCACTCCAGCTGGAAGGGTGTCCTGGCAGAAGGACAGGAGAGGACCTTGGAAGAGCCCAGGTGTTGTGGAAGATGCCGGAGCACAGTATGTGCACTGGGGTGATAAATGGACTACGTTTGGGGGGTATGATTTTACGTTGCAGGGAGTATGATTGAGGCAAGATAGCCTGTCATGGAGTCCTTTGAGGGCTAAGAGAGAAAGTGATGGTAAGCAAGGTGCTAGGGTACCCAGGTGCAAGAGACACTTGGGGATAAAGGGAAATCATTCACACACAGTGATGCTGTGTCAATGTGGCTAGAGGAGGAGGATGAAAGTGAACAGCTATTTCTGTATGATCCTTTCCTGGAGTGACTTCACTGAACTGAGCTCTGCTTCTGGGCTTGGCAAACTAGCCCTGACTTCTGGTGTATGGCTTCTGACTGCACAATGAATTAGAAGATGCTGGGTAAGTGATGTAGCCACTCCATCACGGCAGCATCATCCGGGGACGTCAAACGTGTCCATCCATCAAGATGATAAGGAGAGGAGTCCGTAACCAGATGGCAGGCTCTTTGTTCTTGAGTTCCACAGGGAAGGGAAGAAGAGATCAAGAAGTCCCACAGTAAAGATGCAACTTAAACTGCCCATGACCCCAACATATTAGGACATGGGGGACATATCAGGATGTTTCACATTGGCTTCTACCATTAACTCCCCAGGAAGCGGAAAGGACAATCCTGACAACTTGGCCAGTGGCCGGCTAACAATGTTACAGCATTGACTGGTGGGACGGGATCGTAATGGAGAACTGGTGGGGCAGCACTTCAGCATCTGGAATGCTTTTTTCTGTGTGGAGTTCACTCCGGGGCTGCAGCAGTGGAGCACAAACCGGAGAGCTCCCCTCAGTGCCGAGAAGTGTGGGGTCACCAACATCTAGAAACTTTCCACTCTTGATTGTGACAGGTCAGGCTGGTGCGGGTAGATGCACTATTAGGGCTGTGAATGGAGGGTTCCCAAATTGTATAGGAGCCATGGATGGGACCCAGGTGCCTATGCCTGGCCCCCATACCACTCCTTCGAGTTCATCAACAGCAAGGCCAAGTTGATTATTGTGGAACATTCACCAATATGAATACGGGGTGGTCCCAGGACCCAGGGGTGCCCTATCTCCTGCTTGTAGATCTTGGCATTCCATTAACTGCTTCCCTCCCCAGAAAGCGAGACGTCCGGGCCCTCCTGACAGATCCGCGTGGAAACACAGGACATGGTTTGGTATTTGCCTCTGAGTGTGTAAACTCTCCACAAGCTGGAATTGTAGAGGGGCAGGCCTGGCTGTCAGTTAAACAGGGAGAGGACAGCCGCTCAAGGTGCCCCCAGAGCAACAGAGGGCAGGCAGGGAACCAGATAAGCCAGTGCAGGCATGAAGCTATGCAATGTGGGACAACAATGGGAGAACTGCCAGGACTGGTGTAGTTAATCCAAAATAGGGAGGCATCCACGTGAATCTTAGACCATATTAACTCTTTCCAGCATATAGTTTGGTCACTTCCAAAGCCAGTGAATGAAAGCGGGATAGGATCCCGGATGAAAGAAGCAAAACAAAAATCCTTTAGTGGGTGCCAAAAATGAATGTTATAAGGAAAGAACTTTTCCCTGGAGACGGGGCTGTAGAGACCGCGGACCGCCCCCTCCATCTTTAATAGGGAAGTCTCTCTTCAGTGTTTTAGCCAGATGGCATGGCTATCTAGCCACTGAGCAAGGCCTGTCTCCCCCAAACTGCAGCGCTAATCCCAGCTCTGCCACTGATTTGCAGTGCGACCTTGGGCTAGTCTCTTAATGCTCCCATTCCTCTGCCTCACCAGCTGGAAAGCAGAGATGATATTACCAGTCTACCTTTGCCATGGGCAACAGACACACCACATACTATTATTACTATCCCCAGCGTCCCAGGCTGGACTCACCCTTCACTGATCGCTTCGTCAGGGCTCTCCCTTTCCACCACAATGCTGTTGCTGGTGACGTAGACGGACATGCTGGGGTGTTCGATCAAGAGGTCCTCCATGGGGCTGCTCTCCAACCTGACGGGGCCGGGGCCTTCTGCAGTAAAACAGGGGGGAGGGGTGACAAACCAACTCTCGTCCATCAAGCAGGGGTCGGGCTGGGAGGGCACGGGCCTGCCGACACAGTCACTGAGTGAGTGGGGCGACGAAGTGGTAGGTGTGGGGGACCCAGGACGGGACTGGGAAGTGCAAACGGAATCCCTCTCACCTACCCGCTGCTCTTTGCTTGAGGCTGAAGTGTAACTATCTAATGAGAGACAAGAGCCACCATCCACAAGGCGGGAGCAGCCAAAAAACCCACGGTCGTTTGAAGCCATGCAGAGTGGGGTCAGGGCAGGGCGGGGGGGGGCAGGCAGGGGAGGAGGAATAAAAAAGCAGAGAGAGAGACACACACATACAATATACAGTGGGTGGGGAAGGAGGGGAAGGGAGGGAGAAAAAGGGGCATTATTAGTAAAAATGACACCCCGACAGCATTATTGATTTCTTTCTTTTCAATCCATAAAACCTTTACTGCAGTATAAACCACCGTGCAAAATAAAAACACCACCACAGCACAGCGCGGCCCCCTCAAGGAGAGATTCAGCCAAGCATCTGCGTGCCCGAGGGACGGCTAAGAATGAGGAGAGCGCTGACAGGGAAAAGCACGGGGGACTGGTCTCGCTTGTGCTTTGCTCTCGGACAGCTGTGCTCTGTCCACCCCATCTAAACCGACGGTGGACTGGCAGGAGTCAGGAGGTAACTTAGCCCGTAACTGTGCTTGCAGGGCTTCTTCCACCCTCCTGTATCCAAGCGGAGCATTTCGAAGTGCTAGGTTATACGGTTACGGCAGCGCTAGACTTGAGACAGGGGACTCCATTCCCAGGCCCGGGCTCCCTGAGCTGGTTACTGGTGGTGGCGATGGAGGTTAATGGCGTATTATAACTGGATTCAAAACCTGGGATAGTCTAAAGTTATGTAGCCAACGTTGTAACTTAGCACTGTGTTCTAACGCAATCCCCTGACCCCATCATAGCTGTGAGGTTGACGGGGCCTGCCTAAGCCTAAATGGCAGCCATGTCTCAATTTACAGAGCTGCTCAGACTGTCTCTAATCTGGTAGTGCCTCTCTCTGTTTCTCGTCATCAGTTTCTCGCAGCTCAAGTGGAAGAGTGTGATTCCAGGGCTCTCACACTCTGATACTGGCTGTGGTATAGTGAAGGGCAATGTCGTTAAGGCTGGTTCAATCAGGACGGCCCAGCCCTCTGCTGAGCTCAAGAGACTATTGGGGGCTGGTCTTGTGAAGGGGGCGCCCTGAGCAAAGAGCTAGTTGTGCTGTCAAGTATTCGACCCCCTCTGCGGGTCGGCGTGCGAGTGAAATCTGAGCTGAATACGTGTCTGCAGCAGGACAAAGGGAAGGAAGAAATATGAAAGCACAAAGTGCACTGCAGACTTTCTAGCCCTAGTTTGACACTGATGGCTTCAACTGGGCCCATCAATGATGCATCTGCCTACAGTGCACAACTGCGGTCTAGTGAGGGCTGGGAGAGCTGAGACCTGGATTTACTTCTTGTCCTTGTCACTGAAATGCTAGGTTACCCTGGGAAAGACCATTGATCTCTCTGCCTCACTTACCCCAGCTGTAAGGCATGGTTAGAAACCCTTAGTCTCCCTTGTAGACTGCTTGGAGAGCGACGGATGAAAAGTGCTATATAGGTGATAAGTATTAATTTCTTTCAGGCCAGCATGAATTTCATGGCTGATCATAATAATACTGGGAGGCAGTGTGGAGTAGTGGTTAAAGCAAAGTCAAGTCACAATCAGAATCCTATCATCTGTTTTGCCACTAACTTCCTGTGTGACCTTTGGCAAATGACTTAAACCCTTCATGCCTCAGTTTCTCCTTCTGTACAAAGGCTGGAATAACTCTTTCCTTACAGGCCTGGAGATCCTCAATAGCCATCATTGTTTTTAAATTCTGAGAAAATAATCATTTAAAAAATGCTGGGTCAATGGTTCCTGAGCCAGGGCGAAAGGGGTGATGCCGTTTGGGCTGGGAGAGCACAGTCAATGAGAGACTTCATTTCAGGGGACATATTTCCAAAGGGTTATGCTGGTCCAGAATTAGATATGCAGACAGCCAGGAGTCATTCTCCCGCTCCCTGGATACTGGGCTATTAATAGTGGTCGAGAGGCCCGGCTGGAGATTATTTAGCACCATAAAGACAAGTTTGGAGGGGTTCGGGTTGCTTGCTTTTTTTTTACTTCTCGGAACCTCTGCTGCTCGAGCCAGATGTGTAACTGGGAGAAGAGGGAAGGATCCTGGCTAAACAAGCCTCTAATCCACCAAGCACTTGGGTTCCCATGGCAGCCTCCTTCCAGACAAGCAATAAGTGTAACTGTGACAGGAAGTGGAAGGGGAACCTAAAATTCCCAGGTGAGCTGCAATTTTCACTGAGCACATAGCTCAGAATGGCCTGTGGTTTTGCACTTGTGGTACTCGGCCATTCAGACTGGGCAACTAGCACCATGTGCGTGATCCTGCCAGTCACAGGCATCTAGGGCTCGACTTTTGCACAGACTCTTGGTGCCTCCTTGCCCAACCTGTGACAGGGTGGCTGGCCCTTTAAAGGGAGGGAGGGCTCAGCCCACCTGTGACACAGCTGATTCGCTGCTCCAGGGGGAGAGACTGAATTCAGACATGTGAGACTAGCAGGATCAAACCAGGATGAGGGCGTTAGACAAACAGAGGCATGTGGACAGCCAGGGGGAGACAGCGACAAACAGGCGTGTGGACAGCCAGGGGGAGACAGCGAAAAGCTGGAGAAGAGGGAAGGGGGGGTGTGGCCTCCAGCGGCTCAGAGAGCAGGAAGAGACAGCCGCTCGTGTTGGGGTGAAGAAGGCTCCTCTCTGGGATCAGGAACCTATGTGAATCTGCACAGCCTGGGAGAGAAGGCCTGTGACACGCTTCAGCGGGGAGTGATGGTGGAGAACTACAGACAACAGACCCTCAGGTAGGCCGAACAGGGCCCAGCTGGAGTCTGGGTGGAAAAGAGTTTATTTGGGCTCAGCAAAGTAGAAGCCGAGCAGAGGAATTGTGTCTTACATCTTCTGGACTGTGTGGAATTTGGCGTCTGCAGCATTTTGCAAAACGATTATTTCCCCCACACTTATGACAGTTTCCCAAAGGCAACACACTCTTTGGGGCCATGCTGTGATCCACACCTTCCACATGACCGTTTGTACCCAGTCTTCCCCGAGCAGTGGTTTTCATAACAAGTAGTTCCACTTTCTGATTTGACCGATTCTAGCTATGCTCTTTGGTACTTAGTACATAGATAACCCCTTCTGGTGAATCCAGTTCTTTAGCTTGCGCTTTCACAGTTTCTGCTGCCCTGCATATCTGGAGAGCTTTTCCGAAAGTTAAATCTCCTTCACAAAGCAGGCTCTCTCTTAACACATTGGCTTTAATGCCAGAAGTGAATGGTTGAAGTTCAGTAAAATACTGACTAAATCTGAGGCACACTGCATGCCCAAAAGGAATGAAACCTTTGAGAGAGACAAATTTTTTACATGCATGCAAACAACTGATGACACTGTAGAGCAATATGTCACGGAGTTAAGAAGACTCAGACTTGTGACTTTGGTGAGTTGTCAGAGTCTCTGGTCAGAGATAGAATCATTTGTTGCCCCAGGAGCAACTTGGCCCATGGACTTTGATCACAATGTTGTGCCCATAACAAACTACCTGGGCAGCTGGCAGCTCTTAGACACCCATTTGTACCCCCAAATCAGGCAGGTAGGTGTTTACACACTACTCATTTGTGTGCACAATTTGCTTTGGGCATAACAACTGAATTAAGAGGCCCGGATATAATATATAAACTCTAACTGCGGGGTGCAGCGAAACTTTCTGTCTGTTCTTAAATCATGCTTCCCTCTCAATGGCTTGGAAAATGAAAATAGAGTAAAAAACCCCAAACATATTGGCAAAAACAATGGTATTTTCCAATTTCAAATGTGTTTCTTATTAAGTGAAGAAAGCAATAAGAAATGAAAGGCCTGGGAGACATTAGCCTTCAGTAAGGCATTGCTTTTAAAAGGGGTTTTGGGGAGCATGGGCATTCTGCCTTTCTCTGTTCCCAACTCTGGGAGGAACAGTCAACAAACAAGTAAGTGCCAAGTGTGTTTGCTTTAGGTCACGAGGGTCAAATACTCTTTGATTAGATCTTCTGTAACTTTTTAAATCGGATGACACCCAAAAGAGGGCTCATTGCACAGGTAAAGTTAATACCTCAGAACCTTCGCCCAGTTGATTTGTATGGGAATTAGTGGGGGCCTAGATTTCTGGATAGGTTTCAGAATCCTTTGTACGCTTATCCTTCAGGCAAGATGCTAACCTGGACATGCTTTCTGTGCACTCTCAGCTCGGATGAGAGATCCCTTGGCACGTTGCACGCAGGCTCTCGCTCTCTGTGATGGTGGTGCCACGGGGAGCTTGCCGATCTCCCTTCTGCACCCCAGCTGCCGAGTATCCAACCCAGATGTTGCTCTTGATTGGGTCAGTTTAGGAGAGTGATCGAACGACTGATTCCAGATTCATCATGTTTGGCTTGGCAGTGAAGTTAGAAGCATAACTCTAGCCTTCTGCTTTGCAATTTGCTGCCATGCTAGGAACTCTCCAAGCAAACAAACCAGGAACAGGTAGCATGTGGCACTGTCAGCTTTAGCGGGCTTGATCCCAGGCTCCCAGCTGCCCTTCCGGTTGAGATCCTGAAGGTCTCCCCTCCTCCCCGCTGGAAGTAGCTCCTGCAGCACTAGCCTCCAGATAATTTACAACCAGTAGGGGGATAGTAGGACGGGACAGATAGGGAGAGAAACCCACATTCTTCCTGAATACTCAGAGCACGTGAAATTCCCCTCATTCTTCTTGTCTCCTTCACCCCCGCCCACTGCACTGCAAAGGAGACACGTCCCAAGGTCTGAGACTCACAGCTGTGTAATCCTCAAAGTCCCCAGGCTTACCACAACCCCAAGGGCTGCAGCGTCACACTCCCATGAGCTGGGAACCCCCACGGTACCAACCGAAAGTACTTTTGCCATGAGGGAAACTGAGGTGCTTTGCTTTTCCATAGACCAGCTGTAGCCCAGACAGCAGCAGGGCAAGCTACTTGTAAGCAGTGTCAGGAATGAGATATATTCTGACATCTGGTGGCGAACTATGGGAATTGCAGTGAGTCTTGGAAAATAATTTTGGGGCTGATCAATTTGCATAGACACACCCACTGCGCCTAGCCTGAGCCCACAGCAGCCCACATGGCCACTTTGGCTGATGAGGGAGCCCCAGTTCCTATGTTATTGGGGCAGGAATGATAAAGTGATGTTACTGTGATTATGTGAATGAAGGACTATGGACATGTACTTGGCCCTTGTTATGATGGAGGGACTCGCCATCATGTAGGTAGCACTCACTGGGCAAGGGCCATGCGTTTCAGAACACTGTGAGCTTGAGAGAGGTGGTGGACAAGCACCTATACCTTTTGGTGAGGGCTCTGTTTGAGGGCCTCCAAGGCCTCTTGCACCCTGCCTCTCTCCACTGTGGAATGTCAGAATTGAATTTTGCTTCTATTAGGAGCCTGGTTTCAGGCTGCTGAGCTGAAAATTGCTTTGGGCTCACTGGTGCACCTGCACTAAGGCTCCCCTACTGTATGCTGAAATCACCTAAGAGCTAAAGAAATCACTGAGCACTGTCTTAAGTAGGGGGGGCCTGAAAAAAGTGCAGAGTGGCTGCTGCAGCAGAGCAGTCTGCGTGTCGGCTAGCAGGATGGCTAGCGGAGTTGTTGGTGCTGCAGGCAGAGTGACTGATGCAGCAGAGCTGTCTGTCGACTAGCGGAGGCGTTGGTGCTGCGGGCAGAGTGACCGGCGCGGCACAGCTGTCTGTGTGTCGGCTAGCAGAGCAGCTAGCGGATCAACGGGCAGAGCGGTTCGTGGGACAGCCAGCGGAGCGGAGCAGAGCCGATTGCGGTGAGAGCTGCAGCGGAACCTCACGGAGAGGTGGCGCAGTCGGCCTCGGACCACGTAAGGTGCCCTGTGCCCTACCCTCCATCTCCACCCAGGCTGGAGGTAAGACTCTGCCAATTGACTTTTGAACTCTGCACGGACCAAGAACAGAGACTCTTGGGCTGTTGGACTTTTGGGACTATTGAGTGACTTTTTGGGGTTGTGGAACTCAAGAGCCAAAGGGAAGGCCACGGCCTATTTGCTGGGAGGGGGGCTTCTGGTTCATGGTTTGGTTTATTAACCTTGTTTGTGGTGTTTCCCCAATATAATGCCACATTGTTTCTCCCTGTTATTAAAAGGCTTTGGTACACTCAGACTCAGTGCTTGCGAGAGGGGAAGTATTGTCTCTTACAGACGCCCAGAGGGGTGGTATATGGTTGTCCCAGGTCACTGGGTGGGGGCTCGAGCCGGTTTTTGTATTGTGCTATTGGAATGGAACCCCTGGATACTGAACCCGGCCCTTGTTGCTGCCAACTCTGATGGGCAGAAGGGTTACATACTCCTTCACTGCCCATCAGCGCTCTCCGGTCTGTGTGTGGCCCCCATCACCACAGACTCTCACAATATTTAGCTAACCACGCAACACCCCTGGCAGTCTGAGGCACAGAGAGACTAAGTGACTTGCTCAAGGTCACATAGGAAGTCTGTTTGGGAGCAGGGGCTTGAACCCAGACTTCCCAAATCCAACGCTAGTGCTCTAACCACTGGACAACCCTTCCTCCCGCTGACCTGGAAGCAAGACCTGCCTTGGCCAGAGGAAAAGTGAAGCTGAACAATGGTAATGCAGTGTGGGGGGCAGTTAACCACTGCAGAACCTTGAAGGTTCATCTGGAGCTTGGGTCAAAACTTCAGCTGCAGGGGTGGATTTGATCTGAAGTGGTCACTCATCATTAGGCCTACAGTGAAACAAGAGGCCTTCTAAGTGGTCTCTTCCCCCTCTCCCCGCCCCCTCCTTTTCTCACCTGGAAGGTCAATAATGAGCCATCCATCCTCTTCCTCTTCCTCAGAGACAAAGGGTTTGGGTTCCTCCAGGCCCTCGGGTGTGCTGCTGTCACTGAAGAAGAGGCTGGTGAGGCGTTGGAACATGGCTGGGGAATGGTTTCCAAGGTGAGCACCGATGGGAAGAGAGAAGAAAAACCCAGCGTCAAGTGCCTGCCTCAGAGCACGGAGATAGACGTTGCTGGTGGGTGCCGGGTGGGAGAGTGATGCTTGAGAGTCCTGTGTGGGTGGACGAGTCCTTCCGAAGGGCGGGGACCCCTTCCTTCCTAGCAGAAGCTTAGCTAAGTTGAGTTATGTATAGTGCAATCATGAGGTTCTTCACTTGGCTTCAGTGCAAAGGCCTGCGAAGAAAGGAGAAATTCATTCATGCCCTGTGGAAAGCCAGAGCGTCCTGCATCACGAGGGGTTCAGACAGGCTGCAGGGAGGAGGGAGAGGAAACCCTGATAAGGATCTCGAGAACAAGTCGCTGCAATCCTTCTCTTTTTACAGGGTACTGTATGTCTGGGAAAGCACAGACCCTTAGGGCAGCCCCTTGATCTCTGACAGTGTCACTCTTTTACCACCCCAACACCTCCTGCAATGCCTAGTTCACTCAGCCTTCCCCTTCTCCTCCCCGGGCCTCAAGCAATGACCTTCCCCTCACCCCCTTTGGCTTTTATTCATTTTTGACCTGTTTTCCTCGAAAGCAAACAGACCAGCCTAGCCCTGGCTTTCGTGCTGAGTTTGTTAAGTGCAGTCTGTCTGGCACTAGATAAAGAATAAGAGATGAGCAGACTGGATGTCAGGAGACCTGGGTTCCAGTATTTGCCATGCCACTGACCTGCTGTGTGACCTCAGGCAAGTCACTTTCCCTTGCCATGCCTCAGTTTCCTCTCTGTAAAATGGAGATGTTGACACTTGCCCAACTGTGAAAAGTGTGAGATCTAGGGATGAAAACTATGATATTGTGCCAAATATTATTATTATGAACAGTTAGGGATGGGGTAAGGGCCTGGACTGGACAAACCCTTATGAGTTCAGATGGTCACACGGAGCACATGATGTGCTCATGACTGCAGAGCTGGGCTGAAAAATGCATGAGAACAGATTTTCCCGGGTTATGCCAGCGCTGCTGAAGCAGAAAGCCAAAAGGAAGTAAAATGACCAGACCTCCCTCTATCCCTTTCCCCCACGATGAGTTAACCAAACAAGGATTAATGTTTGGGTAACAGCTATTGGGGTGGATAGTCATCCCTTGAGTCACGGGCATCCTCGTGTCTTCCCACCGTGTGCTCCTACTTGGGTGAGAGTTGGAGGTGTTGGAGGGAGGGGTCCAGTAAATCTTAATTACAGGGATGGAAATTAGACCCTGAGCCGGGTTCTGATCCCCATCCCCCTGGTATAAATCTGGAACCTGCTGATTTTAATAGTGTTAGTCCAGATTTACACAGCAGAATCTGGGGCAGCAGATGAAAAAGCTGGAAAGGAATTTGAAAGGACATAATGGCATGATCCTATCAGGAAGTGGATTAGAATTTAGGTTTTAGGGTTTGGTCAACAGAATTCACCCCTTATCAAGAGGAAACAGACGAGACACTAAATATATACACCCGGAGCAGGCATCCACTGACAGGCAACTCCTGGCCTGTAAGTCTCAGCTGACAGGATTGTTGACTGGCTGAATGTCTCTTTTGCAGACAGAGAAGTAGCTTCACACAAGGGAATAATAAATAGCTAAATAAATAAAAAGAATGAACACACTGTTCCAAAGGTCCTTCAAGCCCAGTATCCTGTCCTCTGATAGTGGCCAATGGCAGGTGCCCCATAGGGAATGAACAGACAGGTAATCATCAAGTGATCCACCCCCCGTAACCCATTCTCAGCTTCTGACAAACAGAGGCTAGGGACACCATTCCTGCCCATCCTGGCTAATAGGCATTGATGGACCTATCTTCCATGAATCTATCTAGTTCCCTTTTGAATCCCGTTATAGTAATGGCCTTCACAACACCCTCTGGCAAGGAGTTCCAGAGGTTGACAGTGCACTGCGTGAAAAAATAGTTTCACGTGTTTGTTTTAAATCTGCTACCTATTAATTTCGTTTGGTGGCCCCTTGTTCTTGTATTATGAGGAGTAAATAACACTTTCTTATTTACTTTCTTCACATCAGTCATGAGTTTATAGACCTCTATCATATCTCCCCTTAGTCACCTCTTTTTCAAGCTGAAAAGTCCCAGTTTTATTAATCTCTCCTCATAGGGAAGCCGTTCTATACCCCTAATTGTTTTTGTTGCCCTTTTCTGAACCTTTTACAATTCTAATTTATCTTTTTCGAGATGAGACAACCACATCTGCACGCAGTATTCAAGGTGTGGGCGTAACATGGATTTATATAGAGGCCACATGATATTTTCTGTCTTATTATTTATCCCTTTCTTGATGATTCCCAACATTTTGTTCACTTTTTTCATTGCCGCTGCACATTGAGTGGATAAGTTCAGAGAGCTATCCACACTAACTCCAAGATCTTTTTCTTAAGTGGTAACAGTTACTTTAGACCCCGTCATTGTATATGTATAGGTAGGATTATGTTTTCCAATGTGCATGACCTCAAAGCACTTTGCGTATCATTATTCCCATTTCACAGCTGGGGAAACTGAGGCACAGAGAAGCTAAGTGACAGAAGTAAGAACAGACTTCCCAATTCCCAGCCCATTCTTCTCTCCACTGGCCAAGGACGCTGCCCGGGAGCTAACAACCTCTACCAATGGCTGTGCTAAGGGATTTCAGCCCTGTGGTTGGATGAGGTGAGGGTTTTAATTGAATATTTATCTACACTGGGAACAATGAGTAATGAATGATTGCAGAAAAAGTGCCTCATTGCTTTGTGTCCCCAAAAGCAGCCCTTTCCCTGCTAGAATGCAGAAGAGATGGCATAGCACCCTCTTGCCCAGATTTCGCAGGCTCATATAAATTAGACCCACATCCAAGCCACCCTGGGTTTGGAAAGAAAATGAACCAAAGGGGTTTTGCAGAATCAAAAGCACCTGTGAGCTGGCCCATCTCCATTGCATTTGCATTCCTACCTGGCCGGAAGGAACAGTGTGGAAGAGGAACCTGCCTCATTCAATGACCAAGGTGAGGGGGGTAGATGGGCCAAGGAGCTGTGGAAAGGAGGAGACCAAATACAGGCCGACAGGCTGAGAGAGAAACTGGGGCCTGGGGTGGAAGGGGGACTGGGAGTCAGACAAGAAGGCTGGGTCTGGCTGGGCTAGGAGACCAGGACTGGGAGCTGGGGAGATCAAAGAGAGAGCTTGTGGTGGGGTGGAGACAAGACCAGATAAGGATCCAGAGGAAAGAGTCAGACTGCCTGGCAAGGAGACTAGGACTGAAAACCTGTGCAGTAGAGGAAGGAGGAGATGAGACAGAGCTGCTGATGAGCTGGGGCCTAGGGGGAGAAATGGGAGTGTCAGGGCAAAGAGGCTGGGAGGAGGCCCACTGAGACTGGGACAGGGAGTCAGTGGAGAACATGGGGTCGGGGGTTGAGACTGGAGGCCAAAGGAGGGAAAGAAAGAGATTGGGCAAGGAACCAGGAAGGAAGGAACTGGGATTAGCTTGGCAAGGAGACTGGGGGCAAGAAGCCAGGGGGGAATGAGAATGGTTGTGAAGAGATCCTGGGTCTGGGAGCAGGGGGCAGGGACTAGGAGGGAGAGTCCAGAGGGTTGGGACTAGTACATGCTGGACAAAAAGACTAGAACTGAGGAGTGGAGCCTGGGACTGGAAAAGAGGAGAATGAGAGTGGGACAAGGAGCCTAGGATGGGGAGACACAAGACAGGGCCAGGTAGGAGGGGATAGGGTGGAAGGGGTTAAGTTTGGGGGAGGGTAAGAACAGACAGGTGTTCTCTGCCCACTAGAGCATACTCCCTTCCAAAGCCTGACATGGAACCCAAGTCTCACCCCTTCCTCTGCTGAGAGCAAATAGCTGTGAGCCCCCCCCCCCCCCGGCAAAAGTGTCCTATCCCCCCTCTAGTGCTATTCCATATAAAGGATAACAACCTACTACTGCTATCACTTGCTCAAGTGGCAGAGGTCTGTGTGGTGAATCTAAAGGTTCCAGTGCGCTGATGACCCATTCAAGTGTCAGCGTGATGCCACAAGGTGGACTTCCTGATTTTTCAGTTTGCTTTTTAAACAGTCAGGAAATGCCATACACAAAGTAGTTAGAATATTATTAAGGCTGCAAAGTCAAATACTCAGAAGTCAGGTAGGCTGGCCCCTTTAAAAGGCAACGAGTCTCATCCCCACCTGTAACACAGCCCACTCTCCTTCCCAGGTGGGGACAGTTAATCATGTCATGTGACCTGGGGCTCACCACACCCGAGCAGGCCTCTGGTGGATAAGGAAGAGGTCTGGGCTAGCAGATGGCTACAAAGAGTAAGAAGGTTGCTGCTGGTGAGCAGGAAGATAGGCCTGTGGGAAGAAGAGGTTCTGCTTAGCTAGACACTAGGTGAGGACCCTTCATTTTGAGCTTATTTTGTGTTTGTGTAGGGCTGGGGGAGCTGGATTACAGGAAGATAGAGGGGCCAGCTGGAAGAAGCTGGCCTGAAGCAGAGGCTGTGGGATCCCTTGACTTGGGGGAGGACCCCAGAAGGGAAACACTTCTTGTTTTGATACCTCTGGCTTGTGTGGATGATTTGATGAGCTCTGAGTAAAGGGAAACTAAGGCAGGGGAGTTGCGGCACCTTCCCAGGCTATAAGGGGATGACAGGAAATTCTAGGAAATGCCAGGCATTAACTTTGCGACAGCAATCTTGGCTATGCAGCTCTAATACTGCTCTTGTAATGGGGTTTTGTGTATGTAATTGGAATTATGTACAATAGTGCAGCAAGTAGCAAATAGCACAATGAAGAGCATATGTGCTAGTTTGCTCCAGTGATGTTATGGACAAGTTCTGGGATGACCTTGGTGCGTAATACAAACCTTGTGATCCATATTCTTCCCAGATCAATGAAGTGCAGAGCAGACACTCAGCATGTTATAAACAACTGAGAAGATCTGGCTCCTCTGGCAGTGCAAAGGGCCAGTTAATGTGTCCCAGGTGGCTGGGCAAGAACTGCCCCAGCACTGGCCAGCCATAAGAAGCCCCATTATACTCCTGGGATATTGTCTATTACGATAGTGTCTTGAGACCAGCCATGGTCAATGCCTCATTGTACTAGGACAAACAAAATAGTCCTGTCCCTGCCCTAGGCAGCATATCATTTAAATGAACAAGACAAAGTGGGTAGGGGAAAGGGTCTAATGCACAAGCAGAGAGAACTGAGTGATGGTTTGTGAATGTCCTGATAGTCCCACAAGTTCTATCCTGGTGGTGTGGTTTGGTGGGTGTGTTTTTCTGCATGTGATGGTTTTAGGAGGAGAAAAACTGAACGGAAAGACACAAGAAGGTGAGAAAACAGCTTAGGAATGAGACTCAGCGAGGCCCGCAATGCTCCAGGGACTCGGACACACTGCAGTCTATAGGCAGCTCAAGGACTGCGGTAAGTTAAACAGTTGGGGCTGCTACTCATTTATATCAGGTGTCCTTTGAACACCAAAGAGGACTTAATGCCACCCTTCCCTTGCTTCTTCCCCATGGCTGCATCTCCTGGGGGCCCTGCACAGAATTGGCTCCTTCAGAACAACCTTTGACAACTCCATTAGGTTAAAGGGCAGAGAAGGTAAAATGAAATATTTGTCTGAAAGGTCAAATAAACGGAGTTACACTCCCATGCTGAATACTTGAGTTTGTCTCTTTCTAGATTTGGGAGGAAGCATTGTCTAGTGATTAGAGCGTAGTGTTCAGAGCCAGGCACTCATTGTTCAGTTCCTGCCTCTAGCCCTAGGTAGGACATTTAAACCATGATTTGAGGACTTCAATAGCGCAGACACAGGTAAAAGGTTTATGGCAGGAGTGGGTGGGTGAGTTTCTGTGGCCTGCGTTGTGCAGGAGGTCAAATGATCATAATGGTCCCTTCTGACCTTAAAGTCTATGAGTCTATTTCCCCGATCAGTATAATTGGGATGGTATCAAGCCATAACATGGTGAAATTAATTCTTTAACTGAGGGGTGTGGCAGTTGAACTTCATGATTGTCAATAAAGATCTCAAAGATGTATGGAATGGAGGTGTAATGTATTTGGGGGGAGGGATAGCTCAGTGGTTTGGGCATTGGCCTGCTAAACCCAGGGCTGTGAACTCAATCCTTGAGGGGGCCAGTTAGGGACATGCGGCAAAAATTGGTTGGATGATTTAATTGGGGTTGGTCCTGCTTTGAGCAGGGGGTTGGACTTAGATGATCTCCTGAGGTCCCATCCAACCCTGACATTGTGTGCCTGTATTAATGAAAAAATATATTCAGATTGGGGAAAAATAGGGATTAAAACCACATCAAGGTCTAGATTTGGGGAAATTAAAGTTGCATCCACAAGACACAGTTCTGCATGCAGTTCCCTGCTTTGCATGCCTATCAAGTGAGGACTCCAGTTTGAGAGGGTGCTGCCCCTCAAAAAGCTCCCCTTAGAGCTGGAGTCTGGGGAAGAGAGGAAACACTCTCCTGCACCTTCAGTTGTGCCTCCTGGAGGGGTGAGTACACAATGCTGGTCAAGGGTAGTGGACTGACTACAGGCCTAGGGAGAAGGCTCTGAGGGGTCCCTGCCTGAAGAATGTTGGACCTTCTCATCCAGGGCTGAGGGACTGTTCAGGCAGGGGAGAAGGCTAGAAGGACTCTCTGTCCCCCAGGCCTTAAGTAGTAGCTGGTTTGTGTAACCAACCAGCCGACAACCGCTTTGTGTAACATGCTGGTCTGCCCTTGCTAGTGTCTGGCCCCAGAACTTGTTCCTTACAGCCTGCCCTGCCTGTGAAGGGGCTCTTCAGAGCCTCTTCCTGACCACGTCCAGTCAGAGTTGGGGCTGCAAGAGTAACTGGGCAGCAGCTCGGCACTTTCCTTGTCCCTCATTTCTGACCTCTCCTGGATCGTTAAACCCCAGGTGAGCCGTCACTTCACCTGAGCAACATCCACTACAACTGCATTGCCTCTGCTCTTGAGCAGCCTGATCCAAAGACCATTGAGAGACTTCCATTGACCTTCCTGGGCTCTGTATCAGGTCCATAATAAGGTTCATTGAACAGTGACTCTCACACAAGCTGGCTTTCTAGCTCAAGTGGTAGGGGCTGGAGCATGGGGTGCTAAGGTTCTGTATTTAAGGCTCACTAACAATAGCATATCTGAGGCCAGGGTTTGTTATATTTGTACATTTATGGCTTTTTTTTATTGTACTGACCTGGACTAAGCTATTGCAGGGCACAGAGCTTTCTTAGAGGTGGGTTGTTAGCACACATGAAACCACAGAGCATGCAGTAAGGCCCTGGGTAGTCAGAGATAAGCTAGATGCACCAAGGTCCCAGGAGTCTGCAATGCTCTGGTGCAGCAGGCTGGAGCTTATTGAACTAAGCATGGAAATGAATAAGACAGGACCCCGTGTGTTAGTAAATTCATCTCTAGTGAGACTAGCCCCATCTCTCTCTTTCTTTAATAATAATAAAAAAAAAATCGAATGTGGGTTGTTTTACCCTGACTTCTAGGTCATTGTGGTGAATCTTGCAGGCTGGCTGCAGGCTCAGAAAGATCATACTGCAGCATTTATGCCCAGTTCGTGCTTTCAAGGCTTTCTTAACTATGGGGGCTAGAAACAGAACACAGCTGAGATCCTGAAGCACAGCTCTCTGCCAAGTGCTATGGCCACACAGCTTCAGGCCAAGTCCCGGGGATAGAACCATGTGTGTACACCTCTTCCCAGGTCCAGTAAATCAAGTACCATAGGGTACAGCAGACTGCCCGACAAAGGACCTCAAACAGGGCTATCACTGAATAGAACTTACTCCCATCCCATCCCATAGTGCTCCATGTGGCTGCTTTGCCCAAGCACCTGTTACTGGTCTGGTATACGAGCTATTCTCTGAAGCTCTTGCTAGCCACCCCATAGCTGTGCTCAGTAGCCTTTTCTTTGCTGGGAAAGTCCCTCACTGACCAGGCATATAGCTGAACATGGTTTAAGTGCCCAGAATCCAGCTCATTCCAGGAATCCATATTCCTGAAGCTTGGGCACTGTAATTGGATGCTAGGAGGTGTTTCAGTAAGAGCCCTCTGTTTGTTCTCTTGTATTCTGCAGAAAGTGACCAGGCCACTAGCAAGATGCAGGAAGGGAGTTCTGAATCTGAGCTGTTTCAAGCCTTGAACTGAAGTGGGGCAGATCCTAGGCCTGACTGAGGCCTTGTTCAATCTCCAGGAAAACTTAATGCAGCCTAAAGGCTGCTCTAAATTACACCAGCGGGGATAGTACCCTGGGGGCTGTTCTGCTGGTTGGGGAACTGCTGGAGGGCAAGATTCTCTGGCTGCACCAGCACATTAATCTACACCTGAGTTTGGGAATGGGTGGCTGCATCAACTTTATACCACCAGGGACTCCCATAGGTCAAGGGAAGGGACACAGATGATACAAAACTACTCAAGATAGCTAAGTCCCAGGCAGACTGCGAAGAGCTACAAAGGGATCTCTCAAAACTGGGTGATTGGGCAACTAAATTGCATTTCTCAACATTGAATTTCATCTGCTAAGTAATGCACATGGGAAAACATCATCCCAATTATACATAAAAACCATGGTATCTAAATTGGCTTTTACCACTCAGAGATCTTGGTGTCATTGAGTGGATGTTTTTCAGAGAATTATCCATAATGTGCAGCGGCAATTTAAAAAAAATAAATAAATAAAAGCAAACAATGTTCAGAAACACTAAGAAAGGGATAGATAAGACAGAAAATACCATCTTGCCTCTATATAAATCTGTGATACATCCACATCTTGAATACTGTGTGCAGATGTTGTTGCCCCATCTCAAAAAAGGTGTATTGGAAAAGGTTCAGAAAAGAGCAACAAAAATGGTTAGGGATACGGAATGGCTGTTGTATAAGGAGAGATTAAGACTGGAACTTTTCAGCTTGGAAAAAAGATGACTAAGGGCGAATATGATAGAGGTCTATAAAATCATGACTGAGGAGAAAGTAAATAAGGAAGTGTTGTTTATGCCTTCTCATAATGCAAGAACTAGGGGGGTCACCAAATGAAATTAATAGGCATCAAGTTTAAAACAAACAAAAGGAAATTCTCTTTTTCACACAATACAGTCAACCCATGGAACTCCTTGCCAAAAGATGTTGCAAAGGCCAAGACTATAACAGGGTTTAAAAAAAAACAAACAAACTAGACAAGTTCATGGAGGGAAAAAATCCATCAATAGATGTCCAGGATGGACAGGGATGATGTCCCTAGCCTCTGTTTGCCAGAAGCTGGGAATGGGTGACAGTAATCCCTTGATTACTTGTTCTGTTCATTTCCTTTAGGGCACGTGGCATTGGCCGTGGTTGGAAGACAGGATACTGGGCTAGTCAGACCAAAGGTCCACCAAGTATGGCTGTTCTTATGAAGGCCCAGCTGTCCGGTTAGGGTCACTTTCCATCCTCTCTGTGTGCCCAAAGGGAGTGGAGCCATGGGCCAGGATTTAGCCCACTGCACTCTGCTTTCTCTTAGCTGCTGCAGTGGCCAGCTGTGCCCTGGTAATACCAATCTCCAGTGCATATGTAATTGCTCTGGGGGAGTCGGTTACCATGTGGTTTCTCTGGTTACGATATAGTTCCACTTTGGAGTATAGACTGGCCCTTAACTCTGCCCTGGCCCCTGCAATAGGCTTTGGGCTGCATCCTTGGGAAGGCTAAGGTCTGGCATCCCTGTTTGCGGGCATTTCTTTCTTAAACCCATTGTATAGCCACCTGACGCTTTCACGGTGGAGCATGTTTTGTTGATATTCAGCCTTCTGCAAATCTAGGGCTTTACACCTCATCCTAGTTAATAACATGATAGACCTCTCACAGCTCCCACTTAACAGAGAGGAATAGAAAACACTGTAGAAGCATGATGTGGTCATGTGAACCACCTGAACTGCTGACCATGGAGCACTTGATCCTTGGGGCTGCAGTAAAGCTGGACTTTTTTTGCATTCAACTATTTTAATAAAGCGTTCAGGAAACTTTCCATTCACTGGCTCTGAATGCTCTTCAGGTCTGTCTCCAGATAGGGGCACTGCTTAAGTGCAGTCTGTTTAATTAGCACAACGGAGCATTTTAATGACTTGCTCTGTTTATGAAAGGCTGGAGAACACTGTGTAACTGGCAGCATCAAAGCTAATCAATCTCGTGTGTAAACACCTTGATGGGAACTGCTGTGCAGGCGACATGGAGAGGACAAGAGGTGGGTGAAAGTCAGCTTTCAATTAGAAAAAGTTTTTTGCATGAAGTCTTTCAGAATTTGATAAATTTTTCCAGGAAGCCTGGAGAAAAGCTCTGAGGAGGTTTATTAGAGGGAAGGGTCACATCACTCCAGTAACAATGCCATTCTCCCTATGAGAAGAGGGCCATCTGCTCTCAAGTGCAGAGCTGCTGGTATCTCCAGTTATCACCTGCCTTATTCTACATGTTTGGTCTACGTTAGTTCCTGATCTCCATTCATATGTAGCGGCTCTCTCTGCCTGTTTAAAACCATTCAAATGTCTCATTTAAATTGTGGAGTCCTTTCATGTAATGAGAGAGAATCCATGTAATATTCCTCACATGGAGCTCTAATAAGAACGGCCGTACTGACTCAGACCAAAGGTCCATCCAGCCCAGTATCCTGTCTACTGACAGTGGCCAATGGCTGATTACCTGTTAGGTTCACTCACTCCAGGGCGTGATCTCTCCTCTGCCATCCATCACCCCTTCCCTGACAAACAGAGGCCAGGGACACCAATCCTTACCCATCCTGGCTAACAGCCATTAATGGACTTAACCTCAGTGAATTTATCCAGTTCTCTCTTAAACCCTGTTGTATTCCTAGCCTTCACAACCTCCTCAGGCAAGGAGTTCCACAGGTTGAATAGGCCCACTCACATTTATAGGATTACTCCCATGAGCTCATGCTGCAGGATCAGCCTCAGTATTAGCACTCTCCGAGTTTACTCTTCAAATACAGACCCTACAGCCCTTCAGAAGTGTGTATCTACCAATCCTATAAAAGAGGATTGTGAGGCCTAGACAGAAAGTGCTAGCCCGGCTTCGTACAGGAACTTAGTGCTAGAGAACCCAGCTCTCATTCCCAAGTCAATGGAAGAACCGCTCGCGCGCACTCTCTCTCTCTGGCAATTGTTCAGAAATAGATTAATACTTGACCCGGATGTCCCTGAATTGTTGTCTTCCTGGCTTTCTCCATCCCTGGTGGCTGATCCCACAAACTCTTGCTGCCTTTGTAGGGTTTCCATGGACAATGGCAAGATTCAGCTCTAAGAGAAACTGGCTCAGTTATAATGAGCCATCTCCTGCCTCTTAAACCTTTCACATAAAGCCCCAGCAGACACTGGCCTGAACATGATGAGTCATAATGAATGCGTGATCATCATGACCACATACAGAGGCACATGGTGTTGGTAGGTGAACAGGGTGGGGGGCTACAGGGAGAGCAGACAAAGGATGGTTCAGCAATCAACACATTGGTCCATGAGTCAGGAGAGCGGGTTCTTTGCAGCCTTGGGCAAGTCTGAGTGCTGAGTCCTCCAAAGGGGGTGAGATTCTGGGGGAGCAGCTCAGATGTTGGGTGTTAAGACACACTTGGGGCTTGGTGTGCAGAGGTTCTCCACATCTTTGGCTCCCAGTGACTTCAAGCGGTGATGTGGGTGTTCCACAGCTCTGCAAACCACCTCCAAGAGGACACAGGCTGAGCACCCAGGAACTCAGCTTCCTCAAATCAACAGACACTTCTGAAAATATTGGTATTCCCGCCCCTCTGTATCCCCATCTGTAAAGACAGGGAGTGGTGGTGGGGAGGACAGAGACTTCTTGGGACAGGCCTGTAGCACTCCTGCTTCCAGTCAGGAGATCAGAGGGGCAGCTGCCCCAGGGACACAAGGTGGGTCCAAGCAGCCCAGCCACGGTATTTTAGTAAGTTGTAGGGGGCAGAGGAAATAAAGCTTGTAAGCTGCTCCCTGGATTCTCATTTTTTGCAAGGTGTGCCATTCGTCCCCCCTGCTGCACTCCAGAGGCAGATAGCACCACACGCTGTCTGCAGTTCCAGATGCCCTGAGTCTGTCACATTGCTGAGTGGCTATTGAATAACTTGTTTTAAACTGAGCTTACTTTGTCCTGCATTATACTTGCTTTCCCAGCCTTCACCCCACTCCTTCCTTCTGCTCCTACCAAGGTGCATCCTTCCTGCATGATTTTCAGTAGCTAGTGTTTGGTTTTCTTTCACTCCTGTCTCTTTGCATCCATCCAACTCCGTGCAGGGAAAGAGGAAGTGCATGTTTCTCCAGGACCTCCCCTAAAAATGTCTCATTCTCTTCTCCTTTCCTATCTTACCCCTCAGTCTTTCCCATCCAGTCACCTCTCCTCACCCTTTCACCTTCTCCTTTTGCCTCTTTCCTCAGTGGCTCCTGGCTGCTCCTCAGCAGGGAAAGGGTCATTGATTCCTCAACTCCTCCATGTGCAGTAGCATAAGCAGCCAGCAAAGTGACAGAGGCCCTGCCTTGGAGGGAGGCTGAGGACCAAGGACACAGCCTGGAAGCATCTTGCCCACCAGGCATAGGGAAGTCTGTAGTCCATCTGAGAACAGTGATCTGCTATCCCCTGTCCAGCTCCTTCACACAGAGCGGGGTTGAGGCACAGGGACCTGTGGAGTGCTATGGACTTAGGCAACGTCTGACTCCCGGCTCTCAAGTGAAAGGAGAAAACGACTAGTATTCATGGAGGCAAAGACAAGCCTGAAAGCACAACCTGAGCGTAACTGATGCGGAGCTGTCTGCTTGAGTGGGCAGGAAGCCTGGCCAAAAGCTGAGGTGTGTCCTACCCTATACATCTCCAAGTGAGTCCAAAGGTGCTGCTCTAAGGTGTCCTACCAACACTGCCCCAGCAGAGAATGAGATGAGGTGTTGAGTTTTTTCCAGGGGTCCCTTCCTGCCACCACTCTGTCCTGGCTCTACTAGTTTAGTATTGGCCAGGGCTCTCACACATCACATGGGCCTCTGGGTGCCTGGGGCATAAATTCCCCCTCCTTCAGGACAGACCCCAACTCTCTGAAGTCTGGGTGGCCCAGGGAGACCCAGCATGCCCCCAGAGGAGATGATGTGGCAACCTGCCCGCCCCATCCCACCAACCCATCAGATGGCTTGCGAATAGGAGCCAAAACGCATGTGCCTAGGATGCCAGATTGCATTAACCCAGCCCAACCCTTTGGGGCTTGTTTACACACACAAGCTGCAGCGGCGCTTCGTGGTGACTCTATCTAATGCTTCTCCTGAGGATGTCGGTGCTCTGCCCCCCTGAGAGGCGATAGCTATGTCAATGGGCGGTGCTCACCTGGCGATGTACCACTGCCTGCATCAGGAGTTCGGTCAGTATAGCTGTGTCTGAGCTGGGGCTTGGATGTAGTTATACCAACAGAAGTCTGCAAGGTAGACCAAGCTTTAGTGCATCCTGCTTTTGGAGAAGGCCAGTCTGAGGTCCCATCAGCAGCAGCGCTGGAAGATCCAAGTGATCATTCCTGAGTGGCCGTGATCTTGTTCCAATATCTTAATGTGGTGGCTCCCCTTTACAGCATGTCAGGTACTAGATTCCATCAGCAAGTCATCTGAATGCTCAAGAATGTGCCTACATTTGCTAAAGGCACATGTTACCAAGAGCACAAGTCGGTTGAATTTTACCATGGAACTGTGCCCCGCCTTCTAGCAATATAGCATTGGAACTCTATCCTGTCTCTTTCCATGAGCTTTGTCAGGTGAGCAAGTTGTACAGAAAGTTTAGGACTAACAACCCAATCTGTGGCTAGATCCTCCATTGGTATAAGGAGGATGAGGACCTGGTCATATGCATTCTATAAATTGTCACAGGTTAGGTGTGTTGGTTGGGTAGGTTCTTTTCTGCTTATGTTGCTGGCTGTTTATCTTGAGCTGCCTTCAGTGTTAAACACTGTGTTTGTACGCAAAGTATACGTACAAGTCCAGACTGATTCTTGGTGTAACTCCATTACTTTCAGAGGTGTTACACCAGGGTTGAATTTGGTTGATATCAAGGGACACCAAGGCCGAAGTTGTTGCTATGTCCTTAAATTGCGCTGCTTGTGAAAGTGGCCTAAGTTAGTGACCTTATAATAATGTTTTAGGCCTACACGTGGACTTCCCTTGGCAGTTGTCCCATACTGAATTACAGCCATAGGTTAGTGTTTAACTCATGTTTGCTGCAGAAAAACATATAAACTTAATGTCTCGCCCATATTGCAAACTAACCGCCCGAGGAAGAGCGGGGTGGAGACCCAGGTCGAGCCTGTGAAGAGGAAGAGTTGGGTGGTCCCCTACCAGTTAATTTACAAGGGCCCTACTTCAGCAAAGTACTGAAGCATGTGCATTAGCTTCAGCAGAACTTAAACGTGGGCTGAAGTGTTTTGCTAAATAGGGATGGACTTAAGCACATACTTAGCTTTATGAATATGCTTAAGTACGTTGCTCAATCGGAGCCTGAAGTAGGAGGCAGGCTTTTGTCTTATTAATCACTGTGATGTGAAATGCATCTAAAGTCCATCGCTGGAATAAAAAATGAAATGCACTTGGATACCATGGTGAAGGGATAATCTTATCCAGGTCTTTGTAAGAAGCAACACAGATCTACATGGCATCTCTGGAAACACCAGACTAGCAGCCCAAAGCATTGTGGTTTAAAGAACCCAGGAGTTTTTGAAGATCCTAGAATGGAAGAGGGTTTGAAAACACAAATCTTCTCCTTCGCTGCTCTAAAGTCTGCACCTTGCTCACAGATTTGCCACTCAAGATAGCAAGTTTCTTCCTTGTGTGAATTTTAAGGCTGAGTTATGAACTAAGCCATCAGAGTGAATAATGGTAATCTTTTTATGATCAAACACTAGACTTTAACTGATGCTCAACCTTCCTCCAAGCAGGGGAGTGATATCCCTGTTTCTCAGGTGGTGGAAGGGGGGAATGAGGCACAGATAGGGTAAGTTGAATGTCCAAAGTTACACAGTGAGTTTGGCAGAGTCTGAAACTAAAATTCTTGACTCCTGCTTTAGCCACTATCCAAAGCTCTATCTTCCCAAAGCTATTACCTTTACCAGCTAGGCAGCTACAATGAGGTCTAGTAGGCTTGAAAATTGCTTTTTCTTATCAGTTATCAAAGGCCATGAAACAATATCTTCATGTGTTTAATTATCAGTAGCCCAGTGCTCACTGTGAGCGACTCTACAAGAACAAACCTGTGTAAGCAATCATGTTTCTGAGCAATCCTGGAACAACAAACCAGTAAGTGTGTCCAGTGGAAGACCGATTTCAGTAAGGGCACAAGGGGTTCTTACTAATGGGAATACAGACTCTGGACCAAATCTCCAGCTGTTTGAAGTCAGTGGCACTACACAGATTTACACAGAGCTCTCCTGATTTAAACCAGCTGATGAATTGGCCCCCACGGTGTTAATTGTAGACTGGCTTGATGGGGGGTCTTGCTAGCATGAAATAAGTGGTTGTGTGAGGGTAATCACCAGGCCTGGCTCATAGCGAAAGGGAAAAGAGGGAGGCCTTTGGCTTATGCTTATGGGACCAGCCCATACTGACACCAACTAAGCAACATCCTCCAACATTGCTGTTGACTGGTTCCCCCTTTGGGAAGATGGGATAGCAGTAACATGCTACTTGTGTCCTAAAGTGATCGTGTGGCTGCCTCACTTCCTCGCCAAGTGTTTTATTTTGAACCACTGGATGCTAAAGAGCTGCAAATTGTTTCCTCACTTTGTCCGTAAAGGGGCTCTTAAACCCTGGCTACGTACCTGGTGGAGGGGTTCTGAGTGCTGCCCCTAACTATGGTTTTCCAAGCTGGAGTTAAACATTTAACTCCTCCAACCTGCTCCTTTCCCGTATGGAGTCAGGGAATCCCTCCTGGTGAGTAGGTCTCAGCTCCGTGCCTGAAGGACTTAAAACTATCTGGTTTGTTACAACTACCCGAGTCTGCCACTTCTACACACACAAGGTTTGTCTTCACTGCAAAGTAAACCTGGGAGTTCCTGCTGAGCCTTCCTCCTTCCCCACGCACCACCCTCTCACCCAGCTTTGGGGGTGCTTTTGGCCCCGCTGGAGCTGTAAGCTAAAACCGAGGTGTTGCTTTCGTTCAGGCTGGTAACCGGCCCACTTTGCACTGAGGACACCAACTAAATCACTCAAGTTCTGATAGTCCTCCAGAGTCTTCCTACAATTCCACCTGGGCCCAGGCAAACAGACTAGTTAGTGACAATTCACCAGGAAGTCAGCTGCTGAGCTTATTGCAGTGCAAAGACTCATGGGATATGCCCCCAGGCAGGCCCATAGAGAGAAATCTGGGGCCCACTTCTCCCACTGTACTTTATTTACAGAGACTTAGATGTGCGGGGGCAGAGGCGCTTAGCCTGGGGCCCCATTACAGTTGTCCCCCTTTCATCAGCCTGCCCCCAGGAGCCCTAATGACACATGGGTGAGTGCAGTACTGGTAACCTGGGTAGAACCTTGCACTGTGACTGCTCACATCTAAGCTCAGTTAACCAGCTGCCAGCCATCAGGGTTACTTTTGCAGTAAAAAACATGCCCCTCTTTAGCAGGCCAGATACTACTTCATGGGTGGGCAGGTTCCTTTCAAAACCAGCTCCATTTCCTGCTCCCTACCCCATCTATGAACCTCCACAATGAATGGAAGGAGGAAGTAGTTAACAAAAGGCACTTACAGCAACAGGTTCCTCTTTGTGTGAAGACCTTCTAAGTGGCCTGCCAATCTTCGAGTGTAATCCAGGGGATGTCCTACAAGATAATGCAGAGTGACTGGGACGGCTCAGTTGCCTAGGGATAAGGTCTGAAATGAGAAACTGAATTCCATCTAGCTGATGAGCTCTTAAGTGAAACCTCAAAGTGAGGTCCTTATCTCTCCTGCACAGCAAGATAAGAGCCTAAGCGACCTTTCAGAAGAGCTAGGGTTGCCTGGGTGTCCGTGGCCAAAATGTTTTCTCTGCTCCTGTTGCAACACCAGGCAGAGCTGATGCCAAGCTGGGTCGTTCAAGGTTTGCTGTAAAGAATGCACAAAGGCCCTGCTTAGCAAAGGGCACTTCCGGGCATGTTTGTGTCCTGGGTGATTCTTGCACTTTTGCTGGTACCTCCGCTGAGTGTAGAGTGACCAGACAGCAAGTGTGAAAAATCAGGATGGGGTGGGGGGTAATAGGAGCCTATATAAGAAAAAGACCCCAAAATTGGGACTGTCCCTATAAAATCAGGTCACCCTATCCAAGTGGCACAAGTAGGGCGGTACAGTCTGCTGGACCAATATGTTAGTTATAGCTGGTACGAGGTACTGGAAAGACACAGGAGGAGCAGAACAGGGGGCTGCTGGGTGGCCCCACCCCAGCAGCTCCTCCAGCCCAGCTGCACCGCCCCAGCCCTTCCACACAGCTTCCTGCCTGTGTCTCCTCTCCGGGGTCTGTACAGCAGCCCCGCCAGAGGACAGGGCTGGGAGTGGGGAGGGCTAGGGGCTGTACAGCCGCACCAGAGGAGCAGCCGGCATGGGGCTGCCCCCAAGTCCCACGTTCTGCTCCTTTCACCCCTGCACTTCCCAGGAGAGCCTTGTGGTTCGGGCGGTTCCTGGAAACCGCAGCAGCGAAAGGAGCAGAACCCCATGCCGGCAGCTCCTCTGGTGCAGCTGTACTGCTCCTAGCCCCTCAGTAGAGCTGCTGTACAGACCCTGGACAGGACTCTGGAGATGCAGCTGTGTAGAGGAGGAGCTGCCAGTGTGGCTGAAAAAAGTATATTCTCTGCTGGCAGAGAGAGCTGGTTTGCAGCTTTCTGCTGGCAATTCCCAAAGCAGGTACAACTCAGAGCTGCCTATTGTTCCAGAGAGCAAACCTGCCTCTTCTTTCCTCTCACAGCCTACACCGCAGCTGTGATGTCGCTTCCCCACCCCAGGTAACACAGGAGGTGGAGAGCACAGGGCCCCGGGGTGGGGTCATGTGGGGAGATCACGTCCCCTTTCTCCAGTTGGTGCAGTTTGGCAGTAAGAATTGAATTCTACTTGCACCACTGCAGCCCCTCATCCCAGAGGAAGCTGGATTTCAGAGCTGGGGGAGAATCATAGATTCTCAGAGTTGGAAGGGACCTCCGGAGATCATCTAGTCCAACCCCCTGCTCAAAGCAGGACCAATCCCTATTTTTGCCCCATATTTTGGCCCCCCTCAAGGATTTGGCTCACTACTCTGGATTTAACAGGCCAGTGCTCAAACCAATGAGCTATCCCTCCCCCCTGTATGGATAGCTTGTGAAATACACTTTGGGCTGACTACTGCTTATTTCTGCATCTCTAGGAGAGAGATGCAACTCTACAAGGGCTGGTATGACCTTAACATGGGCCAGACCCCACTCCCACTCAGATCAATGGCAAAACTCCAAGGGATGCAGGATGAGGCTCACTGTTTTCCCCATGCCCTACAATCAGTGGCTCTTGTCCAACATGATTAGCACTTTGTGCCATAAACCACTGGGCCATTCGCAGAAAACACTCCCTTCCCAGGAGATCAACTCCCCACAAGCCTTGGCAAATGCTCAGCATCTTGTAGCTGTCTTCATGGCTAGAGAGTAACCCTGTCAGTTACCCCCTCCTATCTGCACTGCCTCCTGCAAAAGTGCAGACCTGCTGCTAAAGCAGTAAGAGAATTGCTTTGTCTGTCAATCATTTATCTGGATTTTTTAAAAAGCTTGCTGAAGTTAACCAGGTTTTGGCTCCTCTTACAGAAAAAAGCTAGGGAACCTGGTTAAAAACAATGTAGACAGGGATGAGGGGCCCCTACTCCGTCTCCATAATGTGATGTAAGACTTCTACTGTCTGGGTTTTTAACCCAGTTGTGGAGACACTACTGGGTCCTGTCTACACTAAGTGGCATCTGTTGTAACTAGGTCATTGGAGTCAGTTCCTGTAATGCAGATGGCCTTAGGTGCTTTGTTCACTCCAATGTTTAGAGTCATGACAGTCTCTTGTCTCCAAGTATCAGCTATGCAGGAATCATTGCACCCACCAGTGAAAATGCAGCCAATTCTGGGGTACAACATAGTTTAACACCATTTGACAGCTGAAATTAAAGAGGAGGGTGTGGGGGTGGAATCTTCCCTGAAAGGGGACACACTGGCAGAGGGTTGGAGATGCAGTCATACCAAGGAGAATGGCAGCATGAACTACAACTTCCATGAGGCACTGTGAGGGCAATTCCTAAATGGACAGTTCCAATGTTTGACTTTTGATTGAGGGGGGTCAGACTTTCTACAGGGGAAGATCCCGCCACCCCCAACTCTTTCCAAGCAGTTCTAGTGTTTAGCACAGTGTAAAAGACAGTGACAAACTCCTCACAAAATCTTCCTTCTTAACAGAACCCCCCAGCTGCTTTGTGGAGCACTTTGTAGGGCACCCAGGGAAAACTCCTCCCAAAAGCTGCACAGGTTTGCAGACTCCTCTATGCTTGGGCCAGCATCCCATCCCTCAGCTAGGTGGGCACGGTCTGGCCTTGGTCCTGCCTCTGCATTGCTTCCTTGAGTCTAGGAGCAAAGTGTCATAGTGTGAGGTAGGGACTGGAGTACATAAATCTACTCCCCATTCCCAGCTGCAAACGAAGCTAGTCATGGAGTGACAGTTTGGACTAGCTGTGTATGACCTTGAGTAGGGGACCTCTGCTCAAAGCATGACAGTTAAGGGACTACACTGTGCCGGGTGAATGGACAAAAGCTTTGTTGGGTTTGGGCTGGAGAGAGAGAGAGAAAACCCAAACACAGATGTGGCCGGTGCCAACAAGTTCTGTGTAATACAAGGTGCCATCTGTGAGACATCAACCTCAGAGCAGCAAATCGCTGTATGCAGTAGAAACACCCAGTTCTCCCCTGCATATGAGCAAGCACAGTAACTGCGTACAACATTTTGGCAGACACTTTGATTTGGGCTGGGGCTCCGGAGGGGACATACTGTTGTTATGGCCTCAAGGCACAAGATATGATGGATCTACCTTAACCCTTATCTGGGGTTAAAAGGATTACAGATTCCTCTGGGTTTTTCTCCTCTCCACCTGCCACTCTGCTAATCCCATGCAGAATTTCCCAAGGTTTTGTATAGGTTGTTCTCCAGTCAGTACTGCCTTTTCCCTAGGTAACCCCCTCCCTGCCCCCCCCCCCCCACACTTAAGACTGAGTCAGGAACTGGCAGCAGAATGCTGAATCCTGACCCATCCTCAGTTTCCAGCACCAAGAGGCTACATCTTCCCTGCCACAGCAATCCCTAGTGGCCAGCCCCACCATGGAAAGTAGGCTGTCTTCAAATGACACCCCCTTAAGGATAAACTTGCTTCTTAAGGATTACGTTTGTCATCACTCTTTTGAAAAGTCCAACCATTCCATATCTTTAAGCACTTAAACAGATTCAAATAAGAGTTTGTTTAAAGGCTTTAACTATTTTTTCCCATAGATCTACATACATAATTAGCTTTGTTTTGTGAATCACTGTCTCTGCAAATAGCCCTAGAAGCTAAGAATAGGAGAAAGGAACAGCAACAAAGACCTATGATGCATAAGAATCCTGCTGAAGCTAGGAGGGGGAGTCGGTTTCTTTATAGCTAATTGGGGCAACAGATCTAGAATCGCAGGCTGTAATACTATTCAGAAGATGGCACTGATCCCAGAAACTTTCCATAAATGCTACACAGCAGGACAGGGACTGACGACAAACACTACATTCTTCCTAAGCAGAGCTAAGAATACCCCGTACAGTCGTCACTATAATGCATTGGCAGCATCAAGCAAGTGCATTCCTAGGATGTTCTTGGGAAATGCTATTTCTACAGAAAAGATGCACACAAATAATTCCTCCCTTTGGGGTCTATAATCCTCCTATGCTTGGAGATGAAAATGCCATGCAATGAAAGAAATGTCACAATCCCAAGATGTTAACTAGACCAGGAATTTTAAGCAGATGGTTTTTGAAAAGAACACATCTGTGTTGTGTGTGCGATAGTAATGGACCACACTCAGAGGTCAGCAGCAGCACTTGAGCATGGGACCTTTGTCACCACAGCACACACCTCTAAACACCATTAGCTAAAGGGAAAAACTCCATTATATGGCAACAGTAGTAAGGCCATTATCCTAATAGCCACTGGAGAGGGATGCAAGTTTATTGCTCTAGCAAAAAATATAGGGTGAGAAGTTGTATGCAGCCTTCCAACATTGCGGTCACCCACACAGTAATGAGTTTTTTGCATGGGTGAGTGACAAATCAATATCTTCATTAGCATCAATCTTCACAGCAAGGGGTGGGGGTGAAGACCTTGTTCCTGGGCTCGTAACTCTTCAGAGCAGCTTTGCAAGGCTAGGTTAGTGCATTTAGTCCATCACGATAAAAATCTCAGCAGATCAACTCTAGTGTCTATGTGAGGCTGCCAAGTAACCGTGAAATAAATCAATTAATGCATTTCCCAACGGGAACTTTGGTCATGTTTATGGATGCTCAAAGCTAGCCAACTGCAGGATTAGGACCTATGTAGAACCATCGACTCCAATAGCGTGTCACTTGGGCTCAAAGGTTGGTCTGTGAAGATTGGATTCAGACTCGGGGGGCCTTATCAGTTATTAAATGCTGATGAGGTGCTCTGTAGTTGGGAAATCTAATATGAAGAAAAATGGTTTTATCAGTAAGTTTTACATTCAGTGGGGAAGGCTACTTCTGCTTTGATCGCTCACATACTGTGGACCAAGGCACTCTGGCATTGTGCGGGAGAACCAGAAAAATGAACCTATCTAGTTTCATTCTTCAACCTGAGTGGAATGTAGATGGCAACCAAACATCATGCCTGGGTTTTATAGCTATTTCAGGTGACAAAATAACCACTCTAACTTGTGGTAGAACGAACGAAAGGTGGGGGGGGGGGGGGTTCCACACTCCCAAAAAAATGTTATGCTTGGCAGTGTCCCTTTAAGAATCCTGTCCCAACACCTCACTGAAGTTGATAGGTTTTTTCTGTCAGTGAAGTGGGCACAGGGATATTCTCACCCTCAGAAGCTGAGGGAAGTACAAACCCCTGGACACACAAATACACTGCAGCTCCCAGTGAAAACAGCTTTGCTGAAAGCAACACCCAATGGGTCAGATTTGTCCCTGATATAAATCCATTGGAGTCAGTGGCACTTCATTGAGGATAAATTTAATACATCACATGCTATATGTGGAGAAAAGTCAACAGCTGACTTCAAGTTATTATCCACAGATCTGGGCTTTGTTTCAACAGACTGGGATATATAAAAGCACCATGGTTTAGCATGTGGATTTTTGGAAACCACCTTCATCTCCTTTTGATGCAGATCTGTAACAATATTATTAGGAGTATTGTCTATCAAGGGATGAACAGGCCACTAACTGCTCATTTTTATGCAAAACCATAGGACTGGATGTTAATCTGGAACATTTTACTTTCACGATACAGAGGCCTCAATCCTGCAATGAGCACCATGGAGTTGGAGCCCTGTATCTGCAGAATGCTCAGTTAGGGCTCTGTGGGTGCATGGCTGATCGGCCTGTGCCGAACTTCTTGTAGGATCAGGGCCAAAGAAATGATTTCTTAGACCTCAGAAGTCTTTACTCTTGGCTACAAGCACTAGATGTTAGTGCAAAATTATTCCTCAAAGAAAAACTGCTGGCATCTCGTACATTCATTCAGAGATTTTGCTGTAAACCATGGAATGTTTACTGTGACAACTGGATTTTTTTAAGCAAGTGTGTCTGCTGCTTTTGGGAAGGGCTGGGGGAGGAATTTATTGAAGGGCAAAGTTGTTTTTTTTTTTAAATATGTCTGAGACTAAATGTGGCAAAATTATAAACTGGATTATTATATTACTAGAGCACCTAGGTGCCCTAGTCATGAACCAGGTCCCCATTGTGTGAGGTGCTGTACAAACAGAACAAAAAGTCCCTGCCCCAAAGAGCTTAAAATCTAAATATCATCCAACAGATGGAGACCGGCTGAGGGGAGAACACAAGGGAACACAGACAATATTGGTCAGTTTGATAGGCTGTGGTCTCAGTGCACCAGTGGCCCAATCATTGTTGAGCTTTTTTTGTTTGTAGGTATTGTGGAAAAGAAGAACTTTTTAAGGAAGGGAAGGAATAGGGTGAAACTCACCCCGGGGCAGAACACAAAGCCCCACACAAGTTTTAATCGTGGCTTCTGATACACAGCATGCCCTTGTCTATGCTTTCAGAAAACCATGGTTAATACCTGTTCAGTTGTACCCATTATTGACATTCCTGGTCAGCAGTGGTTATTTCTTGTAGCAGGGACAGTGCTTTAATTTCCCTAGGCTTCAATGGCATCTAGGCCTTGATTTGGGCTGGGTGGGGGGATAATATCTATTCTGGGGAAATTTACAAAATGATTCCCCCCACTTCTGATCCCAAGACTTCCACTAGTTCTAGCACTGGTGAACTGAAGCTAGACTCCCCCCCACCCATTGCTAAGAACCCACAACTAAGGCCAGATTTTCAGAGGCTCAGCATCTCTCAGCTTCCATTGCTCTGGCCAGTTAATGTCGGTGATTTAAAGGAAGCTGCTGACTGCTGAGCCCTTATGAAAATCCAGCCCCTACGGTCAGTAGAGGGTGATCTAATGACTTTTGACACTTCTTACCTCCTGAAAAGCAAGTGGTAAAAACAGGACCAGCAGCCAGAATTTGCCTGCAGTAGGGCTAATGTGCGTCTAACACATGTTCTGCAGTTCTTGTAAACTTCCATAGTGCAGAGAGGGTTGAAGCATACACTTCAGTGTGCCAGTGCTGGTATTTGCGTCTGTCAATCTGCTAAGGCCTAACATGAAGGACACCAGGGCCTTCAGCGGAGCATTTAAGCCTATGCCTATATCCCACTGAAGTTAATGGGACTTCATGCATGCGCTTAAGTGCTTTGCTAAATCGGGATCTAAAAATCTAAATAGTCAAAACTTCAATATTACAGGATGTACAGGATTTAGCTTAAATAAATCTGTAACTAGCATTTCATGATGGCAGCATTTCCAGCCCAAATAACTTATCCTAAAGGTATTACACCAGTTTTGCATGGGATGCATTTGAAAGTTGTTTGATCTAAAAACGTTTTTGAGTTTCAGACTTCCTGAACCAGCTGTAAATAATGTTTTGGGAGCATTTTCTCTTCCCCTCCCCCATCTATATTTATGGAACAGCCATCGCACTAAAATAACTTTCCTATTTCTTTTTTCTAGTTAATGGAGCAATCTAGGATCTGCATTACTGATTAGGTATTAAAGGATGTTTAACGTGGAATGTTTTTATCCAGCCCATTGAACATTTTGTCATTTTGATGGAATGAACACTTTGTCATCTTGATGGTATGGAAAAAAAATAGGTTTGGCTTGCTAATCAGCATGCATCAATACTAAATTATATGTAGCTCAGTGAAGCAACCTCCAAGTCCTGGCTAGCAGTGTAGCTACTACTAAGGAGAACGTCCTAGAGCAAAGGTGAGCATTAATATTCCTCCTCTTGCTCGGCCTGACCTTGCCTTGCTTGGTAAGGCAAAGATAAAAATATTACCGACTGGCTTTTGCCTCCAAAGCTGTCACAGGAATGTGCTGCAGAGCGGCACTCAGTACATTACATCCCTCAGCACAGGTCAAAAGAGGACAACTTCAATATGCGTTGTGGAGGAGGGCCGGCCGGGGTGACGTTTCAATGTCATATGCAAATCAGGCTCACGTCACCGCAGGCTTCCAATCCCAGGGAGCCAATGAGAATAGAGATCCGCCTGTAATCTTAATCCGTTGGTGGAGAAACAAACAACAAACAGAGACAAGGGGCTATTGACTAGAGCGGTATAACTGGCCACCAGACGCGGCGTGGGGTGGGTGGGGGAGAATCTCCCGCTTCCAGGAGCCGGGGCTTTGTTCCTATTTATGTTCTCGAGGAGGGGAGCCGGGAGCCACGAGCCACCCTCCTTGGCACCACTGCCAGTTTCCAAAGAAGGGTAGATGGTGCAGGACAAACACCCAGCCCCGCTGTGCCCACGCCGCGGGTCTGGAGAGCCTCTGCCCTTCCCTAGGCAGGCTGGGCTGGTAAAAGCCGAGCGCATCTGGCGCAATTCGCGCAAGCGAGACATGTTAACCCTGCAGTGAAGGAGCTGGGGAGGGGGGAAAGGGGAAACCGATCAGGAAACAAACCGGGCACCAACTTCGCTTCGCTGTGAACGCCTGCTGGAGAGACGTGTGTTAGCCGAAAAGGGACAGGCCCGCTGGGGATCGTCTCAGCATAAGCCGCTGTCGCTGGCTCAGAGAAACAGCTTGAGCCAAAGTCCCCGCCGCAGCACGTCACCCCTCTGAGCCGCAGTTAATGAGGACGGACGTACACTTGCCAATCGCCTGCCGCGACCTAGACAGGCTCTCGGCTCCCAGCCCCTTCTCTTCGTGGGCAGCACTGACAGATGTGGCAAAAGGGAGTCGAGACAAATGGCTCCTCCTGCCTATGAGCTGGAAAGAGAGGAATACGCCAGCCGGATCTCGACTCCCAGGGCGTTATTTGTGGCGACCTCGTATGTTTCTGGTTTAGCACCAAATCCAAGCAAAATCACCATTTTAGGTAGTTAGGAGGATTGGGGTTTAGCTGGGGCCATTTGTTCTCACAAACCTGCCTCGACATTATGTCCTCTCTTTCTCTCCTTCCCCCCTCCCCCGCCCCATTATTGGCAAGCTAAGGGAGTGGGGAGTGGAGAGAGAGAGAGACAAGCTCTTGTGTGGTTGAAGTAAGTAGGAGCCTCTCTCCAGATCCAAAGTGACGCTGTTCTTTCACCCTGGGCACTACAGGCCAGGGCTGATGTCTAAAAACAACAAAAGACCAACCTCTCTTCATAGCTAATCATCTCCCCAACAAGCTAATGAGCTCTTTTCTCCCTTCCACCCAGCAGCCACATCAAATCACAATGCATACAACGTACTAAAACACAAAGAGATGCTCCTGCCTGCACACAGCCAGCTAAATACAAAGGAACCATAAATTACACATCAACGAGAAAATAAATGGCTCTTAAATCTAAATACACCCTCACACCGAGATTTTAACACACACCCAATCCATTCAATGCAGAGAGCGAGATCTTAAAAACGTAACAACATACTCAATAACAATATATATATATTGCCCCTAGCACAAAGAGATGGCTCTCAAATGTGAATTTAGCCAGCCACATTTCAGAACAGAGGAGGGCACTTACCTTGCCTTTAATGTCAGCAATTATTTTGTAAACAACACCGTAAGAAACCAACAAGATTTTTTTAAATATCGTAAAGCACCAGCGTTAGGCAGTCTGTGAGGTAGTTTTAATTAAAATCTACAACAATATTATAAATGGAAATTAAAAAAAAAGATGCAGGAGGTGGTGGTGGTGTGTCTGTTCTTCTCAGAAGATATGCACCATTGCAAGCTGTAGGCGGCTGCTGTTGGGGCCGGACCCTCCCTCCACTGGCGTTGGGGTGATTATTATTTTCTGTTATTGCTGCTGATCTCAGACCGGATCAGAAATTAGAACGTCCAAACAGCTGATTATGACGTCACAAAGGGGCCCGCCCGCCGAGGGCGTAACCCGGCGGACAAGCCGCCAATGGGAGGCAGAGCTGGGTTGGGGGCTGGGCTTCAAGGATGCGCCCCTCCGAGGGGTTGGGGGAGGAGCCGAAACTGCTCCACGTGAGAGCCGGGACCCGTGTGGAGTCCGAGGTGCGGCCGTGGGGGGCTTCCGACTGCTGGCTGTAGCGTGGCGCTAGGCAGGGTCCGGGCCGGGGGTACGGAACTGAGCATGCGCCTCCTCCCCACTCTGCCTTCGGGGGAGAGCAGCAGCCCAGCTCCCGCCTTCTGCCCGTCCCACCCACGCTGGATCCCTTCTTCTCTGCCTGACCTTGGGCGCCCCGCGTGGCCTTTGCTTTCCCGGTTCAGCCCTGTAGCCAAATGCAGGGTTTGGGGCCTGGGCAGTACCTTGTTGTAGAGCCCATACAGTGTGTGTGTGGTTGTGGATGCTGAATTTAGAAGCAAGTGCCTCCTGCCATCTTGTGAGCAGTTTGAAATATGAGTCCTTATCACCACCCCCCAGTCCCAACCTAGGTGACAGTGAAACCACTTTCGTTGAATTTCAGTTGCTTGTTCATGGAAACTTCACACTGGAATTTTGTTATGGAGCATAATTAGCTAGGAGGCACATATGGTTGTATTAGTGCCTGTTATAGCCATATGCCTTGCTACTAATACTACACCTTCCCTTCCCTCCACAACTGAGACACAAGATATATTTGTCTTGTACTCTCAAAACATGCTTACTTAAAAAACTCTGAAATATTCACTCATGCAAATTAATTTGGAAATATTGGACAATCAGAGACTTTGATTATAAGCCAAACCCATTGCTGGCTGTTTTCTTCATTCCAGCTATCACTACCTAGTTGCAATTTGCAGGCTTGTTTATGCTTCAGTTGGTATATGTGTTTTATCTACTAAAATATACTGATTAGAATAATATGGGTCGGTTGAATTCTGTTTATATATATATATATACACACAAAATTGTAATATAGAGTAGTGGGATGCATTTCTGTCTTTTCAAATCTTGTGATTGTCTTAGAATGGTTCATGATCACAGACTGAACACAAGTTGACAATGTGATGCAGACGCAAAAAAGGCTAATATTCTGGAGTGTATTCACAGGAGTCTGACACAGGAGAGAGGCTTCAGCTCAGGGGTGTCATAAAATCTAGCAGAGCTACAGAATCAAGCAGAGTGCCTGAGTTGAGTGCAAAATACACTGTTCTCTCCACAGAAAGTTGTCTTGACAGTTACTGAAAATAAGAAATAGTTGATTGACACATTGGTACAGAACTCGTTCAAAACTAGAAATTGCAACAATGACACTCTAAACCACAAGCTAGTCATCACAGGCAGAGACACCACCCCAGCTGAAATAAACCAGGGAGATGTGGTGATCAACAGAAAAGATATGGCCATCTTGCATGAGGAAGCTGACAACTTCCTTGTACAACAAATGGTAGGAATGTTGGTATTATCAGATGACAAATATCTTACTCTTGCACCATTACCTTGAACAGGGCCTAACATCTTGAGTGATGATAGAATCCCTCGTCCAAGAGCGAGCAGTAATACACATCCCATGCTGCTGCAGAGCAATACCAGAATGCTATACCAGGACTGCACACTCCAGCTGGGATACAGCAGCTACCTATGTTGGCCTTAGCAAAGGCACTGTGTTGCACCCTCTCTCTGCTGGGTGACATCAGTGCAGCAGTGCCTGTCAGCACTGAACAGACAACTGAATTCATGCATGCCATGGACAGTTAAATTTGTGCCACCATGGCAGAAATCATGGGCAGCAAAATTCAGCACGGGTACCTCGTCAACACCAGAGCTCAGCTCTTAGCAACTGGAGCATTTCTAGAAAATGAGCTTATCTTCAGGCATGTGTGCAGAAAAGTGCTTTGAGTCTAGCCACCTGACCCATTGCAGTGCGGATGGGTACGTGGGGTCTGGTTCCAAAAACTGTGCCACACAACGTCCCGCTTGATATTTTGAAATGAAGCAAGTGCTCTTTTGTGAGTGATGCCCCTTCTAGATGTGGCTCTATCTGTGCCAATCTGCCACGTACCATATTCTGGGCATGGGAAGGAGGCATGGTGTATTGCAATGAGCCGGCAAAATCAGCTTTATCATTGGCAGAAGAAAATAGTGGTGACAAGTACTCACCCAGATTACTTATATCAGGACACTCAACTCTAGTTTGCATGAGAGAGAACACTAGTAATCGTTTATTGCATTTTGGAATCATTCGGTGTGGTTACAATGACTTGTTGTTGAATATATACATTTATAATTTGAATATTTTTCACATTAAAAAAAAATGGTAAGTGTATCAAATGAAAATTGAGGCCTGTGCTGTACTCTCAACCTCCTTTGTTTTATATCCCTGTTATTCAAATATGTATTGCTATTGATACTGAATATGTTAAATACCTGCTTTTCATGTATTGGAACTCTTCTGCCCGATTTTTGTATGCCCCAAATCATAAAAACTCTTACTCATTATGGGGGATGTTGGGGAAAAGTTCAATATGTCAAAATGCTCAAGAGTGATAGTGTCATCAGGTGGACTCTTAAAAGTATGGCTTTGAGATACAGAATCCACACCAAAGACTCCTCTCCCTTGTATGGACCCAAAAGCAAGGCTGCCCAAAGTGGCTGCTGGACCATCTGTAAAATGGGTATTATCATACTTGCAGTGATTCTAAATTCACTTGGGTGCTTTGCTGTTGTGCCAGGGGAGGTGCTTTAGGTAGGGCCTTTTCCTCCCTCCTGCGTTTGTACAGTATCCAGGGTCCTGGTCCGTGACTGGGGCTCCTACGTGCTATGCTGATGATCAAATATTATTATTTAAGGGAGACAAATGAGGAGGTCTATGATCCACAGCCAGATTTCTTCTTGTCTCTTTAGCAGCAAGACTGGAGAGGCCGACAACTCACTGTCTCACCCCCATAAGCACTGTCCATTAGTGGGACTGGAGGAAAAGAAGTGAACTTTTGGAAGCCTATAGTAGTCTCCTTGCTTGGGAGCTGTGGAAATCCGAAGGCAAACCATAGTCAACAGGGAGCAGGCAGCTGAAACCTATCAATAATCTTCATCACTTGTGCTTTAATCAGCCACTTTTAACACAAGGAGAATAAGGGGAAGAAAAGCAAGTGGTGGGGGTGAGAGGGGAAAGGAGACCACATGGGTTGGGAAATGTTGGGAGAGGAGAGAGACAGAGAAACTGCCGAGGAGATAAAACCCGTCGTGCTGGCCCCCGCTATGTGTCCGTGACAGGCAGGGAATGCAGCTCCCAGAGGAAACCAGCTGGGCATTCGGGGAGGCTGGGAATCATAATCATTAAAGAGCTGGAGGATGGTGTGGACTGCACCCTCAGCAAACTGCAGAAGACACTAAACTGGGAGGAGTGGTAGATACACTGGAGGGTAGGGATAGGATACAGAGGGACCTAGATAAATTAGAGGACTGGGCCAAAAGAAATCTGATGAGGTTCAACAAGGACAAGTACAAAGTCCTGCATTTAGGATGGAAGAATCCCACGCACTGCTACAGACTAGGGACCGAACGGCTAGGCAGCAGTTCTGCAGAAAAGGACCTAGGGGTTACAGTGGACGAGAAGTTGGATATGAGTCAACAGTGTGCCCTTGTTGCCAAGAACTCTAATGGCATTTTGGGCTGTATAAGTAGGGGCATTTCCAGCAGATCAAGGGATGTGATCGTTCCACTCTATTCGACATTGGCGAGGCCTCATCTGGCGTACGGTGTCCAGTTTTGGAGCCCACACTACAAGAAAGATGTGGAAAAATTGGAAAGAGTCCAGAGGAGGGCAACAAAACTGATTAGGGGGCTGGAGCACTTGACTTACAAGGAGAGGCTGAGGGAACTGAGATTGTTTAGTCTACAGAAGAGAAGACTGAGGGGGGATTTGATAGCTGCTTTCAACTAGCTGAAAGGGGGTTCCAAAGAGGATGGATCTAGACTATTCCAGATGACAGAACAAGGAGTAATGGTCTCAAGTTGCAGTGTAGGAGGTTTAGGCTGGATATTAGGAAAATCTTTTTCACTAGGAGAATGGTAAAGCACTGGAATGGGTTACCTGGGGAGGTGGGGGAATCTCCTCCCTTAGAGGCTTTTAAGGTCAGGTTTGACAAAGCCCTGGCTGAGATGATTTACAGGAACTCCTCACTTAACGTTATAGTTTTGTTCCTGAAAAATGCGACTTTAAGCGAAACAATGTCAAGCGAATCCAATTTCCCTATAAGAATTAATGTAAATGCAGGGGTTAGGTTCCAGGGATTTTTTTTTCACCAGATAAAAGATTGTATTTTATAGATAGATAGATACACACACACACACACACACACGAGTATAAATTTTAAGCAAACAATTTAATACTGGTACACAGTGACGACTGTGAAGCTTGGTTGAGGTGGAGGAGTCAGAGGGTGGGATATTTCCCAGGGAATGCCTTACTGCTAAATCATGAACTAGCAATTGGCTGAGCCCTCAAGGCAGGAGTGGGCAAACTTTTTGTCCTGAAGGCCACATTAGGGTTCACAACTGTGTGGAGGGCCAGGTAGGGAAGGCTGTGCTTCCCCAAACAGCCTGCCCCCGCCCCCTATCTGACCCCACCCACTTCCCGCCCTCCTCAGAAACCCTGACTCATCCAACACCTCCCCCCCACTCCTTGGCCCCTGATTGCCCCCTCCCAAGACCTCCCACTCTAACCACACACCCCGGGACCCACACCTCCTATCTAAGCCCCCCCCCGCACCTTGTCCCTTGACCTCCCCTGCCAGAGACTCCCCCCACACCCTAATCACTCCCCAGGACCCCACCCCGTATCCAAACTCCCTGTTTCCTGTCCCCTGACTGCCCCAACCCCTAGCCACACCCCCTTCCACTGACAGGCCCCCTGGGACTCTCGCACCCTATCCAATGCCCCCATTTCCCATCCCCTGACTGCCCCCCGAGACCCTCTGCCCCTTATCCAACCCCCCACCCCGGCCCCCTTACTATGCCGCCAGACACGCTGCCATGACTGATCACCAGAATGTGCAGCCCCACCCCCCCAGAGCACTGCTCGCACGGCACACTGAGGTTGCGGAGGAGGGGGCAGAGCAGCCTCCCCAGCCAGAGCTCAGGGAGCGGTTAGGAGGAGCCCACAGGCTGTAGTTTGCCCACCCCTGGCCTAAGCTCTGCCCTTAAAGGGGTTTACGTACCTAAGTCCCTTTTGCCTAGCTCTTAGGTGCCAGACGAACAGGGCAGCAGCTATCTCTGGCTGTGAACTTTGTTCCACTGTGTAGAAATACTTCAGTAGGCTCTGAGCTGAAGTGAGAATGACTCTCTAGCCTGGGGTTAGAGCACTCATCTTGCACGTGGGAGACCCAGCACCTTCCTTGCGCCAATGAATATTTAATTATTTATACATCCTGGAGCAGCTTGAACAGAGCGATATACCCCCCAGCCCCGTCAGGGCACTATCAGGCAGAGCGGGGATTTGAACCTGGGTTTCCTAGGTCCACTATGAGTGCTCGAACCACTGGGGTAAAGGTTATTAGGGGGAATGTTCCTCCTCCTCCTCCATGGGTGTCTCTGGTGTGAGTTTAGATGTGCTCATTGTGTGCTCACTGGATCAGGCCCTGAGCTCAAGACAGGCAGGGAAACACCTCGTTTGTGGATCCGTCTGGGCTTAAGCATGAGTCAGGCGCCAGCTGCTTTGTGATGTCAGGACTTACAAGGTTGTGGATGTGACCTTTAGTAACCCTGAGGACTTCACCAGTGGAAACCTAGGTGCCTGCAGCATTCGACAGCATCTGAGCAAGGGTGTTATGAACACCACTTGAGCCTAGATGTTGGACTTCGGTGCATAAGTCTCCCCTGTGAATCTCGCCTGAAGTTCCCAGAGGGATAATGTGACCCCTAGCTTGCATGGCCAGAAGCCAAAGAAAGTGGTGTGGGTGAGGGGCTGTGTGGGCCGCAAGGCACAAAACATGAGGCTTCTTGGGGTGAAACAGCCTCCAGACTCATGGTGGGACAATTCACTTGCCTGCTCTGCTTTGGTTTCCCCCGGATTAAAACAGGAATAATGATTGTGCACCTTTCTGTAAGATCTGCCTTAGTCGAATTCAAGTCATTGGGCTCAATACAGGGGTAAGTGGCGAGATTCTCTGGCTCGCGCTATACAGGAGGTCGGACTAGATGAGCTAATGGGAAGAGCTTTGAGAGCTTCCGAGGGAACGCGTAAAGTGTGCTCACAAACCCCGTGCTCTGCCCCACAACTGCCGCCTGGGCAACTCCTCCTGGCTTCGGTGCCCCAACCACAGTAACAACAAGAACTTGGCATGTTTAGTGGCCCCAGATTCTTATTTGCTCAGAGCACTGTTTGACCAAAGGCTGAATCTGTGTGTTATTTCATCTGATCCCAAATACTTCCTGTGTTGGAGGATACAAGGAAGCAGTTTATCAGTACGGAGACGGGATGTCTGTAAAAAAACAACCCTCTAAGTAAAGCCATTTAAATGACTGAATCAAATATGGTAGCATTAGGGCTAAATGGGCATCTCTTCCTTTGCAAGCCTAATTACCCCTAATTGAGTCTTATTTAACTTTAACAATTTGCATAATACTTTAGACACCTGCCACCTTTTAATTAAAGGATCTTGAAGCGGTGTAAAAACACCAATTAGGCATTGCTGCAGCCACATGAGATAGCTAGTATTCCTAGTTTGCTGCAAGGTAAACTGAGGCACAGAAAGCTAACGTCAAAATGTTCTAAAGTCCAAGTGTCGCTCCTTTTGGGGTCCCACTTGACATGCTTAGGGCATGATGACCTGGTGACTAATTGGAACTGTAGGTGCCCAGCAGCACTGAAAATTGTGGCCAGGGTGTCTGCAGTGGAGTCCCCAAATGAAGGGAGTTAAAGTAGCTTGCCCAGGATTACACAGTTTGACAGTGGTTGAATAGGGATTAGAACCTAGAAGTCCTGCACCCCACTCTCCACCTTAACACACTAGGTCACATGGCAGCCTTTTTTGATTAGGCCAGTGGTCCCCAGATTTTTTGCTTCTATGTCACCCCTTACCTGGTCAGCACCCCCCACCCCACCCTTGGGGGATGCAGTGGGGACTCGGGAGTGAGGCTGAGCATGGGACCGTGGATGGGCACTGCAGATGCACGCCAGGGCTGCAGTCAGGAGCAGGGCTGGGGCTAGGCACCAGGATGGGGGTGGGGAGCATCATCACAGCTGAGCGTGCGGGGCTGCGTTGCACTCCCCCTCCCCATGGGGGCTGGCCTTGGCCCTGCCGTGCCCCCCCACCCCAAACATTCCTCCACACCCCCTAGGGGTACATGCCCCACAGTTTGCGGATCACTGGATTAGGCTGTTTTGCAGAGTACCCTGGCTTTATTGCACTCAAATACTCACTTCAGTTTTTTCTAATAAAGTCAAATGATGAGAGTCTGATTCCATTTTGCTTTTCAAAGAGTGGTAGAACCTAGTCTACAGGCATATTGATGTGAGGGGGAGTGAATAGAAAATATCATGTTAAAACGATAACCTTAATGGTATTTGAACCCCTCTCCTCAGCTGATGTAAACTGTTGTAGCTCCATTGACTTCAGCTGAGCTATGATGATTTACACAAATTAAGGATCTGGCCATAATGTTTGTAAGAGGAGACAGACCCTTTACCAGCTGACTACTCAGTCTTTTGTTATTGGCCATGGCAATTTATTACTCTAGGAACATTCCTCTATTATCCTCTGAATGCAACAGAAACATGGCAAGTTGCAATAAAAATCATGTACAGGTGTAGGGTTTGTCACATTCAGACTGACGCTCCTCTCCTGTAATCTGAGGGTACTGGGCCTCTGTCTGCATGCCGGGGTTTATGCTGGTGGATCTGATTCTAGAATCAGGGCCTAAGAGGTTTTATTAGTTCATACTAAGGGCCTGTCTGCAGGATTTCTGCACAGACGGACTATGATGTATAACATTTTGCTTCTTAAACGAGTTTTAAAAAGTATTTTCAATGCAGAACATTTTGGATGGCTTTGCTGTAAATGGGTCTCTGATCTGAGTGGCCTCTGGGGGCTGCTGCGATATAAGTGTTTAATTGTAATAAAGCATGTTGTCATTTGTAAGGAAGAATTCATATAGAATCTACTCTAGTGGTTGCAGAGTTCCCACAAAGACACATATCCAGCTATGGAACAGACAGAACTCTGCACTTGCTCAGAACCGTCACTGACTTTGTGGACAAAAGGAGTTGGAGATTATTGCAGAATTGGGGCCAAAATGTGCTCCTCTAGTTTGTTTTAATAGTGACATCCAAACAAACCAATAGACATCACAGTCTCCACCATCTTCGTTATTTTCCCTTTCATTAAGAAAAGAAAAAGTGCACAAGGGAGTTTGAGTAGTTTAGCCATACACTTATGTACAAATAGGGACCCAATAAATTATCAATTGATTAGATTTGCACTGAGCCCACAAAGAATAAGATTGCAGGCAATGTTCCCTCTAATTGTTGATAGGCCGTGTGTGCAAAAAAATTCTTCTGTGCAAATTTTTGACAGGCCGTGTGCACAAAATATTTCCTCTGTGAAAATTTTTGTGCTTCTGTGCAAATTTTTGTGTGTGCAGTGTTTTGCCATGTGCATGGAGTTTAGGATCTGTGTACACACGCACAACTTAAATGGATCAGTGGTTTCAGGGCTTGGTACTGTCAGGTCAAATAAAATATTCCCTGTCCGGTCTAGGCCTGTAGAGACAGAGATCATATCACTAGTGGTTTCTCTGACTTCACCCAAGCTAGTACCATCAGTCGGTCCTATAGTCCCTACTGTAGGATGCCAACAGACATTGGCCGTAACATCATGCTGTTCAAGGCTCCTCTAGCTGTGTGGGGCAAATTATAAACTCGTTATTCAGTCTGTTGAGCAGTTACTCACCCAAGTAATGTCACTGGAGCCAATGGGACTACTTGGGGGGAGTAAGTGCTCATTTGTGAGGAATGGGTTCACAGTCTGGCCCGAAACAGAGACCAATAGATGGTTCTGAACCAAAACCTGTCTCTGAACTTTGGGCTGTTCAAATTCTGGATCTGTTGTTTGTCTCTGGAGTCTGCTCTATTAATTGTGTAGACCATATTTTTGTTCTTCACAATTAGAAGTGGTCAGAGATTTTAGTTAGTTAAAATATATAACTCACATGTGCAAAATACTTAGACAGTGCCTAAATATACACACTCCATAGAATACCAGAGTAATAGATAAGGAAAATGAAATGAACAACCTTCAACCCCTTGCTCCCCAAAGGGACATATTTATTGCGTGTCCACTATTCTGTCTTCTAATCTATTCTTTGTAACATGGTCTTGAGTCACTGATTATGTGAGTGTCTGAAAAGCCTGTGATTGTTCCATCATCTATGCTGTTTGGGGTCCTGTTAAAAGAAAACTAGTTCCATTATTTCATTTCCCTGCAAGTATCTCTTTTCAAATTTGTAACTATTTAGTAGAGCAGAGATCCCTTGGTTTAAGGAGTGTTTGGACCTGTTTTCCAAATGATTCTTCATTGTTGGTATTATGGTAGCACCTAAGAATCCTCATGAAGGGTCAGGATGCCAGTGTGTTAGGTGCTAAACAGATGTGTCATAAGAAAGACAGTCACTGCCTCAGAGAGACTACAATCTACTTGACAGGCAGGATGCATTATGTGGATGAAACAAACAGGGTAGGTGTGGGTTGGGAGGATGAGAACTTACACCTTCTGCTGTTCAGGTGGATCCATGACTTAGGAAGCGGGTGTTATCCTTCTTTTTAAAGATGAAGGAAACTGAGAACAGATATAATGACTTGCTTCATTTCACACGGGAACTTGGAGCAGAACCAGGATCTTCTGACTCACAGTCCTGTGTTCTAACCACAAATTCATCCTTTTGAGAAAACCATATAACTCTGGAGTGATCGTTGAATAACGTTGCAAGTAAAAGATCAGATGAACGTTCTGCAGAGGGAGTAGTTGATTTATCCTTAGCAAATCTAACTTTTTTTTAATGGAACAAAAGACACCCTTCGTGCAGGGTCCAGCTTTTGTTCCCTTAGAGCGGTCGCATGATCATTTAGTTCAATAGCCAAACCGAAAAATCCAGGGGACAAAAAAGTTTCCTTTTGATCAGAAACTGAGTTTCCCCCCACCCATTTTTCTCACTGAAAAAAAAAAGTTCATTGGGGTTTGTAGTGGGGCAGCTGCCCCACTCCTGCAGAACAGGGGTTAAAATCAGCCCCAGAGAGGTTGCAGCTGGGAAAAAGAGTGAGAGCAGCTGGGTAAGTAGCTGACCGCAGGTGTGACCAGCTCAATCTGGGGCCAGCTGGCCCTTATAAGAGAGCTGCAGGGCCAGGATGCAGGAGTCTCACTCTAGTCATAGGGTGGTTGCTGGGAGCTCAGGGTACTGGGAGTAGAGCAGGGTTGGGGAAAGGCAAAGGGAGCTGGGGAGCTCCAGTCTGGCAAATCTCCAGGCTGAGGCCTTGCTAAAGTCCATAACAGGTACTGGGGTTGCAGAATTGCAACCTGGGGTTAGGCAGAGGCAGCTGGTCCAGCCCCCCTTGCCAATGATGAGTGGCCATTATAGACTGCAGTCTGCCCCAGTGAGCGGGGGCTAGAACATGACTGGCGGTAGCCTCTGAGGCAAGGTGGACGTAGAGGGTTGGGGATTCCCCTAGAAGGGGAGACCCAGAGTAAGGGGGTACTGCTGGGGGCAGAACCCTGGGGTAAAGAGGCACCGGGATCTGGGAGGGACACGGGGCCAGCGGCAGGTAAGACACTGACCTGCAGAGGGTGCTCTGTATGCTGGAGAGCTAATTCCCAGGATGACCAGCAGGAGGTGCCACACCAGTGAGTTGTCGCTGTGCTACAGGATTGAACAAAATGACCATTTCACTTTGAAAATGTTAGTTTCAAAACAAAATGTTGAAACAGTTTGTTTTAAAAAATGGTTTGTTAAAAAAAATTGTCCCCTTTTAAAAAAAATTTAACCTGAATTTGTGCATTTTTCATTTTTCAGCAAATTTACTATTCACCAAAACAATTACACCCAGCTCTAATATAGAGATGTATTAAATACAAAGAATTAGATATAGAGGCTTTGCAAAGGAACTTAAGTGAGCTAAACTGCTTTGAAAAGTTCCAGCCAAAACAAATAAGGTATTTTTCAGTGAGGGATTGTAAGCTTTTGGGGGCAAGGACCATGTCTGTTGAATGTGTTTGTGCAGAGTATAGAACAATGGATCCTTGTTCCTGACTGGCAGCCGGAGGTGCTTATTAAATAAAAGTAGTAATAAAGAAGTACCGTCAACTCCATCAGGGAAGCTAATTGCCTATTATTCTAGTCTCTCATCTGTTTCTCTTCCTCCAGCCTCCTTGCTATATGACCAAACTCCTTAGCCAAGAGGGTAAAGCCCTTACCCTCCTGTTCCACTTCTTCCAGTGCTGATACTGTCTTCTCAGTTCTCCCCATGTGTGTGTCCAGGTCGTCCATCCTCTGGTCCAGGGTATTGTGTTCAATAGAGATAGTTTGGAAACTTGTTCTCAGACTCTGTTCGGCTTGGGGTTTATCCCATATTGTAGTTGGGAAATCAGTGAGCATTTCAAAGATGGCTCATGTAATGGGCTCCTCCTGAGCCCTGACCTTGTGACACCTTGCATGTTTGTAGAAGGGAATTAGATGTCAAAATCTTAAAGGTGTTTCAGCCAAGATAATTACTCTGTTCAGCTGGATGGGAGCTAGTTTCTGCTTTCGAGACTGGGATGTCCAAATAGAGGTTTCTCAGTGACAAATGGATTCCACCTCTAGGACACGTCTTGGCTATTTTGCAACTTCAGTCATTTGGCCTTGAGAAACCTCCATTTGGCTCTTACTATGGGAAGAGGCCAGCCTCAGTCAAACCAGGATTTGCTTGGAAACCTAAGAGATGGGCCTAAGTCATGAAGTTCTGAGCTTCCCAGAGGACAGTGACTCAAGGGGTAATGTTCGAGCTGAGCCCATAAGAGAGAGAAGCCCCAAACACAAAGCTTGACTCTGAACTTCCCCAAAGTGTGGGAGATTGAATCAGATCTGGTGTTCTGATCTCGTCTACCTTAAAGTATGGTCTGGAGTGAACAGCTCCTTCTGGCCGTGGTGGCTTTAGCTAGTGTCTGTGACAGTTTGTGCAACCATTGGTCAACAGCTCAATTGTTTGAGTTTTCCATCAAATGAAAGACAGAAAATCCAGCATATGGTCATTCCTTGAGATGTAGTGTTCCCTGGCAAGCATCGGACATACCTCTCTAGCAATGAGATGGTGCTAAGCAGATCACATACAGCTAAGAGCTAAAAATGCTACTAAAAATAATGCTGGGTGCTACAGATATGTTTTTCCTGAGGATTTGCCATTTGCAATGCCCTTTTTTTAATGTGAAGTGACAAGGCCTAAACTCAAATGTAGCTTGCATGTTTCCAGTTCTGGTCAATTGTCCCGACACTCATTCATTTGAGATCTATCAGGGGGCATCTGCAGAAGTGGTTTTTCACCCATGGAAGCTTATGCCCAAATAAATCTGTTAGTCTTTAAAGTGCCACCGGACTCCTTGTTCATCTGAGATGACAGCAGCTTTCTGCCATCCATCACTGAAATGCCTGAAGAAATAAGGATTGTAAAACACGTTTTAGTCATGGACACAAGGCTCCCTTTGTGAAGCCCGCACAGTCAGAGGCAGCTCGTTCTGGGGATTAGTTATGGGAAAGCTGGGGGCGGGGAGTCACACAGTCATATGTTGTCCTTCTAGTTGGATTCTCCCCACGTTAGGGCCTCTGTAAAAGGTCCTTTCACAGAACTTGTGCCGCAGCTGCATGATGGGCAGAGGCAAGCACAAGATTGGTTGATTCTGCAGACAAGCATTCTAAGCAGCTGGATTGGCAACGTTTTGTTCTGTACAAGCCTTTTTTGGGCACTGGACAAAAGGAAACACGAGCCAGGGAGATGATCCCACTAATTATACCCGGGGCAGTTTGGAGGCATGCATCTTGATCCTGCATAACCTTATTCCCTCTGCGTAATATGTTTTGGTGCGTCTTCCACCCAGTGTTGGAAGCTATAGGGTAGAGAAGGGGGAAGAGTGTTTTTCCCTTTATATCCTCTCTCTGGCTCTGATCTTCTCATTGCTTTGTGTGAAATAAATTAATGGTTTTTCATTTCTGAGTAACAAATGCCCCCCTCCCAGCTGGCATGAATCAGCACTCTATTGGCAGCCTCAGCAGAGAGGCCAATGGCTGCACGGGTCACAGAGACCGAACTCCTCGCTTGCTTTGGTCCAACAGTGGCCACCGCAGAGACATATTGTCACAGCTGAGGGTTACCTTCTTTGCTGCTGCTCATGCTGCTCCTGTTCTGTGGCGAAACACAAGACTTTGCTTCCCGGTGCTGCTAATGAAATGGCTTTCCTGAGCAATGACAACACTGTTCTTTATGTCCTCTCTGAGCCCACAGGAGAGAGTGCTTCACAGGTGCCATGGGCCTTTAGAAACCTCCTACTCTGGGCCTTCTGTAGTTTTGTCACTTTCAAGGGGATTTGTCAGACACATTCAAGCTCCAGAAGTCCCATTGCGCGGCACTGCAGCACCTCAAACAAGGCCCAGAGTTGGCCAACAAGGAATGGAGTGGGAACGTAATAGTGGCAGATGAAAGGTTGCCTTTTATATTGGTCTCATCCCTTAACTGTCTGCTCACCCTCCTTTCATTGCAAGTTAGCCACCTTGTCCTCCTCTTTGTTTTTCATTCCTGATATCCTTGTCCTGGGCCCTCATCACTCCCTCTCTTATGAAGGGTGTCTTTTGTGCTGCACCAGTATTTATCTTACAGATTCCACCCCTTCTGCCTGCGCCCAGCTCTTCTCTGGTTAGTGGCAGCCCAAGTACCATTAGGTGTCTAACAGGTGCTTGGCTCCCCATGGTAACGCAGGTGGTTTTTATTTGTTGCACTAAAACTTATTGGAGGGCGGGAAGGTAAATAGACAATAACTTCTGTGTAAACAGTGGCAGTACAGTAAAAGGAAGGGTTATGAATTCATAGGTCTAGATAGAACCTGTTTGTGCAGAAAGTAGCTGACTGAATAGCCCTTTGTAATCTTTTCATTACTCAGACATCTTTCTATCAATCTCTTGCGATTTGAAAGGCTAGGAGAGAAGGGAAAAGTAAGGGCTGGAAACAGACCCTTTGGCCCCTAAGCTCTTCGGTCTTATACTTATATAACACCTGTTTCCATCCCAAAATGCTTTACAATCTATACATAATCACCTTTCCCCTGAAATGCAGCTAGTTCTGGTTCTGGTGAAACACAGCTATCAGCTCTACAACTATCAAGAGCATTGTAAGGAAAAATTTTGCCCTTATGAGAAATGTCATGGGATCTCCGCTGACCATGCATTTTAAGGCGTCATGCCAAATGCATAATATGTTTTGATGTATCTTCCACCCAGTCTTGGAAGCTGTAGAGTAGAGAAGGGGGAAGGGTGTTTTTCCCTTCATATCATCTCTCTGGCTCTGATCTTCTCATGGCTTTGTATGAAATAAATTAATAGTTTTTCATTTCTGTGTAACAAATGCCAGCTGGCAGTAATTAGCACTCTATTGGCAACCTCAGCAGAAATGCCAATGGCTGCACGGGTCACAGAGACCGAACTCCTCGCTTGGTTTGGTCCAACAATGGCCACCGCAGAGACATATTTTCACAGCTGGGGGTTATCTTCTTTGCTGCTGCTCATGCTGCTCCTGTTCTGTGGCAAACTGTTCTGAATTCAGCTCTGCTTAGAGTTGGAACCACCCCCAGATAGAAAGTTGAATAACTTAGTGCCAGCCGTATATGCAGGTGTTTCTCATAAGAGACACAAAAAACCTCCAGCATAATGGTGGCATAAACGAGTATGGGAAAATTACATGCACATGTTAAATTGTGTGCATGCAACTTAATTAGTTTGGAAGGAGGAAGAACTGAGTTGATGTTAGTGGGACTGAAGCCATGGGACCCAGGAATCTAGCAACTTGGAACCTGGTACTTAGACCATGAATTACTCCCTCCAGAAGAAGTCCTGGAAATCTAAATCTCTATACTTCATCCTCTTAACCTTCTAGTTACACCTAGCACCTAAATTCCTTTTCTCTACGCATATAAATGATAACCAGTTAGGGTGGAGTTGGGAATGTTGCCAAAAGTGTCTGTTGTATCCTCCTTTTCCTAAAAGGCCTGCATCGCCCTCAGTCTTATCTCCATGGGGCCCTCCTTGTGCTCCCTTGGCAATTTGTCCTAAATTCCAGCAGGTCCTTCGGCCAAATTCTGTACAGGCGCAGACCCTACAGGCTAGCAGTTCTCTACCAGGGCTCTGGGGGCCCCTGAGGAGCTGCAAGCAAGTTTCAGGGGGTCTGCCAAAATAAACCAGAGAGCAGAGCCAATGTTAGACTCGCTGGGGCCCAGGGCAAAAGGCAGAAGCTCAAGTCCCAGCACTGAAAGCCAAAGCCAGAGTAACTTAGCTTCGTGGGGGCCCCTGTGGTGTGAGGCCCTGAGCAACTGGTACCCCCTAACGCTGACCTTGGCTTTTAATCTATTCGATATGCAGAAAAACTGTTGTTGTGGCACAGGTGGGCCGTGGAATTTTTATAGTATGTGGCGGGGGGTGGAGGGGTCAGAAAGAAAAGAGAACCCCTGCCATAGACTTTAGTGAGAAAGCTCTACTAGCAGTCAAGGCTGGAATTTGGTTCTTGGTGTACCTATAACTCTGCTTGGCTTCTCTGTTGGTCTAACACTCAGCTTCAATCTTTGCCCTCCATTTCCCTCTCTCCTGCTCATAGATATAGGTAGCAGAGCATGTTTAACATTGTGGGGGGGAAAGGAAATGCTCCAGAGCTGCGTCCTGAATTGCATTCGCTTTGACAGCACCTTTCCTCCAATGTTCTCAATTTACTTGATAGACTTTGTGGGATTGACAAATATCCTCCCTATTTTAGATGGGGAAACTGAGGCACAGAGTGATGCAGTAATTTGCTTCAGCTTGCACTGCAAGTGAGTTGCAGTGTGGAATAGAATGTCCCCCTACCGAATGCTTCCTGATGCCAGGTCCTCTGCTCTAACTGCTAAACCACACTGCCTTTTTAAGATTAGACTGGAGATAACGCCATCTTTTTTCCTATCTCTTCTTGCTGCTCCTCTTATGATAATTAATGGTCATTATCTGAATATCTAGTAATGGTCAGTAATGGTCATTATCTGAATATCTAGCTTGCTGGTCTGGAGGCTTGAAACACAGCTTGGTTGGACTCCATGGCAAATGGAGGTTCTGAGCCCAGTGGAAAGGGATAGGATAAAATTATAGTAAGGCAAACTGTTCTGCATTCAGCCTTGCTTAGAGTTGGAACCATCCCCAGACAGAAAGTTGAATAACTTAGTGCCAGCTGCATATGCAGTTGTTTCTCATAAGAGGCACCATAAGCCACCTCCAGGATAATGGTGGCATGAACGAGTATGGGAAAATTACCTGCAATGGAAAAATCCTTAAACAGCTGCCCACCTGTTGTCAATTATTCTGAAAGCAAGAGTAATTTATCAGCAACATTGCCTTCTCTAGTTTGTAGCGTGCTGAAGAGCAAAAAGGAAACCGATAACTTCGTAATACAACTTCCTTTGTTCTTGTTGTCAAATGGGGGATTTGTTTATGGGAGGCTCATTGGTTTAGACGTATAAAATAAACGCCAGGGTTGAACCATTAATACCTAATTCTTATCTTGTCTGAGAATAATCAGCTTGGAGGATTGCTGCTGGAGATTTGAATCTCTCTGGTTGACATATCTGGTTCCAGAGCAAGACTCTGCCCAAGGCTTCCTGCACGACTCCCCTTCTCCTAGGGGGATCTGCCTGGCTATGTCTCAGGGCAGAAATTGGTGTACAGTTATCCAAGAACAATATTGAGATATTGCAGAGCTAGAGCCTTGGACCATCAGTTTACGTTAGGACTTTTATTTTGAACTGACCAAAGGAAAAGATCCTCCATTTTAAAGGAAGCTCCTTTGTCACCAATTTAAAATTAAAAGACACAATCTCAGGCCAGTTTCATCCATATTTACAAACTTCACAGCAAAGCTGTGACTTTGGAGTTACCCTAGGCTGGTGCAGGGTTTCTCCTTGAAATGTATGTAATGGAGACTTAACTTAAGCTAAAATTTTTGCAGATGAAATTTTGCAGTTTCAGCAGAGTTTTGGTTTGTGTTTTGGGTGTGAACCCAACACTAGAAGCAAAATGCCGGGGTGGGGGAGGTGAAATAAAGTTGAAAAGTGGTACTTCATTTTAAGTTGGATGAATTATGAGATTGTTAATAGCCACTGACACTCTCCTTTTTAGCTTGTGTACAGGGATGGAGCCTGGCTCAGTGGATTGGATAGGTCAAAGATAGCGTGTCTTAGCAGTCAGAACCCCATGCTGTGCTCTATCTGCAGCTTTGCCACTGCCTTGCTTTATAACCTTGAGCAAGACACTTAACCTGCCTGTGCCTCAATTTCCATAGCAGGAAAAAAGCTGGATAATGACACTTCCCCACCTCTGGGAAGTGCAAGGAGAAAAGTGCTGGTATTATAATTACTATTTTAGTGTGAAATTTATAAACAAATTGTTTGAACTAGTCATCGTAGCAAGGATGTGTCATGTGCATTGCTCTGAAGACAAGAGTCTCTCCTTCCTTTGCACCCAGCTCTGTCTGGTTTTAGAAATAACACATGCTGCCTGGGAATCCAACAAACATGAGATTTCCAGTATCCTGAAAACGGAGTGGAATGAGAAGTGGTAGAGAGTTCATTCCTGGCAATACGCAGGCCTAGTTAGTATGTATGGCAGCTGTAAGCAGGATAAAATCTGAACAAATAGAATTGCTGTGCCTTAGCCAGGGTGAAAGGCTTGGGGGTGGATATATGCCGCTCTCCTATTGATTGAATGGCTTTGTACTGCTGCTGCCCGTCAACGTGGGAGGAACACAGATATCCTGGAGATTAGATTAGCATAGGAAGGTCCTTGGTGGACTCCATAGAGACCTCTCCCTTTCTTGGTGGCGTTCTAAGGAAGCTCTGCTCAGGTAGGGTTTCTGTTTATTTTGGGGGGCGGTTTGCAGCAGGGGGAAGGCAATGGCTGCTGTGTCCATTGTGTTTATGTGAGGGGAAAGTTCATTCGTGTTCCCTGAGGCTGATCAGCATCTGGATTCGTTGATTCTGCTCTGGAAGTTGGGTCGATAGCCCAGATCCCATCGACTGAGAATACCTGACCTCCAGCTCTCGGTTGCTTCAGTCTGGGCGTTGTGACCTGCATTGTGCCAGAGGAGCCGAGCTGTTCTCCTGAGCCTGCGAGCGATCGCAGAGGGTTTGCTCTAACACTAGTTAGGGGTCCCATCACTTCCATTATAAACCCCTCGTTTTCAAGGGTTTCTTAGCAGCCGCTGGCAGTTGCTCTGGGCTGGAGAATGGCACAAAGGGTGATTGAGGCTCCTAGTTCAGATGCTGACTCCAGACTCAACTCTCAGTCTGCCCTTAGGATGGACTTAACTCCGGCTCCAGGTGAGGCAGGGTCAACACAAGTTCAGTGTCTCCCTTACCACATGATCAGTGTTTGCTTTTCATTGGGGTAAGCCGGGTCGTACTGTGAGCTGATCCTGATTGATTCTAGACCAGAGCATTTCTAGGCCCGGGGGGAGGCCTTCTTGAGCCACCAGATCTGGTCAGGGCTCTCATGAGAGGATCACTGGCACTGCTGGTGACTCCTGGGTCACAGTGCCAGGAGTTCAGTGCCAGCTCGTTAGCCTTGAGGCCAGTCTCTGTCACACTGATGTCAATCAGGAGCAACTCCACTGAAATCAATGGAATTCCACCAGGGGAAAACTGACCTAGGTGAGATCAGAACTGGGCCTGTGGTATCTCACTGCTTCCCAGGGACCAGGGGAAAAAGTTAAACCAAGCTGTAAGGAATGGAAGAATCTACAGCTGAAAGGAGCAATTTCTTTGGGGGGATCCGTCCAATTCTGCATGCTCTCCCAAATGTTACTGTCTCGAGCGGCGAATCCCTGAGTGGCCTGCTCTGATGTATTGTGATGGTAAATGAACCACGCCCCCTTTTCCATTTTGCTTTTTCACTTCGAGCATCAATTAAGTGCAAATGTAAAGAGAAACTTTGTAGAAAGCTCTACAAAGAACAGAGCCAGAATGGCGACATGCTTGCTGGGGTGCAGTCCGTGTGAGACACAAAGATCTAACAAGGTCAGTGCTTGTTAGTGTAGCGGTAACATATTCCCGTCAATATGGTTAATTTTACTTGACACTGCTTGCAGTTCAGAGCAGGGAGGATTCCTGACCAACATTTCACTTAGAGTAATTATGAACCAAGAACATCAAGCTTATTTTTTCCATTTCACAGTTCTGTATTAAATGGCCCTGTTCTTCCAGCAGGCGAGATAATTTTCAGCTCTTTTGCGTGACCTGCCTCTGTGTCGATTTCATCCAGTCTCAGTGGTTTGCAGATTGCTTTGTTGCAGTCACGGGAATAACAATTGTCTCTTAACATTCTCTATAGCACCAGCCAGCCAGAAGGACCCAAAAGCATTTTACAAATGGATACATCAAGGGATTGCTTCATTTGCCACCGAAATGCAGCTACCTCGTGGCTAAAAACACATCAAGTGCTTTACAGCACACAGGGACATAACATGATGGTTTGGAATGGGAAGTGGTGAATTATGCTATATGCAGATGTAACGACAGGGGAATTTAAGGAGGCGGGGTTTAATTACCCAGATATGAATACAATCAGGAGCTGGGAACTAGCACTTGTTCTCTTTCTAAAGCAGCACATATTTAATGATATTGGTTTTGCATCTCATCTAAAGGATGGTGGCTCCAAGTGCACAGTACTGCCTACCGCCTTGCAAGGGATATTGGTCCAGTTTTGACTTGCATGAAAGAGCGTTACCCAGAGGTGAAAGTAAGCTGGTACGTCCCGGTATGGTGTACTGGCAAGAGCCGGTGGGCCATAGTGGGGCAGCCCGGCTTCCCCAGGTTGGAATTTAAAGGGCCTGGGGCTCCCAGCAATGACTGGAGCCCCAGGCCCTTTAAATTGCTGCCAGAGCCCTGCTCCTGGAGCCCTGAGGTAGTGGCTCCAGGGGCTACTTAAAGGGCCTGGGGCTCCTTTGCCTCTACCACCCTGGCCCTTTAAATAGCCGCCGGAGTCCCACCGCTGCTACTCCAGGGCTCCGGCAGCTATTTAAAGGACCAGGGCGGTAGAAGCAGGGGAGTGCCGGGCCCTTTAAATAGTCCCTGGAGCCTGCCAGAGCCGTGGGGTAGCAGCAGCAGCCGGGGCCTCCAGCAGCAGCTTAAAGGGCCCAGAGCTCTGTGCCCTGGGCCCTTTAAATCACTGCTGGAGCCCCCAGATGCCACTGCTATCCTGGCAGGGGGGAGGGCACTTACCGGTACAGGGCAGTCTGGGGCTGGCTCTGCCCCCTCCAGCCCCACCCTTTCTGCCCAAGGCCCCACCCCTTCCGGGGGCCAGACCTGGCCCCAACTCAACCCCCTAACCGGTAAGTCTCTGTTTCTACTTTCACCCCTGGCGCTACCTAACAATTAGCTAGTGCTGCTTTTTGCAGCACCTGGCTTCTGCATGGAGGTCTCCTATCTCAGTAGTGACCTGGCCCAACCCTACTTGCTGATAGGATCCTAGTCCCAGAGCACTAACTAAAGCTGGGTGGAGAAAGATAATGGCGGTTCACGGGAAATTTTAACTCTTCTGAAATTTGGTTTCATTCTGATTTGGACCCAAATCCCCAAATTTGAAAATTCTCAGTGGAAAGGTAATGGAGCCCCAGCTCTGGGGTAGTCCACCTGGTGGGCTGTCATAGAGCAATGGATGCTGGGAACCCTGGAATCATGCACTTTGGAGGCCCTGGGTTCCCGCCTGGTTCATGAGGCAATTTATTCCCAATAGAACCATTTCACAAAACATTTTGATGTTGACAAACTGGCAAATTCTTACCCAAAATGTTTGTTGGAATTTTTCTGACCAGCTGCAGCACTGACTTCTACCTGCAGAGACGAGTACAAATCCTGGTCACAAGCTACTCGCATCCTTGTTGTCAATTGTTGACATCACAATGGTAGCGTGATTGGCCATCCCTGTTCAGAACACTCCCAGTACTGCCTTAGCAGCCAGTTAGGATTGAAGTGTGGAGGCCAGGACTGGAATTGCTGGGGAGGATTTAGGTCAGGACTGAGGTATATTGGCAGAAGTTTGTGGAGGGACCCTACAACTAGGATAGCAGAGAGGTGCTGCAGTACAGTGCTGAAGTATATTGGAATAGCAGTAAAGGGGTCCAGAGCTGGAATATCAGGAACCTGTGACCAGTCAAAACTGAGGAGCTTGGCAGAGGGAACGTTGCATAGCATCTATGACTCGCCCCAGCCATTCATATTAGCCCCTTTCACCAACACTTTGTAGGAGTCCTTGTCTTTCACCCTTAAGAATTCTGTCTTTATTTGCTCTTGGCTGTGTTCTGTAACACTGTTAATTTCTCAGTGCTATTTGTTTCCACTGTGCTGCTTGGTCATGGACGTACAAGCTAAAGTCACTGCAGTGAACAAACGCCTGATACGATGATCTTGAAAACACTGCCTGGCTTGGGCTTTGATTTTCCTTTTTCTTCCCTAAGCCCTGGTATGTTCTTCAAGGATTCTTTCCATCCTCTCTTGGGTCTGAAGCCTGGGGTTGTTGACTTTCGAAAAGAACAGTAAGGGCCCAAGGTTGCTGTTTTTTCGGGATTCTCTCAGCAGCCAGATACCTCCTCGTTATTTTATTTCCTGCTGTCTTGGCTTAACAGCAACTTTGGGGAAAAGGGCAAAGGAGGAAACAGAAGTGGGGGAGTTCCAAGATCTTGGGCGTTCTGGAGAGATCCCCTTGAATGAGCGAGATTTCAGCCCTACTCACCCTGCATGCCTGCTTAACTGCTGTTTCCAAGCCTTGTTGCTCATACGCTTAAGAGGGATAGAAGGATTTCAGGAGACTGACGTGCCGCTGACTAAGGAGCTCACCACATATTACTAAAGCTGCTTTCAGGAAGGTTCTTGTCACTTGGTGCAGACAGTTGTTTTCCTGATCAGTCTTGTTTGGTCCAATTGATTTCCTTGGCCTTCTGCTGTGAAGCCCACAAACCTTAACCACAGTCAGTAAAAACTGTTGCCTTTAACCTATCTTAGAAAAACAAGAGCTCTGACTCCAGGTCTCCCAGTGTTCTGTGTTTGCCTGTTTATAGGATGGGATCCTGGCTCCGATTGAAGTCAGTGGCAAAACTCTCACTGAGTTTACCAGGATTTCACCCTTAGATCTTAGCTTCCTCAGGGCAGGAATGGGCTTTTCCAATGCAGAGGACAACATAGGACCTCGGCAAATAATACTGGGATACAGTAATAGAATGCGATATACAGGAGCCTTAGTAGCACTGTCACTGAGCCGGCAATTGCACAGCTAAATTTCTGCAGAATGTTTACTCCATTTCCTTTCTCACCGGCTTTACCCCATGAAATGCTGTACATGAAAGAGCAGCAGGGCTCTGAGTACACCGCGATGTTTCAGAACATCTGCCCTTCCGGCCAACTGTTTCCCTGGACCATGTTCTTTGTGTGTGGTTTGAATAGTACCAAAGTGGAGAACTCATCTGCAAGTTCTGAGGCCTGGTCACGTCCCAGATGGAGAGAGGCCTGGTTTGATGATCAGACTCTCATGTACGATTGCACAGAACAATCTGCAGCAAACCATCGCCATGTGGTTGGCTCTCACCGAAACCCAGCAGCCTTGTCCAGGTGCTTTAGTGTAGCCCCCGCCCAGCCTCCTGCTGGTTAGTGGTGTGTCAAGTTGTGACAGAGAGATTAAGGAGGGATATGACACTAGCAGGCAATTTTTTTGTCCCGAAATATGGCCAGCTGCCTTTGTGACGGGGTGTGTGTGCTTGTGTGACATATTTCTTGTTGCAAAACTGCCTCTTCTCCATGGTAATCCCTGAACATGGACCTGGGGCTGGCTAGCAATCCCCAGGTGTGGTCAGCTATGAGAAAGCCTTTGTCTCAGCAGAGAAGTCAAGGGAGGAATGGAGTTGGAGAGTGACCTGGCTCTGACCCCTGGTGATGGGCCCTGGTTGGAGGAGTAGGGCACACTGTCAGGGTAGCGGGGTTGGGGGGAGGCTTGCACTGTGTTCCCTGTGCTGAATCTGTCCTGAGCACAACTAGTGGGCATCAGTCTGCAGGGCTGCCAAGCCGGCACCTTTCAGAGGCACCACGTTTCCTAAGGGAATCTCTGTCCATACTAGAGCCTGACACCCTAGGTACCTAACCCAGCCTGTCACCCGAGCAGCTGCAGCTATGCTGCTATTTTTAGCCCACTAGCTCGATGAGAGCTAGTGCTGGTATGTCTGCCTGAGCTGGAATCCCATGTAGACGTATCCTTTGAGCAGCAATGGGAAGAGGTGCAGTTTGTTCCCCTCTTCAGGTGAATGCAGATGGGCTCCTTAAAGGAAGTGCATTGGAAGGGGAGAGGCGCAACACAATGGGATTTACATTAGGAAAGAAATCCCTTTTCTGGAGTGGTCCCATGGCATGTGTGAGACCCAGACTCAAATTCTTAGTCTGTGGTTAAAGGAAGGAGAAGATGGGGAGAGCACAGCCCCATCTCTTCTCCTCAGCATGGATGAGCAATACTGCCCCACCTTCCTTCCTCCTTGTCTCCCCCCTTCTCTGATTATCAAGGCCTGGCAGAAGGCTGGTGGCAGCATGTGTGACCTTTGGGGATGGTGAAGGAGAAGGAGGCGCAACTTGCTCTGCTCTGTAGTGTCTCCTCGACCTAATGCAGGGGCAATAATGAGAGGCAGAGCGGCCTAGCGGGTAGGACACGGGAGTGGGACTTGGGACACCCGGCTTGTATTCCCAGCTTTGTCCTTGCCTTGATCTATGACTTTGGCTTGTCACTGCCCTTCTCTTTCCACACAAACCTCTTGACAGCTTTCTTATAGGAGCAGGGATCATCTGCACAGGGTCTCTAGGCAATACCATACAGTTAATCTTAATAGCACAGCTGGGATCCTATCCAGCCCTCACTGTCCAGGAAGGAGGTAACCAGAATAAAATACGGGGCCTGCAGAGAACCAGGGAAAATCAAGCCCTTTCTGCATGGCCTCTCCTTAAACAGTGGGTAGTTCTCTCCTCGTAGAGCAGCTCTGGGTGGCATGATGGGCGCTCTGACCCTCTGTACTGCAGAGTTGCCACTGCTGCAGCCCCAAACAGGAAAAGGCTGTATCTGTTTCCAGCTCACTGTCGCCTTCAGGTCAAGTCTCCAACATCATTGCTGGTGAGACACAGGTGCTTGCACGGCCCCACTGAGGAGAGAAACCTAAGAGAAATAGACAGCAACTCAGGGATCTGGGTAGCTATAAATGTCCAGGGCTGGGTAGCCTTCTCCACCGAAGAGGCAGGAAAGAAACACTAAAGTCCGCTCCTAATCGAACAGCTGCTCGTGCTGAGAAGGTAGAAGTGGAGTTTAAGTTGTGTGCATCATGCGTACTTGTTGACGTGTGTGTACAGACTACCCCCCATTTGCTCCCCGTTCCCCGCTCCACACCCTGCTCCCCTCCACCCGCCCTGTCTGCTGACAAATATAGCTCTGTGGGGCTAAAATTAACTTTGGAGCATTTGGAGTCACGCCAGTGACATTTCTCGGCTGCAATAAAAATAACAGAGGAAATGCACTTTTAACTCCTTCTGTGTAGTCAATGCAGGTCCTAAAAGGGAGATAACATACGTGTTTGTCTTAAAAAAAAAATTGAGATCCTCTGAGGAAGGGGCAAGGGACCTGGTAGGCTGGCCAAAGGATAAGGCACTGGGCTGGGACCCAGGAGAGATGAGTTCTATTCCTAGCTCTCGCACCGATTTGCTGTGTGACCTTGCACAAGTTTCCCGGGGCTGTCCAGGCTGTGACCCTTGCTGGCTGCTTATGCAGTGGCAGTAAAGAAAATCCCACTTGTGTTTGTTAACCATTGTGGTGGGGAGGAGAAAGGGCAGTGGCTGCTTTTCCCTATGCTACCTGAAGGGGGAGTCTTCTCCCTGAGCGCTCTGGCTAGTGCAGGTGAGCTGTGAAGCCGGGGACGGAAGCTGTACCGGGTAAAGGACTGGTGCCACATCTGCCCTTCTTGGGGCAGCACAAGTACGTGCTGCCTTTAGCTTAGGGTGGATTGCCAGGTGCCGGTGTAGCCACTAAATCTCTCTGTGCCTCTGTTTCCCCATTGATGAAATGGAGATAACCCGTAACCAGCTCTTTGGGGTACTCCGTTGCAAAGTGACATCTTCTGATCCCTTGATTTCTGCACTCCGTGTTTTTTTTCCCATGGAAAGTTTTTGCTGAACAAACTTCCTATTGGTTCCCTCTCCGTCCCCCTGCACACGGGGCCCTCTTCTTTTGCCTCGCTCAAACAGCTGCGAGTTCTCTATTTCAGCATTTATAGAAACATTTGAGGCCAGCATCTGTTAGCTTCTGACCCTGCAGATGAGCTTTCGGAACAGACCCTCTGGCATTATGGCAAAGGATTCTGTGTTTCCATGCCGGAGACAGATTAAATTGCCGGCGATTTCCAGTACAGAAATGGGGCACGTGGTTCAGTCGTCAGTAGGTGCGGAGGTTGGGTGACTTGGAGGGCTGGGCCTGAGCAATGGAGGCTTTTCAATGGTAGCTTGAGGGCTCCGATCCAGGCCTAGGTCACAGTGAGGGAAAATTATCCCCCTCTGCTGTGTGCTTGGCATCCTGAGCAAACTGAGCTGGTGGTGTCAGGATTTAACAGCCCAGGGGTCTGTCTCAGCACAGTTAGTCTCTAAGGTGCCACACGTATTCCTCGTTCTGAGCACAGTGAGAGAGTCTCAGTCCCAGGAGGGCGGAGGAGCCTGGACGGGGTAGGATGGGGTGAACTCTGCTCTCCTCTAGCTCACCTGGGGGTGAGACAGGCCAGCAGAGCAGCATGACAAGAGCTTGCACTGCAGCTGCCTGGTCTGTGCTCGTCTCAAGGATAAATAAAGGGCGTCACCCTCGTACTTTTCACCAGTGCTATGTCTGTTTAGGGCCACTCGGTGCCTGCCCCCTTCACAGAGTGTCTAATGAGCCCTGCCCCACTTGTGCCCCCATACAGGGGCCAGACACCACCTTATGGCCTGTGCTCTCCTGAGCACAAGGATGCTGGAGGTTCCGGCCCCCCTTATACCAGCCAGTAGAACTGAAAGGTCACCGCGGGGGCTGCCCACTGCTTCTCCCTGTGGGGTGGTGCCAAAGCTCCTGTCTGCTTCTCCACCTGGAGCTTGCCCTCTAGCCCTCCAAACCCCTGCCCCCATGCGGGACTGGGCCCTGGTGGCACAGTCTGGCTCTTAAAGGGCCGGTGCAAGTGCCTGTGAGTGCTGAGCCGTTTGATGGCCGTGCTTGTGAAGGTCACAGACGCATGTCCTGGGAGAGCGCTTATAAATAGTTCTACCTGTAAACAGGGCACTGCAGAGTGACCAAATTAGGGCAAGCTGCTGCCCTCGCCACCATCCCAGAATGGTACTCGGTGCCCAGCAGTCCCTACGTCCCCTCCTGGTGCTTTGGGCACCCTGGCCTCTTTGTCCCTCTGTTTGACTGGGCCAGATCCTGAGGACTTGGCTCAGTTGTTACCAGTTGCCACCTTGACTGACATTGACTGCAGGGGGAGTTGAAGGGCTTCAGGATCTGGCCCACTGGGGATGATTGGATGTGGTAGGAAGGAGTGTGGTCTGCTAGCTGTGGATCACCCCGGAGCCACTCCCAGCTGCAACCCGGCTCTGGAATGCTGTGGGCATAGAATGGTCCCAGGGGATTCCCAGGAGGCCTTTTCAGTGAGAAATGTTTGAATCTCTCTTCCAAGTGGATCCAAATGAGGAGATCCCTTCAATGACTGTTCCTTGCAGGGCAATGCCCATTTAGCAACTGGGCTGTTACTGCATAAGAATGTGCATTATTCCGCAACAGTGCATATGGGCCATGTTCTCAGCTCATGGGCCACCCTTGTCCATGGAAAGGAAACTTCAGGCTGCAGGCAGTTGTCTAAAGGCTACCCTGTCTCTGGCAGCTGCTGTGCTTCTCCTTCACAGGCAGGGAACAGCTGATGGATTTGCCTAGCCATGGGGCTATTGGCCATGTCTAGCCCCCAACCTGCCCATGGAGTGCCTCAGCAGCATGTAGGGTGATACAGTCCCTGACATGGGGTCCCCATATCATAGAATATCAGGGTTGGAAGGGACCTCAGGAGATCATGTAGTCCAACCCCCTGCTCAAAGGAAGGCTGATCCCCAATTAAATCATCCAACCAATTTTTGCCTCATATCCCTAATGGCACCCTCAAGCATTGAACTCACAACTGTGGGTTTAGGAGGCCAATGCTCAAACCACTGAGCTATCCCTCCCCCTCATGCCACCCATTCTGCAGTGGAATCGCAGCAATTCAGTGAGGCCCCAATGGTGGGGTGGGGGCGGGGGGTGTCAGGGTTCGACCCTATGTGTTTAATTTGTTGTCCCTGTTATTAGGCACTGGCAATGAGCTTCCTTTTAGCGCGTCCTCTGCTCTGCTCTGAGCCTAGCTAGTGTTGGCTGAGCAGGTGGAAATGCTGTTGCCATGCAGGTCATGTCTGAGATCTTCTCCTGCTGCTCCTGTGTGTTCCCAGAAAAAGCAGAAGTGCTCGCGGATTGAGTATCTCCTGCTTATCCAGTGTCATTTCGATCAGCTGCTTGGTTCAGCGACTCAGGATATATATTGGTATCTTGGAAAAGAGGAGTGGGGTGAATTCTGCTGGACTCAGCATTTGCCCTAGTTATTTTGGGTGTTCCATAGAAGTCAAGGTGAAAGAGATATTGAAAGGGTGAGTTGTGTTGGTATAATCCTGTTCTGCCCTTCTGGAGTCCCGTCCATCCCGAATTCTCAAGCAATCGTCAAACATTAGTGAATTAAATCTCCAAACACCTCTGCTAGCTGAGTATGACCACTGAGTGGCAGACGGGGAAACTGGGCAAACCATAAATAAGACGAGGAAGACTTGTAGCACCTTTGAGACTAACCAGTTTATTTCATGTCACTGCGATCGATGTGCCTCAAACTCACACAGATTGGTGGCTGGAAGCTCCGTTACCTCTTGACCATGCGGCTTCTCATAATGAGCGGTTGCTGCCAGAGTTCGTTCCACATCCAGGGCAGCCGGTAATTTGCAAATACGTGGCTCCTGATTGACGTGGGCCAATTCTGTACGCAGCATGAAGCAGCAGCCTTACAGTCACTGAGCAGTCGGTTTTCCCGTCATGCTGCTAGCCAGTGGAATGCCGGTAGCTGACGGTAGGGGCAGGTTGTAGGAGCAGGGGTAGAGTGGTGACTAGTGGGCACAAGCATGTCCCTACGCGTCCTGTATAAGACTATGCATAACGGAACCCCAACAGTGAGATGGAAAGCCCCTTCCTCTTACTACTTCTAGCCCTGGTGGCATCATAGTGGTATCAGAGGTTCGAATTCATTGCTGGTGTAACTCCTTTGGCTTCATCAGTGTTACACATGGGATTCCTTTAGCCCAGGGTGTTTTTATACTGGTGTCCCAATGGAATTGACCGAATCCCATTGGGGTCCTGCTTGGTATGGAAATGTCAAGACAAGGGTAATGCAGTGATACTCATTCAGAGTTTCTCAAGGATAAACTCAAAGGGCTCCTCAGGAAAAACACCGCACTGCCTAGTGTTCTCAACAGACCAGCCGTAGGGCTAAAGAGCAATGAAGGCTGAATCCCTTTTTTGCCTCGAGTCGGCTGACACACATGAGCAGGGCAGTACACAAGAGAAGACTGCTGCCCTACTTCCCATGGACTGAGTGTAGAGGAGCTGAGAGTTAAAAAGCAAATGGGGCCTTGGAACCAGGCCCCCCACCCCAGGCAGGCAGCACGGGGCGTTTCCCACTTTGAGAGCCAGCTGTAGAGCAGGTGAAAGTCTGGTGTGTTGGACATGGAAAGCTGCAATCCCCAGAATAGCAGCAGGAAGCGGACAGGAACTCAGTTATTAGCACAGTCACTCTGATCCGAGAACCACTGGGCGTTGGAAGTGCTGCTCTGTCACTGCCAGGGGGTGTGCGACCTTGTCACTGTCAGGGCCCTAGCTCTGAGTACACTTGCGTCTATTCTGAGAAACGGGCCATTTTCTCTTGGGCTGTTGTCTGTGTGGCTGCACCCCGTGAAATCAATGGGAAGCGAGCCAGAGACATCAGTGGGAGTGGGAGCAGGCCCCTGTTATTGTGATGACTAAGGATTTGTATTACAGGAGCACAGCAGACACAAACACACCCCGAGAGCCGGCCATTGTCCTGCAGAGCTGATGATCTAAACAGAGAAAGGGCTCAGGAGAGGAAGGAAGGACCAGTGGCTACGACAGAGACCTAGGACGTGGGATACCCGGCTGCAATTTCCTGTTCCCCCACAGACTTCCTGCATAGCCTTGGGCAAGTCATTTAGCTGCAATTTCCTGCTCCCCCACAGACTTTCTGCATAGCCTTGGGCAAGTCATTTAGCCTCTCGCTGCCTCAGGTGCCCATCGGTAAAACGGAGGTGATCATCCATTAAAATGGATGAAAAGTGCTAATACGAGCTAGGGGTTACTAAATGCAGAAGATAAAGTGTGGGAGGAAGGAAGTATTCTTCCCATTTTACCCCTGGGGAAACTGAAGGCCAGCATGCATGAGGGACTACCCCAGGTTTTGTGCCAGAACAGGAATTGAACTGTTTTCACCCCGTTGCAGTCAGAGGAGTTTTGCCTTTCATGGCAATGGAAGCAGGATAGGGCCAGGTGAGTGAGCAGTGCTTTTCAGGATCAGGCCCCAAAAGCTTTAACTGCCACTCTGTCTGTGAGGACAGACGCTTTAATCCACATATGCGGTGTTGTAACTGTCAGCCCCAGGATATTAGAGAGACAAGAGGGTTGAGGGCATAACTTTCTCACCAACAGAAGCTGGTCCAATAAGAGACAAGCTTTCGATCCGAGGAAGAGCTCAGTGGAACTTGAAAGCGTGTGTCTCTCTCCAACAGAAGTGGGTCCAATAAAAGATATTAGCTCACCCACTTTGTCGCTCTGACCCATGGTATTTCAGAACTGCCACAGTCCCTCCCTTCTGAAATCAAGGTGCACAGAGGAACATGGCAAACAGGAAAGATGAAGCAAACCTCACAAAGGGTTAAAGGTCGGTTTGAATCTTGGGCTGATTCTAATTGTATCCAAACCATTCCCACCTAGAGCACCTGGTTCTACATTCAGGGGCTTAGACTGGATTCAGCACTATGGGTGTGATTTTTTTCAAAAGTGCCCAAGTGATTTAGGCGCACAGCTCAATGGGCGTTTGCTCAGAAGTCAGTTGGTGCTTTTGAAAATCCCATGCTAATTTAGGTGGGGACCTGCCAGTCAGAGAGCTTCCGTATAGAGCTTGGCACCTCTGCTTGGCTGTATACAGAACTTTATGTGCAGACGTTGTCTCATTGTCACAACACCCTTGGGAAGCAGATGGCTCTCACACTGAAGCACAGAGAGAGAAATCAGCTGTCTTGTTCAAGGTCACCAATGAAGGTCCTGGTAGAGCTTTGATTAGAATTCAAGAACCGGGTTCTTGACACTCTGGCTTTATAATGTAAGCTTTTCAGGGCAGAAACTGTCCGTTTACATACTTCTATAGCACTGATTGGGGTCTTTGGGCATAGTCCTAAATAAATAACCATTGTATTACAACATATCCAGCCAGTATCCCAAGAAACCCTTCCAATTTGCTATTCAAACTTTCAACATGATCACTCATATCACATGATTTATTCTGGTTCCTGATTGGATGGCCTACATACGAGGAGGTGCTTTAACACAACTCATTAGGGCCCAATCAAAGACACAAATTCAGTGTTGAATACACACATACACTTATACATCGCCTCATATTCTCAAATCGTCCAAACCACCTCCAATGGTTCAGGAGCCGCCAATACTAAAGTGATTGAATCAACCAAAAGTCCAGGGGTTCTGAAATATTTATTTATTGCTATGGTCCCAGGATTTGACCAGTTCTAGTGCCCATTGAGAATTGGTTACCTGCAGATGTCTAGATTTTGCAGCATTAAGGAAAAATAGGAAATTTAAAATTGCAAGAATAGCTGGACGGAGACCCCAACTTTCTAAATCAGCTTGATTTTTTTTCTATCCATCTATCATCTGTCTAATCTCATGCAACCCACTTTAATGTTCTCAGATAGTGATACTCCCTTAACAGCTAAACAGAATAAAAGCCAGGAGCTTAAAAGTGACATAACCTGTTCCCACCAGAAGGTTCGATTCTTCAGGGGTTGGTGTTGGAGGTAGGGATATATCCCCACCCATTCAGGTTTCACATCAGAGGATGGAACACCTGAGTCTAGGGTGGCCAGGTTTCCAACTGGAAAGCCCTCTTCGCTTCTCCATGGTTCACAAGGGGGTGTGTGTGTGAACATTTTTGTTACAAAATGAACAAAAATACTCCTTTTCTTTTAGTTTAGGATAATCAGGAACATCAAGCCTCGTCTGCTCTGTTTTTGCTGGAGATCCACTGAGGGGGCTAGAGGACTGGGTGGAAGTTTTCACAGCCCTGTTCAAAGGGCTGGGATGTGGCATCTTTAACAAAGAGAACTTTTCTCCCAGCTCTTTGTCAGGCATTGGAGTTAAATAATACACATTCACAATTCTTCCCCTCCCCCAATCATTTAGAAGAGTTTTAACAAAAATAATGTCCCCTGTCACTTGAGCAAGGTGTGCTGGCTTAGTACCCATGACGCTGTAATCCTACTAGTCATCCATAGAAACTTCCAGGAAAAGCAGAGGAGGCAAGACGTGAATTTTTAGAGTAAAAATCAAGCAGGGAAAAAACAACTTGCTTCTTTCTTGGCCTTCTCTGTAAATTATAAAGAGGCCCAAAATAGCACAAACCCTATTTCCACTCCCCCTCTTAAGTCCCCTTAAAATGTTTAAATAGACAGATATTAGAAAATAAAAAGGTTGTATACACTCTGAAGCTGCAATTCAGTGAGACACAAAAGGGCCAGTAAGTCAGTGTCGGGGGCTGAAAATAGAACAAGAGGGTTATCTTAAAAATGCACTAAATATAGACAATACAGCTCGACTCGAAGCTCTAGCACTGAGGAAGTCAGCCATCTTCTCTCATGTAGTTAAATGTCACTTGTAGACAGACATCAGCCATCCTGCATTCTTTATACACACATGGATATAAAAAATGATCTGCTCAGCAGTCCGATGAACGACTACTGCATATTTGTATCCTCAGAGAGTCCTTGGGACATGGCAAATGATAAGTTATGAATGTGAACCATGCAGGAGCTTATTCATATCACAAAAGCCTCCTGTTATAACTGCAGCCTTAATTGGTGAGGGACTGGAGCAGGCGTCAAACTCACACCAGATTCATCGAAAGGTTCACTAAAGTTCACAGCCCTTTTAGAGGGGCTGCGTCTCATTTCAAGTGAAACTTGGATTGTTGGGTCTGACACAAAAGCAGGGGAAACCCAGCAGTTCCAACTTGGAGCTTTGGGCTGAAGTGGGCTGTATGAATGAATGTGGATCAAAACGAAAATGTTTTCCCAGGCGTCTGAGTAGAAAAACTACCAATTTCCACTGCCCCCCCATCCACCCTTTTCATGCCAAGTCTAACAGCAGTGGAGTTGATGGATGATGATGGGAAAATTTCAGAAAGTTGTATTGGGATAAAGACATGAAAAGCTGCATATTGCTCTCAAAACCGGTCTGAAATTAACATTTTCCCGTGAGTTATCCAGCACTTCCTTGCAGCGGCTGGATCAGAAGTGCTGTCATTTGATACTGTTTCATATTCTTATCCTTCGATCCCAAGCTTATTGTGCCCATTTTACAGATACTGGGGGACAGAGACAGGCTGAGGCCCACATTTGCCAAAGGAGCTGCTGATTTTGGATCCCCACCTCGAGGCCCCTTGAAACGGTTTGTTTTGCTGAGATTCTGAACCCTCCTCTCCACTTGCCTGGACTTTAACTGGGGTTGAGTTGTGTTCAACGCATCTCAAAATGAGGCCCAAAGCAGCTCAGGTTGAGCACCCAGAAACTGAGGGATTTTCAGGGAGAGGCCACTTCTGAAAATGCTGGCCCATGTGACTTGCCCAAGGTCACAGAATGAGTGACCAGCTGTGATGCTCCCCCAGACCTCTTGGTGCCAACGGCCAGAGGACACAGGGGTGTACAAGGGTTCCAGGGAGCCTCTGGGTCTCATATTTACGTTCGAGTTCACCCCAGTATCATGTAAGGTTTCTACTGAAAGCCTGTCTCACCCCAGTCATCATAATCATGTATGTGTGGCTGATACGTGAGCAGATACCTACATTGGCAATTATGTTCCCAAGGCCTTGTAGTTAAAGGCAGGTCATCAGCGACAGTGAGCTTCGTCCAGGTTCCACCAGGCAGAAGCTGCTGGGAGACGTTCTCTCCAGGGCTCACCATTGCACACTGTGCGTCTTACGAAGTCGGATGATTTGCATACGGAGTCCAATGCTAATGGAGACATTGTGGGAACTTCAAGAAAAGAAATTAACAGGAAGAGGTGAACTGCCGGGGAGGGAACCCTGCTTATAGGTACAGAACAAAGGATTGGCCGTATCTAGGGGTGCAGACAGATGCCTTGGCATCCTTCCTCTGTGGGAGACAACCTGTCAGTGTGCTTGATCCTGTGAAAGGAGGGTCTCTGCCCTCCTCCTTGAAAATCACTAGGAGAGGAGGACTTTGGATAAGCAGGGCTTTATTAGATCAGAGGGCATTGTGTTAGTTAAAGTTTAAGATCTAGAATGCACGTTATGATTCTATTATATATTTAACCCTTTGCTTCCATTAATCCTACTTGCTGTCGTTTAATTCTCTATTTGTTCATTAAACTTATTCTTGTTTTAACTATAAACCTATCAAAGGGCTGTCTGCTGAGCAGAGTGGGGGGTCTAAGGAGTAGCTAGTAATCTGTGGTGTACTGTGCCTTTGGGAATGTGTGATTCTGTGACTGTGCAGTGGCTAAGGGGCTGGGTGCTGCAGGGGGACTCTCAGAGGACTCAGATTGGAGTGTGCCCATCCGTAGCCTGCAGGAGGTCAGAGGAACCCACGAGGGATAAGGCGCATGGAGAGTCAGGGAACTCATCCCTGCCAGACACACACCTGGTTTCCTTACATGACGGGCAGGTGGTAGCAAGGTGCTTTGGAACTCTGCGTACCCCTGGGAATTGTCACAGTGGCATAGTCAGCAGGATCTACACCCCGTTTACTGGTGAGATAGTGAGATATTCTCAAGTGAGAAGGTTGGAATCAAATAAAGAAAAAGGTACAGTTTGTTATTTGCTGTTTATTTATTTCAGGTCAGGGAAATAGAACAGAAGGAGACTGGGATGAGTAAACCAGAGACATATGCTAAACCAGCAGAGCCAAGACTGGAACCACTAGGTCTCCTGGCTCCTAGTCTAGTGCAGGAGTCGCTGGACTATGTGGCTGCTTGTACTAGCTTTTTGTCAGTCTTGGCTTCTAGTCCCAGCTTGCACATGAAAAATTAAAGTCCAACCACGGAACAGTTTCCTGAACCTGTTTGAATCTCAGCAAGGCAGTCAATGTCCACTTGGCCTAGGATGAAAGATCAGGCTGGTTCTCGTTTTATCTGAACCAGTTCACCCAGCCCTTTTACAGCATAGAACATAAAACTTTCCATAGAGACTTATATTATACAACACAGGGCATGTAAATGGATTCCTGGGCTGTAAAGCCTTCAGTGCAGGAAATTCATCTTAATCTACGCTGAGCACGAGGTAACTTTATGATCCTGTTTAAATGATTTTAAATAATGTTAAGGTGGCATTTCAGGTTAGCGTCTAGCACTGCTGAGTCCTTTGTCCCTGGGGGGATTGGCTTTCCATGGACTGTTAAAGTTCAGATCTCTCCCTGAGGCCCTTCCACTGAGTATGTTTGTTTACCTAGTTTCACTTTGGTTCATAGCTCTGTGATAAGCACTCCGGGGAAGAGGTGAAGGACGCTGCTAGCGTCCTGTGACAGAGTGAGGGCAGCTTTGGAATCAGAGGCACATTTGACCTAAATATAACCTTGTGGTTATGGTTATTGGGACATTCTTGCCTCTCAACTGGGCTGGGATGGGAGCAGTTTTGAATTTCTCTTGGTGGTTGGCTTACAGCCCACATGGTGGCTCACCTCATCTCACCCCACTCATACTCTTCTGACCTGGCTCCTTACCTCTCCCTGCAGCTGCCCTTGTGGGTGGTACCCAGTCATCAGAGGTCTGGCTCAAAGTGCTGGGGGTGCAGGAGTTCTGCATGTAGAGACATTGGACCAGATTTCCAAAGGCAATTAGAACCTGAAGATTAGAGCCTGAAGATCCAGACAGAAGCGTGGAAAAACCCACCAGGCATTCAACTCCCATTGAAATCAGTTAGTGTTAGGCACTGAGGTACTGTTTGGAAATCTGCCCCTTGGTGCTTTGTAAAGTGGCCCCAGTCATTATGGTGCCCTTACCTGTCTGTCGTTACTGCCTAAAGCTCAGTCTGCCCACTAGTGCCTCTTGATGCTCAGTTCAGCTTGGTGTGGGATTCTTCCCAATCCCTTGGCAGATTAGTCAGCAGCAAGGCAGGTGTCTGTTTCCCAGACAACAGAAGTCTCTCACCTGGCAGAAGCTCCAGGGTCCTGTAGGGGAGCAGGAAGTAGCTGCCTTGTGCAACATTCCCCCCACCCCCGATTAGGCAGATTTTAGATTGCTAGTGGCACTTCCCCTGTGTTGGTACAGCCGTCCTGCATGGTTCTGGAGCTGTACTGCCATTGGGAGCCCAGAGGACAGCCGCTGATGTGACTAGATGTGACTCAATGGCTTTAGAGGACAGGGCCAAAGGACTAACAATGGAAGTGGAACAAATGGGAATCTCAAGAGTGACCTGTTGCAATAATAGGGGCCTAGTAGTTCTACCTCAGTTGTGAGCCCAGCTGTGGAGAAAATGGATGGAAGTTGACAATGGTTTCATCCCCTGTAAGAACAAAGAGTAACACATTTGTGATTGGGAGAAAGGTAACAAAAGTCTAGTTTGGACTGTTGTACAAAGTTGTTCAGAAAAAGTGAAAACCAGACTGAGTTCAGCTTTACTGCGACAACTCAAGGACTGTGTGGAGACCACACTGCGTAACCAAGAGTCAAGACCAGCATGAGACTGGAAACCAGTGAATGAAAATGGGTGTGTTGGAAATGGGGCCTGTTGGTGAACAAAATAATGAGAGGATGGGCTGTGCTGCCTATCGCTCCCTTTCAGAAATAAGAGACTTTGAGAGGAACATTGGCAGAGAGGAATCAAAAGGGGACAATGGCTGACTGAAAGAAGGGGAAGGAACAAGCTTCACTGTCATGGCTTCCACCATCAACATCTCCTGGGACTCTGGGATCCACAGCAACAGCACTGGGCCTTCATTGCCCTGATCCCGAGAGATGTCCTGACCAGACCGGGCCAAGAGAGGGACCCAGATGACATCACCACCTCCACCGGCTCTGGCTGAATCCCAACCACCACCAGGGATATAAGACTTTTATCACACACACACCCCTAACCCCCACAATGTCCTTTTCCATCCCCACCTTGTTTCTTCTCTTCCATTTGCCTTCTGTCTCAGAGACTGAGTTAGCCAGCCGAGACTGTAACTTTGCAAGACTGCTCTAAGCCTGTGACAGCTTAGAGGCAACTGAAAGCAATGCCCTGGCCTAAACAGCTCAATGTTGATAAAACTTTGCCAGGTCTCAGAGTGGACTGTGATAAAAAGCTATGGCCACTTGTTGGGGGTGGATTAATTAATTCAGAGCTCTCTCCAATCAGCTTAGAGTGGATACACTGGAGAGTTTACAGTGGTACAGCTGGGCTGCTGTAAGCTCTCTAGTCTAGTGAGCTATAGAGGTGGGTTGTATAAAGACTCTCTCTAGTCTAGCTAAAGAGAAAGGGAACCAGGGTTGCTGTTACAATGACAGCCTTACCTAATCATTTACATTTCAAATGTTTTAACTCTTTCCCCCTCTTTTCCTGTATCTTTAATACAAAGTTGAAAAGATTGTTAATGGTGCATTTGCTGTGGTACTAACCAGGCGAAGATCTCTGTGTGCCAAATCACAAACACACTGCTTAAGGTTGAACAGTTTCAGGGTCACAGTAACACTGCTGACTTTTTGGGACCATCCGAATTCACACAACAGAGCACAGTGTGTGGTTGTGGCACCTGTGGAAGGCATTAATCAGCCTTCAAAGCCTCTGCACTGCTTCCACACTCAGATCCAGACCTAGTCAGTGACAGCAGCCATGTCTGGGATGAATACTTCAATCTCTGTTGCCACATCCTTGTCTGGGCAGAAAGGCTTGGAAGGTGCTGTGTTACTGACTTAGGCAGATTGCTTTGGCAAGGGAGCTCCAAGGATCTGGGAATTTTCATAGTCTTCCTACCCTGGCAAGCTTTATGGAGCCAGTGCCATTGGGCCTAGTGCGTCCGACTGAGTCCAATTGGAGGACAAGGACAGGTGGCAAAGCCCAGACCAACCCCATATACCTTGGCGGTAGCTAATGTGTGCTGCTTTAGAGATGGTGCTCCAAATTCCATAGTCCACCCTGCAAGCACCTCCTGCATGTTGCTGCTTCCTTTGTGCAGGAGGAATGAAGATCATAGAGCCTGGTACCCCCAAAGGACTTTCTGGGTCTGGCGTGAGGGGGGCCCTGGTGTTTGCAGTGTTCATTAATTGTAGTATGCATGAACATTCATACCAGGGAGTGCACTATTCCTAGGGTTGGGAGAATTAGATTGTTATTGGTAAATGTCAATTTCACTGTACACACCCAAACTGAGGAGAAAATATTTCCGTCAGTGACTATCAGAATGTACAGACAGGCAAAGGAAGAAAAATGCTGCTTGTGAACTCTTTAGCATTAGATTTAAGTCTATTTGCTTTGTATATTTTGCCATACGCTGTTGACAGTTTGTGTTTAAATGGTTAACATGCTTTAACATTGTGATTCTCAGTGCTGACTGTCATTAAATCACTATTGTATGCACCATCCCTACTTTCCCACAATTGTGACAATTTAAATCAATAAAAATTGAAAAAAAAGCTTAAAAATAAACATCCATGCATCTTTTGCAATTTTTTAAAAATAATCAACTTCTGCTAAGCCTAATTAACCATTACTACTGGTTATTTCCTGTTCAAGGCTTTTTATTATTCCTCTGTTTAAAATGTTCCAATCAGGAACCAGAGACAATGCCAGATGATTTAGGTAACAAATCAAGTGCTGCAAATAACGAACAGCTAATAATGATCAGGAGTCCTGTGGCACCTTAAAGACTCTTCGTCACTTCTGCAATTCCAGACTAACACGGCTACCCCTCTGATTCTTAATAATGATCAGTGACCCATTCGGAGCAAATAGATCTCCAGCAACCCAACAGCTGGAATTTGTTTGCATCAACTCTTTGGCAAATGCGTGTGGATGATGAACCATCTGGAGCAGTCAGGCTTGCTCCTCGAGTGAGTCACAATCAGAAGGAGAGGCGAACGTCATCAGATAACTTACACGTATTGTATGCACTTTACAAACACACATTTAAGGCAAGAAGAGGGTCCAGTTTGGAGCATACCATCTGCAACCATGTCTTTTACATTGTCCTCAATAAGCAGATAATGCTAACAAAAAACATGTCCCCTTATGATAGCTCAATAAAGGTGGAAGCCACTGGACATGTTTCTGTGAACAGGGGATGTTTTGGAGGATGCCGTATTAGTGGGTCGTGACCCCATTTTAATGGGGTTGTTGCCAGGCTGGCGTTAGACTTGCTGGGACCCAGGGCTGAAGCCAAAGCCTGAGGGCTTCAGCTATATGGAGGCGGGGCTCAGATTTCAGCATCAGCCCTGGTGGTGGGGTTCAGGTTACAGGCTCCCTGCCCAGGGCTGAAGCCCATGGTGGATGTTGGTTTTGGCCCCACACCTGAAGTAACAGGCTTGGGAGGGCTGGGGTTTCAGTCCCGCCTCATGGGCTCGTGTAGTAATTTTTGTTGTCTGAAGAGGGTCGCAGTGCAGTGAAATTTGAGAACCTCTGTTATAAAGCTCATTGTCTAGTCTGTGGCAAGTGGTGTCATCTCTTTGTCACAGTTCACCCACCTAAAACAGGGAGAATTTCTTGACCTCCCTGCTTGGAAGGCAGAACGCTGGGTGGTGTTATTGCAGCATGTCAAAATGTTTTAAATTCTGAAATTGCATTGTAAAAAATCATTAACATTTCAGTGGGAAAAATTGAGGAAAAAATTCCATGGTTCCCCCTCCTTCCTCCGGGTTTGACCAACTATGGGCAGGAAATTTTCCAGTGTTGAATTTCATCACCAACCATGTCTTCTTTGGCAGATTATTTTTTATCCCGGTTTTGAACCAGCTCTAATGATTATGTGTCTACTCGTGGCTGGGACAGAGATAAATATTTCCTTCTAGTGGGAGGGCTCATTTGACCACAGGAGCATCCTGTGCAGAGTGCAGACAGTAATGGCTGAGACCAGATGCTTCTGCTGATGCCTTAAGCCCTGAAGGTCCGTCTACACGTTTGGGGGTTTGAGGGGGTGTTTGGTTTTTTCAAAACTTCATTGACACAACGAAACCATTGGCTCACACTCTGGGTGTCATATGGCAGACATGCCTGTTCTTGTTCTTTCTGTCATCATTGCAATGCCTTGTAATTATAAGAACCCTAGGAAAGAATGTGACAGGAGGTATCGGTTGTGTGGGCTGCCAAGCAGGTTCCCTTGGTTACTGTCTTAGGTCGCCATTCGCACAGCCGCGTTGTGTGTAACTGAGTTATTGTCCCACAGGTATTTGACAAACAGAGGACGTGCACACGCAATAAGGAGGAGGAACTGGAGGAGGCTAAAGGGGAAAAAAATCTTAGTCACTCAACTAATTAAGCCAGGGCAAATGTCCATTCAGTGACCTGCTATGTGACCTCAGGCAAATCGCTTCACCTCAAAGACAAAATGAGGAGAGCAGGAGCTTGACAGCATCCTAGGGTGCTCTGAGATGAGTTAATGTTTGTGTTAGACTTTGGGGATGAATAGGCCTCCTAGTGCTGTTGTGATCAGTTATTACCAATCATTACATCGCATTAAAGGAGATGGAAAACCTAGATGGGGGAGGGGATTGATTGTGCAAAAACTTTAGCCGGTTGGGTTTTTGTTTTGCGAAGCCAAAACTTGGGGTGATTTTAGATCTGGACTCTGTTCTACCCTCCCCCTGCAGGGAGTGTTTTGGGGGACGAAGGGTCAGATGGGCTCTTGCCTTCCCCAGAGCAGTTTGCCTATCACTGATTTCCATCCTGGTCCCTCACTCTTTGGCATTGTCTCCCTTCTTCCATCTCATCTTTGCTCTCCAGAAGGTTACTATATTGAGTGGAATGTTATGTAGTAAACAGCAATGAAACTTTCAAGTCCTTTCATCTGTGGATCTTGGAGTACTTCACCAGCGTTCATTGAGGAATCCTTCCACGCCCTTGTGGGTTGGTTCGGTATGTTGTTGTTATCGCTCATTGCGCAGGCACAGGGCGGGGCAGTGACTCGCCCACACAGTCACACAACAAACCTCGGGCTGAGTCAGAAATAGAGCCTCCCCTGCCCCGATCTTGGCTCCATCCACCTTGGAAAGGTTTGGGCCTGATTCTGACCTCAGATCCTATAAGGTGCAGAGCGTTCTGGGCCCAGTGCAGCAAAACACTAGCAAGCGTGCGGTCCTGATGCTGTGCTGGTTTCAGTGGAACGATGCTTGTGCATGGAGTTCAGCATGTCAGTTTTGGGTTGGGGGCAGGGTACTCCGCACTTTTGCAGAGGAGGAATAACTCTTCTGAAGTCATTGCAGTTACACAGGGGTAAAGCCAGAATTGGGCTCTTGATGCCTAGCTCTAGGCTACAATCAGATTTCCAGGAAGTGCTTTGGTTAAGTCCAATAGGTCTATGTGCTACTTCTCATTTGTCATGCAACGTACAGTAGAGCCGCAAAGGGGTCTTCTGGTCTCTGACTCCAATGAACAGCTGCACCGTGCTCTACTGAGCCGGGGAAGAAAAGATATTACAAGAGAGGGTTCATCCAAAATAAGGAGAGTCCAAAGGAAAAAATAAGGGCCAGATCCTTGGCCGAACAACAAAAGGCCGCTGGAAAACTGCCCCTAATGGTTCTGCAGTGTGCTTTTAAAGGGCTAGCGGGGACAGGGCTTGCTTCAGTACTATGCTCTTTGAAAATCTTTCTCTGGTCTCATCTTAATTAAAACAATTACACCAGGGGAGCTGCTGAAAGAAATGCATGGGATAGAATTTCCGAGTCAATATTGACTTAAAATCCTTCGACTCCTGAACCAGTGCAAACACACAGGCAAGAGCTTGGCACACCGCTCCTGCCATCTTCAGCTGGGAAGTGCACTGGTAAAAGCAGTATGGCCAACCCCAAATGTTCAAAAATCATGAGTCAGACTCACCAATAATCATTAGATTGGCTTTCAAATCATGAGATTATGGGAAAAATAATAGATTTGGTGTTCTTTTTATTTGCCTTCTGCTTTTTGAGCCTTTAGGGTGCATTGGGGTCATATCTGGAAACTCTCCACAGCCACGAGGGCTAGAAACTTATATTTTCTTAAGACTGAAGGCTGAAATCATCACAGATTCACTTGACTCCAGGAGCTGGGGCTTTAAGGACAACAATCATTATCAGGAGACTCAGGACATAATCATGAGAGTTGCAACATTTTAAAGGGTTAATTAGGTTTCCCCCTTGCCATGACCTCAGGATTGCGGGGGTGTAAAGGTGGTGTGTACTCACTTACTTCCCACATTCTCTGGTCCTGTGCTGAGCACAGCTTAACCAAGCCTGCAGATCTAGTCCTACATACCTTAAGTGTTACAAGCAAAATGAACAATACCTCGCCAAGGGTCTGATCCAACACTCACTGAGTCAGTGGCAAGACTTCCGTTCATTTCCACGGGCACTGGATCAAGCTGTACATTAGCAGAGAAACGAGATCATGTGCTGGCACCTCCCTTTGGGCCTTTTCTTTCCCGAAATGACAGTGCTTTGCAGATGTCTCGAAACTCACAATAGAATGTAAAACAAAACAAAAAAATCAGCCAGGAACTGACTTCTTTCACAATGCATCCGGGAATTGGTTTTGACTGCCGGTGGAGCCATCAGAGACTCTTCTTTTGAATAGTGGTGTATTATCTTACACGTGTGTGTGTGTGTGTGTGTGTGTGTGGCTAGCCATCTGGAAAGTGCCTTTTGGATAGTGGTGTATTATCTTACCAATGGGTGTGTGTATGTGTGTGTAGACATCTGTCTCAGCCGTTGTTTGGCTAGCCATCCAGAAAGTGCCTGCATGTTAGGGATTAATCAAATATGGCATTAATATGGGATAGTAACATTTGTCACGTACTGTAACACTGGCGGCTTCTGTTATTAGGCAATGTCAGGGGCTCTGATTCAGGAAGTCAGCAGTGTCCGGGACAATACTTTCATATATGCCCACCTTTAAGCAGATGCATATGAAGTCAATAGGAATTAAGTACTTGCTTAAAAATAAACATGTGCTTAAATACCATCCGAAATCAGGGTCGCTCTGTTCCCTGTCCTAACCTCTGGACTAGCACTGCTACCGGGCTGTGTGTGCTGCTCAGACTGTACTAGAATTTTGCACATGTGCAACCACAGGGCAGAAGCTAGCAGACAGCATGAGTGCACATAATAATACCCCGCTCTCTCATCAGTAGATCTCTAAGCGCTTTACAAGAGAAGTCAGTGTCATTATCCCCTTTTACAGATGGAGAAACTGAGGCACAGGGAAGTGACAGTCACCTAGCAAACCAGTGGCTGGCTCAGGAATAGAACCAAGGTCTTCTGCAGCCCAGTCCAGTGTTCTATCAGTGGAGTTTTACACCAGTTTTACTGGGAGGAGAATGGTACCCTGAGAATTTCCAAGAGGAGAGGTTTCTTAGCAGGAATACTATGGGAAGACTGGAAATAATCTACTTAGATTATAGGCTTGTGTAAACAGGTGTGGTTCTGCAACAGAGAGGGTGTACATTCTAGTACGCACCCGTGTGTTGTGCACTGATTGGCCCATGTGGCACCTATTGAAAGTTCCCTAGCACCCAGGAATGCAGTCCCATTCTAAACAGCACAGCATTAACGTGCACAAGGAACTTTCAGTGTGCATCAGCAGGGGCTAGGCAGGCCACTTAGAACATGACACCCTGGTGTGCACTAGAATTTACACCCCTCTGGTCTGGACTCACGCACAGTGTAGACAAGCCTGTAACTGCTTTGGATCAGGGTCCCCCTTGTTATCTGTTGGGATAGTGCCTAGCACACTGGGGCTCTGATCCCTGCCTGGGGGCCCAAGGTGCTACCTCAATACAATGATCGACAGAAGTGAGCAAACGTGAGAGTTTCTAAGTGTACAGCAAAAGCCAGGGGATGGGGTGGGGTAGGTGGGACGCTCTTTGCCAGGAAAACAGCCAGATTTTTCTTTCAGTTTTTATCAAAACAACACGTTTGCATGTTGCCCCAGATTTCTACCACTGGTTTCTATTGACACAAAGTCAAGATGCTTCAGGAGAACCTCAATTTCTTCAGGGGAAAACCGTTCCAGTGACTTCTCCCTTCTCCCCAAATGATCTGTCTTCTTCAGGGCATTCTCTATATGTGATCCAGAATAGGTCGGGGGGAGTCGGCTTTCATGGTACACAGCCAGGGCTGTCCTTTCATTCACTGAGCTAGGGGACCTGTTGAAGGCTGGTGTTTACATTTTGTTGGGGCTGGTTTTGATTGAGGGGATGTTTGAGTTTGTTGGAGGATAAATGACATTTTAACAATCCGAATTCTGACACCTTTGCTTATGCTGAGCAGTGCTGAACTCCGCCAGTAGTTCCTGACCTATCCGTGGGCCTGCTCTAGGAGCAAGGGACTAATCACCCACGTTTCCTGGCTTGCCTTTTGCTGCTGCCCCTGTAGGCATAGGACAGGGAGTGGAGTACTTCAGCTGAAACACAGCCTCTTTTCCAATCACCCTGGGGAAAGGCCAAGCCCCATGGTCTGCGGCTGAAGCCCTTTGGCTTCAGCTTTGGCTTCCCTACCTGGGCGACGGGGCTCGGGCAGGCTCAGGTTTTGGTCCCCCTGCATGCCCCCTGAGATCGTGTAGTAATTTTTGTTGTCAGCAGGGGGTTGCGGTGCAATGAAGTTTGAGAAACCCTGTACCCCTTTATTGCCCTCCAGCCACAAGATACTGGAAGTGTCACACAGAAGTCCATCCACTAGAGGGCAGCAGTGCACAGGCACATTAATTCCGTGCAACTTCCCATAAGACCAGAAGAACGGCCATGCTGGGTCAACCTAGCCCCGTACCCTCTCTGCCAACAGTGGCCAATTCCAGCTGTTTCAAAGGGGAATGAACGGAACAGAGCTATTATCAAGTGATCCATCTTCTGTTATCAAATCCCAGCTTCTGGTAATCAGAGGGGTAGGGACACACACAGCATTGGATTGCCTCCCTGACCATCTTGGTTAATAGCTATTGATGGACCTATCCTCCGTGAATTTATCTCCCCGCACAAGTTCAGAGTTCAGGTTCAGCAGCCTCCCCAAAGGGACTGACACACACATCCTAGAGACTTAGGCCTGGTCTACACTGCGGGGGAGAGGGATATAGATCTAAGTTATGCAACTTCAGCTACGTGAATGACAGTGCTGAAGTTGATGTACTTAGATCCACTTACCGCAGCGTCTTCACTGTGGTAAGTCGGTTGCTGCCATTCCCCATCAACTGTGCCTGCGCCTCTCGCAGCGGTGGAGTACAGGAATTGACGGGAGAGTGCTCGGGGGTCGATTTATCACGTCTAGACTAGATGCGATAAATCAACCCCCGCTGTATCGATCACTGCCCGCCCATCCGGTGGGCAGTGTAGACATACCCTTAGATTTCAGCTAACTGAGCCGTTGAGTCAGCAGGTAGTCACATACACAGCTGACCACAACGGCCTGCAGAGACACCGCCAAGGCTGAAATCTAATGCCCACTCTTCATCGTCTCCTGGCTGTGCAGGCAGGAGGCCCGAGTCAGACTGGACGATAAGCAGCGGTGTATTCCAGCCACACACAGGTGAGTGTCCAGGGTTATCTTCATCGCTTCCCTTTGGTCATTGGGTGAAACGCTGTTGTTACTCCACACGTACCAGCTGAGTGTGATAATAACAACTCCGCTGCACACAGCAGGACGGTCCACCCAAGCCCTTTACACACTCTAAGCACGTTAATCAAACCCTTGCACCACAAGACATACCAGCGTCTTACACCATCTCAGAGGCTGACATTCACAACATCCTGCTCAGCTGTGCCCTGCCAACATGGGGCTGTGTCTCCAGTGAGGATAATTCTCTAGTACCTTTGGCACCACCCACAAAGCTGCCTTGAGTAATTCTGCCAGGTGTGGGAGGCAAGCCGGGTCAGGCACAGCCAGTGGAATGGCTGCGGTGTGCCTCTGTAGCATGGACAGGGCCATTGCTGCAGGGACACAAGTTAGGACAGTCCTGGCTTGTGCTGGGCTGCACTGGCCTTCTATAACCCCAGGCTAAGAGAGGCACCAGCCATCTCCCCCAGACTCTGCACTGGCCCTATCTAAAGTCAGACCCTCCAGTGCACAGGGGAGGTTGCCTGCTGCTACACTCTTTAGCAGGGTGCTGGGTCTTGCCTCTGGTGCCCACAGAAGGAAGTAAGATCATGGACCCATCTCCTCCATGCTCTGGCCGCACAGCTCGTTCAAGAACTGAATGCTTTGTTTCACCCTCCTTTCTTGTCCCCAGCACTTGCCCAGGCCCCACTCAGCTTCTACTCCCTCCTCTTCCTCCCCTACAAGAGCTGACTCCGCTGTACCTCCAGACAGCTGCAGTGCATGGCTGTAGCCTGATGGATCCTGGAGTTCATTGCATCCCTTACCCCTCCAGCTCCCCACTGCCAGCAATGCAGTTCTCCCGCTGGTTCCTTCTGTAACCACACCACCCCTTGCTCCTAGCTATCCCGCCTTCTACCTACTGGGCCTTGGCCTGATGGTTGGATTGAGAAGCAGCATCAGTAAAAGGAGGGTCTCATAGGGCAGGCAGGTCGGGGGGTTGCTGCTGTGTGTGTGGGGGGGCGGGGGGATGGGTCATTACTGCAGGCAAGAGTCTTGGCATGTTGTACCTCCTCACAACTGGATGCCCTCCATGATCCCTGGTACACCACCCCCTGCCTGGGGGAAAAGCAGAAGGTGGCCATTCCCCAGGAACCTGGCTCACTCTCTAGCATGGGCATTCGTCACTCATTTCTTTACATCTCCGGCTCTCTGTCCTTGGTGCATTATAATTCTCTGTGGCTCTTGGCATAATCAGTGTGAATTTCCTCCCATCAGGAGAGACCTGGTGACTGCCTACTTGAGGATCATGACGGATCGTTCTGGACACTAAGGAGAGGGACGACCTCCAAGAATGTGCCTCCCCATTGCTCCGTCCCAAAACTTGGGGTAGCCCTGCAGTTTGGGATGTCATGCTGCTCACCGCATCAGACCATGTGTCAAAATGTCCCATGAGTTGCTGGGCCCTTCGCAACTGCTGCCTACCAGGGAGTGACCAACCAGAACCCTGCCACAGAGAGCTCTGATGAGGTGAGTGCATCCTCCAGTGAGATCTATGTGAACAAAGCCGGAGCTCTCCTTAGGAAATTGGCTTTATTAGCTTTGCAAGGGAAGAGGGTGCCAAACCCCAACCCTTCACCCCTTCGAGCCCTAGGCAGGATTTCAGCAGGGAGGCCAGCACACTGCACATGAGGTTTTCTCTGCAGAAGATGTGATCAGTGCGACGTCGCCTCCACAGCCTGCTCCTGCACCGTTCCCGTCACTGAGCGCTTGGTCGCCAACGTCAGTGGAAGGAGGATCGAGCCCTAGGTCGAGCCGAGGGCAGTTACACACCCTTTGGTGCACACAGGCCCAGTCCATCCACAGAAAAGGCAATGCGTTAACTAAGCCTATCTCTAATGCGCGCAATCAGTCCAGCTCCCATTGTGGACACCCTTAAACTGGTTTCAGAGTTGATTGTATCAATTAACAGTGGCTAATACTGAGTTCACTCAGCGAGTTTGGGTCACTGGGCAGCCGCCCCTCATGGAGATTTAAGGCCCAGTCTGCCTTATGAAGGCCCCACCAGTAAGTACCTGGCTCCGCAGGGGGCTGATTAGTAAACAAGCCCCTGAGCCTAATAAATGTTACCCAAGCTCAGTCAGAGGGGAACGCCAGAGGGAGACAGGAAGCTTCTGCGGAGAGAGGCCCGAGTCAGAGAGCTGAGCAGGGAGCCTAGAGGGTGAGCGGCACTCTGGGGAACCCACCAGATTGGGGAGCCTATAGGAGATGCTCCTAGAGAGAGAGGAGCCTCCTAGATAGAGAGCTGCGGTTGGCTTAACTGTAAGCCTGCACTTAAGTGCTATTGACTTGAGACTTAAGCATGCACTTAAATGCTGTCCTAGGGATGGTTTCCTGAATTGGGAGTCCAGAGTCAGTTGTGACTCTATCGCTGTCCATGCAGCCCAAGTTCATGCTGCAAAATGGCGCTAGATCCGTGGAGCAGGGTAAAGGCAGCTTGCCTCTGCTCTGCTTGTTCTGGACAGAGTCAGAGTCAAGCTCCGAGACTGTCAGTTTGGCTCTACTAAGTGGACAGACAGGGCCGCTTGTGTATTGATCCCCCGCCCCCAGTAGGGTTGGATTGATTGCAGAGCGTGAAGGCGATGGAAAGCTTCGTGATGACAGGAGGCAAATGGGCCACATGGCGCACTCAGGCTGAGCCTCTCCCTGGCTCTTGTCCAGTTACAGCTGGATCCCGGCACAGTTCGCATTTGAGTCAGGGGATGTGAGCGGCACGACCACTCCAGACCAGTGCACCTGTGACAGAGACAAAGCTGCAGTCTGAGAGGGTTGCTGAGGAAGCAGCCAGCGGGCCAGATCCTCAGCTTCACTGAAATCAAGGCCGGTTTACACCTTCTGGGTTTAATGAAATAGTAACCTGAGCACTGGGGACCGGGGTGGGGTGACCCTCAGGGAGTCTGAGAAGCAAAGCTCTGGCAATGTGGGTCCATGCACAGCCAGAGCTGGGATTCCAGCCCAGACAGGGTGGCTGCAGGGACCAGGAGAGCAGTGGGTGCGTGGTGAAGATACCAAGAGCCTCCCAGACTCTGCATGCTGGAGGTGGGCTCTGGAGTGCAGAACTTTTGTAGGTTGGTAACCCAATGTCATGGTGCCGTTGCTGGAGACCCTTCTCTTTGCATTGCCAGCACTCGGTGGTCACATCACCTGTGCCATGCCAGCCAGGAGTCACTGAGAGGGAGGGATGGCACAGAAATTGCTCCACTAAAGGATTCCCTTGCACTGGGGGAATCCTCAAGTGGCTGGTTAAGTTGGCTTCAGACTGCAGCGCGAAGCAGCCTTCACGGCCTGGAGGATCTGGCCCTTGAGTTGTACTAATAGCTGCTTGAGCTGGATCTTTCAGATGAACTAAATTTGCATGGGTCTATAATGGGGAAGCCTGTCCCTTTAAAGAATAAGAGGCTTGGGGCCAGTCTGCCTGGCTCAACTGGCCCTGCCCTGTTACACCTGTGCAAGGTGTGAGACTTAGAAACCCTGGGATGGCCGCTGGCCGAGGAGGAGAGCATATGGGTTTGTGCTGGCCTGAGGAACCAGAAGAACAGGAGAGCTGAAGCTGGGCCAGGAGGAAGCTGTGAGGCCAGATGTGGGAAGGGGCATAAAGACTGGGCCCAAGAGGAGTCAGCAGTAGAAGGAGGACGGCTTCCAGGTGGAAAGGCCAGGGAGTAACTCCCAGGGGGGCTGAGGAGTGAACACAACCACGTGAGGATGGATGGGCTGGGCCTGGTGTGATGCTGGAGTGAGGACTTTGTGGGGGCTTTTGGGATGCTGCTAGCCCAGAAGGGGTGGAACGCTCTAAAGCTGCTTGGCTGCAGGGCTAAGTCACCTGCATGGCAGGAATTGGCCGGTGCTTGCTGTGGGAAACAGGTGGGTGTGTTGCCATGCGGGCTCATACCAGCAGGGGGTGCTCTGGGAGGAGTCTATAACAGCTCTCCAGCAGAAACAACCTGCCACTCATCACCTTTGGTCCCAGCCTGGGCTCTGAGTGAGGGGGCAGCTGCCCCTTCCTCTACACTAGCACCATCAGTTTTTCAGCAGTACTCCCCCCAGAAGTCCAAGGGCTGCTGAAAAATGAATGCTGGGTGAAGTCCAAAAATACCACGTTGTGTCTAAAACACTGCCCCTTCCCCCCAGCCCTACGGTTCTTCCCTGGGTCAGTTTATCCCTGAGCTCTCCAGACCATTTTTCTTTTTTAATCTCAGTGTTAGTTTACTGATTTGCGGTACTAAAACACACATACTATTACAAAACAGGACAAGGGCAACGTCAGAACCACTGAACAGTGCAGAACCAGCTTAGAGTTGCGTGAAGCTTATGTTTCCATGGAGCAACTGGTATCTAATGCCTTTCTCTTCTGTATTTTTGTCACCAGGACTGTGACAACGTAGCCAGTAGATGGAGGGGGGAGGGAAGCAGAGTTGCATAGAGTCTCAAGTAGAAATTACATTAAATGAAGCAAATGGACCGAGTCTAGAGATCCTGATTATTAAAATGACTTCCTGAGAGGCTGCACTGCAAGTCAGGGGATGGGGCAATGCTGGGTGACCTCCCTGTGAAATGTATTAGTGTTATCACTGCTAAATAGCATCCACAGAGCAACATGTATCCAGTTACTCTTATTTATTTGTACTGCAGTAGCCCCTAGAGGCTGTGCCCCAGATCAAGGCCATACGCACATAGCGAGTTGCTTTTGGAAATTTTGGTCTAAGTGGCTTGCCCAAAGTCACCCACAAAGTCTGTGGCAGGGCCAGGACCTGACTACAGACCTCCTGAGGCTCTGTCCAATATCTAAACCACTGGCTCCTCCTTCCATCCGTGCTGTTAGGGATTTGGAAAAGGCGATAACTGCTGAAGTTGAACATAAATACAGGCGTTGCATGGCTTATTATAGACTTTCTTGAAATTGCTTTGTAAAAAGCTTCACATCACAAGAATACTCTGACCCTACTGCCAGGAAAAATGCAAGGGGAATCTGTATCGAGCCAGAGCAATTTAATTTCTGTCTAAGGATATTATCTTTCCAAAAGGCTCCACTTCTAGTTATTTCCTGAAGTGTAGATTAAAGACGTGTGCCCCAGGCAGCGCGGTTTGTTATGTATTCTTTGACAACAGCAAAATCATTGCAGCTTGACACCTGTGCTACAGGTTTCTCACTCAGTGCTCCAGGGTAGTTAGCAAACATACAAATCAGGGCTATGCCAAATGGATAAACAAGCACCTGAGTATCTGCAAAGTCTTTCACCTCTATCTGGATCCAGTTTGGTTGAGATTTGGAATTAATCTGGTCTGACAGTGATTTGGGGAACTATTTGAAAGGAGTTACTAGTTTCAGTAGTCCACCTATTGTTGGAACTGCTTTGCAGATGTGAGTAACTGCTCTGTATTATTCTGGTTCTACTTGCATGAAGGGTAACATCATTCTTCTCTTCCAGTGAAGATGGTTGAGGAGGAAGGGCTTGGGAAAAGTGTAAGGGAAGAGAAAACCAGACTGAGAAATCTGGCATGGTGATAGAGGGCAGTGTAAAATCCTACAATAAGGTAGATTGGCTGGGTGACCTTAGAGAAGGGTAGGCCACAACCATCTCTGATCTATATGATGACAGTGCTTACCTCCCGCACAGGCCATGGTGAGGGTGAATTAGTTAGTGTTTGCATGATGTTCACAGCAGATACAGAACCAGATAAGAGCATTCACCACACTTGTCTCACAAGGGCACAGGTCAAGTGTTCATGGTGCAGTTAAAGATACAAATTGTAAGGGTGAAAGAAGGTGTGGCTGAAATAATAGAATATCAAGGTTGGAAGGGACCTCAGGAGGTCATCTACTCCAACCCCCTCCTCAAAGCAGGACCAATCCCCAACTAAATCATCCAGCCAGGGCTTTATCAAGCCTGAGCTTAAAAACTAAGGAAGGAGATTCCACCACCTCCCTATGTTGCAAAAACTGCTTATTTCCTTTGGAGTTTAGTCCAATATACCTCAAAGGACAGGCATAACTCAGTAGACTTCTGGAAAAACAAGATTTATTGCAAGCAATAAGGAGTCAGAGGGGTTATCACCCAAACAACTGGCTCCCCTCTATACATGTGTGAGGATATTTTATACCCCATGTTGATAAGGGAGGGGGACTTTCAATTCACTTACACAGGTGGGAACACTTAATGGCTATTACATCCATTGTTGGTATTAATCTATTTCATTTACCTGTCTGGTAAGCAGGAGGTTCAAAACACTTAGGGGTATTCAGACACTATGACGCCTGCACAGCTGTGGCAGAGTGAATGCAAGTTTAAAATGCATGTTAAACTAGGGGTCAATAGTACATATACAGGGAGTGAGATTATAAGTCTAAGGCTATTTTAAAATCATACTACAACATTCTAAATTACATTTTTCTAACAATCATTTTCTTAACACCTAGGTAACCAATTCCAGTGCTTCACCACCCTCCGAGTGAAAAAGTTTTTCCTAATATCCAACCTAAACCTCCCCCTCTGCAACTTGAGACCATTACTCCTTGTTCTGTCATCTGGTACCACTGAGAACAGTCTAGATCCATCCTCTTTGGAACCCCCTTTCAGGTAATTGAAAGCAGCTATCAAATCCTGCCTCATTCTTCTTTTCTGCAAACTAAATAATCCCAGTTCCCTCAGCCTCTCCTCATCAGTCTTATGCTCCAGCCCCCTAATCATTTTTGTTGCCCTCCGGTGCTCTGTTTCCAATTTTTCCACATCCTTCTTTTGGTGGGCCCCAAAACTGGACACAGAACTCCAGATGAGGCCTCGCCAATGCCGAATAGAGGGGAACGATCCAGGGCCTTCCTTACCCGTATGCAAAGTACGCAGCTGCATAGGACACCCAAATTTCACTGACTTCAGCCCCACTCTCCAATTTGTCAAGGTCATTTTGAATCCTAATCCTGTCCTCCAAAGCATTAGCAATCAGGAGGATGGGGGCTGGTTTAGTGACCGCCACAATGGAAATATAGTGGGAGCTCCACCCCCATATAAATTTATACATGCTTAGGGGGTTGTGGGGGGCAGCAAGAGCAGGACCCAGAAGGGCTGGAGCAGCCCACTGGGGGCTTGCAATTGTGTTGAGGAGCAGGAAGTAGGACTTGGAGGGGCTGGAATGGGTCCCAGTGCAGATAGGAACCCCCCGGACCCTCCTTCCCAGCTTGGAGCCACCATCTTTCCTTCCTTCCCTTGCTGCAAGTCTCAGCACCGCCCCTCACTCCACTCCTATCCCTCTATCCCCACACCCATTTGTAGGGCGCTTCCATCCCCCTGCTAATGACCCCTCCCAGCTTGATGTCATCCACAGATTTTTATAAACATACTTTCCTCTCCATTATCCCAGTCACTAATGAATAGCACCGAACCCAGGACAGACCCCTGTGAAACCCCACCTGATACACCCCCCAGTTTGACAGTGGCCCATTGACAACTACTCCGTGAGTACAGTCTTTCAACCAGCGGTGTACCCAAGATATATCATGTCTACAGCTCTCGCTCCCTCTTACCCGCCCCCCGCACACAAATCCACTAGGTCAGTAACCCTGGTAAAGAAAAAAATTAGGTTTATTTGTGTAAGCAGTGTCAGGAATGAGATATATTCTGACATCTGGTGGCGAACTTTGGGAATTGCAGTGAGCCTTGCAAAATAAGTCTGGGGCTGATCAATTTGCATAGACACACCCACTGCGCCTAGCCTGAGCCCACAGCAGCCCACATGGCCACTTCAGCTGATGAGGGAGCCCCAGTTTCTATGTTATTGGGGCAGGAATGATAAAGTGATGTTACTGTGATTATGTGAATGAAGGACTATGGACATGTACTTGGCCCTTGTTATGATGGAGGGACTCGCCATCATCTAGGTAGCACTCACTGGGCAAGGGCCATGCGTTTTCAGAGCACTGTGAGATTGAGAGAGGTGATGGACAAGCACCTATACCTTTTGGTGAGGGTTCTGTCTGAGGGCCTCCCAGGCCTATTGCACCCTGCCTCTCTCCACTGTGGAATGTCAGAATTGAATTTTGCTTCCATTAGGAGCCTGGTTCCAGGCTGCTGAGCTGACAATTGCTTTGGGCTCACTGGTGCACCTGTACTAAGGCTCCCCTACTGTGAGCTGAAATCACCTAAGAGCTGAAGAAATCACTGAGCGCTGTTTTAAGTAGGGGGGACCTGGAAAAAGTGCAGAGTGGCTGCTGCAGCAGAGCAGTCTGCGTGTCGGCTAGCGGAGTGACCGGCGCGGCAGAGCTGTCTGTCTGTCACCTAGCAGAGGCGTGGGTGCTGTGGGCAGAGTGACTGGCGCGGCAGAGCTGTCTGTGTGTCGGCTAGCAGAGCAGCTAGCGGATCAGTGGGCAGAGCGGTTCGTAGGACAGCCAGCGGAGCAGAGCCGATTGCGGTGAGAGCTGCAGCGGAACTTCACGGAGAGGTGGCGCAGTCGGCCTCAGACCACGTAAGGTGCCCCGTGCCCTACCCTCCATCTCCACCCAGGCTGGAGGTAAGACTCTGCCAATTGACTCTTGAACTCTGCACGGACCAAGGACAGAGACTCTTGGGCTGTTGGACTTTTGGGACTATTGAGTGACTTTTTGGGGTTGTGGAACTCAAGAGCCAAAGGGAAGGCCACGGCCTACTTGCTGGGAGGGGGGCTTCTGGTTCATGGTTTGGTTTATTAACCTTGTTTGTGGTGTTTCCCCAATATAATGCCACATTGTTTCTCCCTGTTATTAAAAGGCTTTGGTACACTCAGACTCTGTGCTTGCGAGAGGGGAAGTATTGTCTCTTACAGACGCCCAGAGGGGTGGTATATGGTTGTCCCAGGTCACTGGGTGGGGGCTCGAGCCGCTTTTTGTATTGTGCTATTGGAATGGAACCCCTGGATACTGAACCCGGCCCTTGTTGCTGCCAACTCTGATGGGCAGAAGGGTTACATTTGGTATGATTTGCTCTTACAAATCCATGCTGACTATTCCTTATAACCCTAGTATCCTCCAGGCACCTACAAACTGATCGTTTAATCATTTGTTCCAGTATCTTTCCAGGTATCGAAGTTTGGCTGATTGGTCTATAATTCACCAGGTCCTCTTTGTTCCGTTTTTTAAAGACAGGTCCTATGTTTACCCTTGTCCAGTTCTCTGGGACCTCACCCGTGCTCCAGGAGGTCTCGAAGATAATTGCTAACGGTTCTGAGGTTACTTCAGCTAGTTCCTTAATTACCTGAGGGTACCTCAGGGCCTGCTGACTTGAATACATCTAACTTGTCTAAATATTCTTTAACCCATTATTTCCCTATTTTGGCTTGTGTTCCTTTCCCTTTGTTGTCAGTATGAGTAGTGTTAAACTGCTGCTACAATTTACCTCTTTTATGAAGACTGAAGCGTAATAGGCATTGAACCCTGCCGCCTTCTTCATGTTGTCAGTGGTTAGCTCTCCTTCCTGGCTAAGTAGAGGATCTACCCTTTCCTTCATCTTTCTCTTGCTCCTAATGAATATATAAAACCCCTTCTTATTGCCTTTTGTGTCTCCAGCTAGGTGTAACTCATTTTGTGCCTGATGGGCAAACTAATGTAAATAAGAACCAACCCAAACTCAAGGCAAACTCTGCAAGATTCAGTGACTTCAGGTCCAGTCATCCCCTCTAGCAGAAAATCCCTCACCAGGGAGAAAGTTCTGCTGGGATTCTCAACTCCTCTCTCTGAGACTATGTATTTTATGGCTCTTTGCAATATGTCATTCAGCCGCTAGATGTCTCCATGTGCTGGGATTCCAACTATCCAGGCAGCATATGAACCTCTGATGCAAAGCCTTTTTTCCTGAGTGCAAGGTTCACTAGCCATTTGGCTCAGCATAGTTGCAGCCTGTTACGTAGGAGAGGCACACGCTGCACTCTCTCGCGGAGAGACATTACTTTTGTTCTTTTTTTCCTCACAGTTCTTTTTCAATCGAAAATTAAAATCATTTTACAGTTGAAAGGAGTTGGAAACATCAGGGAGGGAAAGCCCATCAAGCCCTCCCATCCAGGGGCTGTAACCCAATATGTCCTCCGGTGGTACTGCAGTGAGCTGGCTTTTTCCTCATGCTCCTTGGGCCCCATCTCCCCTGGCCGTACAAGTCTCAACAGTACAAGTTGTATTGTGCTGGCACCCAGAGCCCCGACTAAGGACCGTACTAGGTGCAGCACACACACATGATAAAAAAGACAGTCTTCACCCCCAAAGAGCCTACAAATGAGCTACACCCAGTGGCAGCACTTAAGGGATGGTCCCCTCCCTTTGTCCTAAGTCTAGCCAACATTTTAAAGAGTTTGTGCTGCATACTGGTCCACTCCAGCAGTGCACAGCTGCTTATTCTTCCCTGAACAACATCTTGCTGGAGGTTAATTAGAGATCCCAGTCCACTGAAATAAAACTCCCCTTACAATAGAACGAGGTCCCGCCTGACTCAAAAGCAAGCCAAAGATCTTCATGTAGCTCTACCGGGCTGCGTCTCCCCAACAGCCGTTGTCCACGGTGAATTGAAGGAAGAAGTGATTTAATGGCAAAAGGAGCCAGGGCTTTTTTTAGTTTGCGCTTTGAACATGGATGGAACATGGATGGAATTAGCAGCTTTGCTACTACGTGGTGGTTTTCCCCCGGTAGGCTGCTTTCTGACACGCAATGTGGTTCCAGACAAAGCTTTTATGGCTTCCTGTGTGTCACTCTCTTATTGTCTGGATTGTTTTTCTTTCTTTATTACCCGCCATACTCCGCCGTAGTGGGCGTGCCGGGGAGGTTGTTGATTCCACACAGGCAAAGGTGCAGTCTCCTGGCAAAGCCGAGCACCGGGCTTGATGAGCCATTATGGCAAATGTACGTGGGACAGCAGCACACTGCCAGATAATAATACTTTGACCTTCTCCAGCATTTTCTCCACCCCGCAGCAGCAGCCCCCTTCCTAGGGGCTGGCTAGACAGACGCGGATGTGGACACTGTGCAGCTCTCTTATTGACTTCACTTGAGCTGAGGCGCCTCCTTGGGGTCCTGGCTTCCCAGCTTCCTCACTGCTGTTGCCTCCTTTTTGTGGAGGAAACTGGCATGTGGGGAACTGTGACCATGAGCACTTCCTCTGGGGCCCCAAAGAGTCCATGCTGCTTGTTCCCAGGCCATTAGCAATCCTGGATCCAATCCAGTTTCAGGCTTCACTTGCCCCCACGTTTCAGGGCCGCTCGAGTCCAAGGCTTTGGTCACTCTAAGTCGGACATATTTTGCACGGATGGTTCTGTGGTCACCGTGTCTTCATCCCAAGATGTACTGCGCAGTCAGGCACATAAGATTGTCTTGACGTTCCAAAGCCCAAGGGCTGACATTTCCGAGTCCCTTGGTTCTGCTAACGGGCAGAGGTGGAGCTGTTCTGCTCTCTTGCCCTTCTTTCTCTGCGGCTCTTGGTCAGCTTTTTGGCGTGTTAGGATCTCCGCCAGGCCCGGCCTGACAAAGATGGCGGGCAAGCGAGACGAGAAGTGCAATGTCCTTCATTTTCAGAACGGCTCACACCTGCGGCATCAGCTCAGCAGGAGACTCATTTTTCCAGCAGACTTTGTAAGATATTATTACCCCTTTTGACCTGAGCTGTTACTGAAAATTCAAGGCCCTCCTGGCTGCCTCAGCTAGGAGGAGAAATTGAAGGAGTCTGGTACTTTTGATGCAATCTTGTGGATTAACAGAGAATGCACAAAGCCTTATTTCCCTGAACGCAAGAGAACCCGAACAACAGGAGATAGTTCCTTTGCTCCCAGCCCCCTCCCCACCCATAGCCTCTTTCAGCCAGTTTCTCTGGGAGGTGTGTGTGTCTTCTGCCCTTCTCAGTCTGTTTCTGTTTGTTTTTCTCTCTCTCCTTGTCCCCTCATGCCTCCTTATCCTCAAAGCAAAACTCAGTGAACACCCCTCCTCCTGAGGCATTACAATTCCCACGTGGCCTTTGTCCTGGAGACTGCTATTGCTTCTTGGAGATTACTTTTTACATTTATCCCAAACAAAGGGCCTGAGTCACCCATCAGCAGAAGGGGTTTTAGCCCACAAGAGAACTAAATGAATTCTGATTATTCCTCACAATTACCGGCAGTGTAAGAACCCTAATGAGACTAACTGGGTCTCTAACAGCCTCCCACGAAGGTATTTCAAACCCCTAACGTCTCTAATGTTTTTCCATTTGCCCAGCCCTTCTGGAACTTGGAGAAAATGTTTCGGGGAAACTAAGACACCATGAACCAGATGCTGTTCACACTTTTACCATTCTGGAGTTGCTCTGCTGACTTTACACCAAGCTAAGTGGGAGCAGAATCTGGCCCAGCGAGTTGCCTATTTTGTCAGTGGAGTAATTGGGTGGATGAAATACCTTCTGAGAGATATCTATGTCCAAAAGGAGCTCTCCTTGATTGCAAACAGTGCTGTATACACAGAATAATCTGAGTAGGGAGCCCACTGCATTCTCTGCATAAGCATTGCCCTTTTATTTGTGAATTGTGGGCCCTTACTGGTTTGCTAATGGAACCTGAATCCCATGACAGGGAAGCTACAGTTTGCAATGCCTTGTTACTTAGGGTATGGTTACACTTACAAGATTATAGCGCTATAGGTTATAGCGGTCCCCTTATACAGTAATATGTATAGCGCTATTGTATGTCCACACTCAGATGCTCCTGCGGTATAGCATGGCCACATTTGGGGCACTTAATGCGGCATTAAGAGCAGCGCATTAGGGCAGGTATCCCAGTATTCAGCTGGGTGCAACGTGCTTTTTAAACGAGGGGGGTGAGGGGGGACGCGTTGTGTGTATGCGGAGGGAGAGAGACAGTGGTTTTTCCGTTTTTCTGAAAGCCTGTCAGTGAGCCTCCGTTCACAGAAGGCTTTGTTTTCACACAGGCTCCCTCCTTAAACATTTGCATTGCTTATCTGCCGAGTTAAGAAAGAAACTCTAAAGAGGTACTTCCGCATTCCTCCAGCCGAGTTCAAAACAAAGGGAAGAGACGTCAATTGCCTTAAATGGCTCTAGGCATCTCCAGAGATTACTTGTAGCGCAGTGGGTGTCCACATCCTTGCTGTAGCGCTACAGCAGCTGCGCTACAGCCCTTATTCCCCATGCGGAGGTGGATTAACAATAGCGCTATAACTCAGCAGTTATAGCGCTCTACGTGCCTTGCCAGTGTGGACGGGGAGGAGGTTATAGCGCTCGTGGGGGCTTTATAGCGCTCTAAAGTGCCAGTGTAACCATGGCCTTAGATACATGCTGTGTTGTGTGATGAGGTGGATGGGGCTGTTATAAATGAGAGACAACAGCCCAAAGGCAAGTGAAGGAAGACCAGAAGGCATTCAATGAAGGGGACAGAGTGTAGAAGAAGAATAGAGCTGGCTTGAGAGCTTAGTGGTGAGAGCGGTCATAGCAGAAGGCAGAGGGACATTGTTGGCACATATAACATTAGTAGATGTGCGGGTGAATGTGTCCCTGATGGTGTGACTGACATGGCTGGGTCTAGCGATGGTATCGCTAGAGTAGATATGGAGACAGAGAAGGCAACAAGGTTTGTAACAGGGGTTGGTTCCTGGTTTAGTGTTTCTGTGGTGTGGTGTATAGTTGCTGGTGAGTTTTTGCTTCAGATTGGGGGCTGTCCATAAGCGAGGGCTGGCCTGTCTCCCAAGGTCTGTGAGAGTCAAAGGCCAGTAGGAGAACACTTCAGTCTTCCTGGACATTCTACAAGAGATTTAAAAGTAGCCATACTTGAACAAAAAAACTTCAGGGACAGACACATTTGCTGCTAGCTGTATTTAAACTGTGGTGCATTCCTTGTCCTGATAGTTGGATTTTAAAGGGGTCACGCAGTGTCCACACTAGGTGCTAATGGGGTTTGGAATGATTGTAGCTACTTTGCGTGTTAAACCCACAATTTTTTTCCTAGTCAAGCGAGTTCCCCTAGGGTTAAATGTCAACCAGCAGCAATGCTTGTGCCCTGCTTGTGCTAGACCTGACCATCATGATCGTTCACATGCGTTAACAGACGGTTGTAATTCCACATGTAGACAAAGCCTGCCATTTGTGCCTGAGCTATGGGACGTTCTGGGCCAAAATGAAAGTGAGAAAGACACTGAGGGGTAGTCAGCTGTTAGGTGGGAGCCTGAATTCAGATCCCTTTGGGAAATTGAGCCCACATCCTGGGTGAGTATCATAAGCATTGGGCTAAAGTGCGCTCAGTGAGGCTGTTGCCTCATCCTCCCCACTTCCTCCCAGCCACCTGGTGTGCTCTGAGAATGTCTCCTGGATGGGCCCCAGAGGTGAGATTGGTGGGCGAGTGCCTAGAGGGAGACTCCTGCTGGAGCTCAGAACTGAGATGGCAGCGTGCATGCCCAGTGGCACAAACCTAGGTCATTAACAGTGGAAATGTGGGTACCTCCAGATACAGGCACCAGCTGAGCAGGACTTTGAGAATCTCAGTGGCACCCAAATACCAGATCCTTTTGTGGATCTGGGCCTTAGGCTCCTGAGTCTTATTGAAATTCAATGACATTGATATTCAGGCCTGGCCTATGCTGGAAAGTTTAGCTGGCACAGCTGTATCAGAGAGGAGTGTGAAAAAGTAAGGGTGGCAGGATCTGGTCCAAAGTAATTACTTTGAGGTCAAAGAAATTGGTAATGGATACAAAGGATCTAGTAAGTCTAGTGTGCTTTGATAACTTGCTTGTGATGTACTTTTTTTGAATTGCTCTTGGACATAAGTGCCTAGGAACTCCAGTGCTCTTTGTAGAATCGCTCTTCACAGTCAGAACCCCTACTTCCCCCTGAATTCACTTGTTCAATGTGGGATATTGGTGGTTCACAAAAGCTATTCAGAGACACTTTATTCCACTTTAAAATGGTTCTCTTTCAAGATGAGGGGGGAAGAAGATTTTTTCAGGCAGGAACAAAAGAAGGAAGATGCACACATTGTAAGCAAATCACATTTCAATGAACATACTCAAGCAGCAGCAGTGGTCAATTGTTTGACTGTTGCGTATTAAGATTTTGCTTGTAAAGAGGAGGAGAGTTAAGTTTAAATAATGTAGGCCCACTTCATTGTTCTGCATCTCATGTTGTCATTTCTGCCAGTTCAAATCAAGTGCAAACCAAAACGGTAGCTTTGCACTAGTATAAATAATGACACCAGGTATGGGGCAGCACTAAATCAGACCCTGTATCAGTACTGTATGGCTCTCAGCTTTGTATATATGATTTTGTGGCACTAAATCTGTCTCCTCAATCCATTCATTATTGTAACATGACCACAATAAATAAAAATACGCACAAGTATCCAGCGTATGAATCTGCATCCTCACTGGCTTTATTTCCAAGGGTTACTGCATCTAAATTTGCATTTCAAATTTTACAAGAATATCAACAGTTTACCAGATGAAAGGAATGACAAGATTTGACAGTGTTACATGCTGCTGCCAAAAACATTCAAAAGATGTCTAACAATATGTTACAATTTGTAATGGTGCTATTCTGAAGGAATCACTTACCAGCCTCATGATTCAAACATGTTCATTTAATTAAGTAGTAGAAATGTTTGGCTTTTTATCACTAGAGTAGGTGGAGACACTCATCTCATTTGCAATGGAAATTAATACAATTGTTTAGCTCAGTGATGGGCTCAGGTTTAATAGCTGTCAAAGGAAAAATGTACATTTCCTTGTCTCTCTGTCAGTGTGTGAACAGAAGCTCAGCTGGGAATCCCTCAGTACAGCAGTGTCCAATACATTCACCACCAGCCACATGTGGCTGAATTGTGACTAATGCATGTGGCTTTTTTACAATGTGGCTAATAAGAAAAATTCAAAACCACAAGTGTGGCTAGCATCGAATTTCTATTGGACACGGCTGCCTTAGTAGATGAACTTCTGAAACAATCTCATCCAATATGAAAATGAACGGCTGCCAAAATAAATGGATGATCACGACGTATTGATTGCGAAGTTTCCATTGATGCTTCGCAGTCAAGAGCAAGTTCCTGGCTCAAGCCTGGAAACATGTAAGTTGTCTGATACATATAAAGAGCTAAAAGCGTTCGTCATGTCTATGGTGTGCAGGGTAGGAAGGGGGAGATTTTCAGGGACACTCCAGCAATGTAGACACTCAGCTCTCAGTCTTTCAATAGAATTAATTGCTACTTTTGCCTTTGGAAACCTCCTCCTAAATACACGCTCTGCCCAATGACATGGGACTGGCAATTGTGCAAGCAGGGGACCCCTGACTGTGCAAAGTGCTATCGTACCTCACGTGGAGAGGCCAATAGTCCCTTCCCATCATGTATTCAAATGTATGCAGTGTACACCAGACAGAGGCTGTGTGTACAGAGGACTTCTTTGTTAACATTTTCTGTCATTGTTACTATTGGTGCAGCTCCCATCCACTAGCTCTGTTCACAAGTGCAAACAAGTGTAGCCTGACAGATGTTTTTAGTTATTGCTCAGGGCTGATTTAGACAACATGATGGTTAAAACACCAGAGGCCAATGGCAGCCCATCAGTACAGATGTTCCTGCCATCGTTACACCAATGGAACTGTGTAAAGAAAAAAAAATGTCAAGTGTGCACAAAGCCAGTGCATGGTACTAGGAAGCAGCTACTCTACCAGGCATGCTCACAGAGCTATTCTACCAAAGCAAACTCACTTTTACCTTGTACCCTTGCGAACTGCTAAGGGTTAATGCTTCCCATTGCAACATTAACTGCCTCCTATGGCTTTAACCAGCTTTAGGGTATATCTTCAGTGCAGCGCTAACTCAACACCCAGGTTAGTCTAGCTCAGCCATGAGCAGCGTTTGTAGAAAGCCACACTCCATTTACTGCGTCCTCACTTGTGCTGCATTCACCTGTGTGGGTCAGCAGGACTTCAAGGAACATCTCCCTTGGATCTTTTCTGCTAACCTGGGCCATTCTATGATTCTTTCCCAGTGAACTGTGGGAGAACTTGTCTGTCCTTCTGGGCACAAGGCAGGAATTGTGGGAAGGCATTGGAGGACTAGCAACCCTCAAATGACTTAGCCTGCATCCATACTGCAAAGTGGGCAGGTTTCCAGCCTGATTGAAAGCAGAACTCAGGCCTTAACCTGCACCCCCAGCCAGGAGTGTCATTTGTTATGGGGCCAGTGCCCCCTTAGCTTTTTCATGTCTATGTCTTCCATTTTTGCCCCTCCCACTTTATATTATATCCTGCAATGTCCTGTCTTCGGACACAACTTCCTCCCCTCCCCCAACATTTTTTTTTTTTCTGAAATAACACCCCTACCCTCAGCTAGGCCAGCTATGCTGGGCTGAAATCACCACTTAACTCAGCCGAGAGGTTTTGTGTGTGGACAGGAGCAACACATGAGTGAGAACCCAAGTTGACTCTGCAGTGAAGACATTCCCTCAGAAGGGACAGTGTGCAGCCACATTAAGGGAGACAATGGCAGCGTGGCAATAAGCAAGCCACAGTGCCTATCTGTGGAAGAGATCTGGAAAGCCTGTGGAGGGGCAGGCACTCAGCATAAATGCCACTCAAATCAGCTTGGCCCAGAAATGGTTGGGCATCCATATGGCTGCCAGGCCCCAGGCACCCTGCCCATGTGAGGTTAGAAATGTAAACTTTCCCTTTCCAGGTGTGTATTCATGGAAGGGGGAGATTTGGTCCCCAAAACCCAAATTATATAGGGACTAGTGCATGTCTGAATGTTGATTAATAGCTTAATTGTATCTGTATCTCTGCACGGTTCATGGCATCTGATCTTTGCAGCTGGAACTCAGATCACTCTACACTTGTCATATTTTGGAAGTGGAAGTGGAATTTACGAGTGTCGTTATACTATGAAAATGAGCAGAACTGATGAACCGGAGACAAACAGGTTGCACATGCTCTTTGGCTGGTGGGGATGAACACAGCCCGTTTGACCTCAATGGAATTACACTGCTTACTCCTTCTTATGTGGCATCTCCATTACTGGAGGTTTGCAACCCTGGTAACCCATTCTGTACAATGCTGTGCTAATCTCTGTGTGGATGTTTGTCCTTTGATCAACCCAGGGTACCATACTGTTTAGCTAAGATCATCTTTTTCTGCCTTGTTTTCTTCTGCCATCAATGTTCCCTTTCAATGCCCGTACACATTCATTGCCCTCTGAGCCTTTTAAAATATGCCCTACCAATCAAACCTCTCTTTCATAAAACATCTAACTACCATTTGCTGAGTTCCAATAATCTCCAATACTTTCCCACTGCTTACATAGTCTATCCTTGGTACTTTCAGAATTCTCCTGGAATACCATAATTTGAAGGATTGTAGTCTCTTTATTATTGATTGTTTGAATGTCCATGTTTCACAGATGTAATTCAGCACAGACCAAAAGGAAGTTTTTAAGAGTCGGAATTTAGTCTTCATATTTATGTCCCTTCTCATCAGATGTTTATTCTTCCAGAATGTCTAGGTGGCTCTTGCTATTCTGGTGCTGACTTCAGTGTTTGATCTTAGAAAATCTTGTTGCAAAAGATGTAAGTGGCAATAATTTATCACTTGCTGTACAACTGTGTCATTCCACTGGAATCTTGCATGTTTTCCCAGGACTTTGAGTATTTTTGCAGTGCCTCAAAAACCTCAGGCCAGTAGAAATTCTGGACGAAGCGCTGATAGTGCGCTGTATTCCTGTGTGCCTCGAGAAGGGTATATCATGGGCTAGGCTGAGTAGCCCCAGTACTTTTGCAATACCATTGTCTCCATATTCCCCCAACTCAATATTCCCAGGCGGCATCCACTCTCTAGAGTAGCTCCAGATCCCAGGGAAATCTTTCCAGCTGCTGTCCAGTCGGGGGCTGCCAGGGGAGTCAGCTGCAGCCCTAGGCTTAACTAGGGAGAGGCCAGACAACTGTTCCTGCCTGAATTCCACAGCAGGAGCTGGGGGGCTAGCTTCAGCCTGCTGCCTGGGTCCTGCTTGCCCCCCTGTCAATTCATCAATAGGGCTTGGCACTGCCCCAGGGCATGTGCTCACAGTGCCAGGGAGCAGCTCAGAGCTGCCTCTGCCTATCAGCTTGCAGCCCAGGGCCAGAGCTGAGAGCTGCTGCGTTCTGCTTGTGACTCTAAGTAGCCAAACAAGTGTCTGACGCCAGGCCAGGATTCGAGGTTGTTCCCTAGCAGGACTTGCACCAGTCGTAGGGAGTGCACCCCAACATCCTCAGGCCCTGATTGTCATCCCCTTTCAGATGGATCTGAGCCACTGGGATTTGGAAAGGGGGTTCCATTATTCCCTGAGGGGCTAGGAATCTATCAGGGATATTTTTTCACAAGGTGCACTACCTCTGGGTACACCAGAGTTACCAGAACCCCAGTGACCCTCCATCTTGGGTCTTTTTCCCATCTACCAGGAAACAGTGTTTTGTTCATTCCCCGTTTGGGTCTGAAATGGCCAGGTTTACTGATTGGACCATCGGGTTAGATCTGATCCTTCAGGTGGTGGAGTCACTGCCAGCAACACCCACAGCAGGTTACCACCAGTCCCTGGCCTCCCAGTGGTACTGGACACCGTATCACCTTGTGACCATGCTTGTTGCACTGAAAACATTTCAGATCCCGCTCCAGTTCCCCTTTTGGGTCCTGGTTTGGGTTTCCCTCCCCACTATGTCTTGGTTTAACCTATTCTTCTTTCTGGGGAATCCTGATTCAGGATTGGCTTTATGCAACTCTCTCTTGAATATTTTATCCAATCCAGGCAGACTCGGTGCATATAGGTCAGCCCATTTCTCTCATAGGGTTGCATTTCTAGGATGATTTAACATGATTTCAGGACAGGGGGATTTTGCCAACTGTGGTAATCCCACACCCCATATTCTTATGTAACCCCTAATTTCAGTGGAAACCTTAGAATTGTTCACATCCCCTCTTTTCTGAACTTCCTGAAACTTCTTCCTATATGCCGCAGGAGTCAATTTCAACGTCTGCAACAAAGCTGATTTATAGAGCTGATAATCTTTATAGCCTCCTCTGTCCATATCAGCAAAAACATCTTCTAAGGCCTTCCCCAGCAGCAGCGAAGCCAGAGACCATCTTGTGTCATCCTGCCCCGTCTTGTTCAATTCACATCCCATTTCAAAAGCATTTAGCAATACGTCTGTGTCATCCCCTACTCTAAAGAGAGGTAATAATTTGAAGTCTGGGCCAGAACCTCCCTAGAAGTGAGGGGACCTCCGGTGCCCATAACATGGCCACACTCCTGCTCTGCCTCTCCCACCTTAGACCCCTGGCCTGCTCCGTCCCTTCCCCCAAGATCCTGCAGCCTGCTCACTCCTCTCTGTCCCCTCACCTGGTCACTTGCCCTTAAGACTATGTCCTCTCATTCTTAAAAGTGATGGGGCTACGGCCCTCTCCACCCCCCATTTCAACGCCCCTGGTCTATGCCATCTATTGGCACAGGGGCATGGGGTCTCGCTCCATCTATCAGCTTAGGGTTTGCTAGAGCAGTCTTTCCATCTCGAGCTGATGTTGGTGCTCCTTATCCTCCTTTCCCTCCTCATGCTGATGCTGCTTCTGCTGGTCTGGAAGCAACTGGGCATCCAGATGCAGTCTGTCCCTCTCCAGCTGCAGCCCCTCTCTCTCTCCCTGCAGATCTGTCCATGATCTCTGCTGCTGTGGTGCATTTGGGCTGGATGGAGCATAGTTGCTGCTTCTGTTAGCCTCTTCTCTGCTTCCCTCTATGGAGATGTCTCCAAGATTTCCCAGGCCTGCTGGACTCTGTCATCCTGGATGTGCCCTGTGTTCCTGGGACACCATTTTCTTTTTTTCGTAGCTAAATGAATTCTTGCAAGGGTCTTTACTGCAGAGAATGTGGGGGAGAGCCCCGCCCCCGAGTCATTCTTTTTAGGTGACACATCTGAGGAACTGTCTCAGGCAGAGATGTCAGTAGAGGAGGTTTTCAAACAAACGGATCAATTAAGCAGTAGTTAGTCACCAGGGACGGGTAGGATTAACCCCAAATGAAATGGCAGAGCTATGAACTGTGCTATGTAACCTATCGCTTAAACTAGCCTCTGTACCACAAGACTAAAGGATAGCTACTAGGATGTTTATTTTTAAGACAGTCTCCAGAGGTGATCCTTGAAATGACAGGCCTGTAAGCCAAACTTCAGTACCAGGAAAATTGGTTGAAAGCATAGGCAGCATGTAACTCTTATGTTTGGAGAGGCTGGACGCGAGCACCAGAAGCTCTCTAGAAATGGGAGGGACCACCAGTGCTCAGATCATGGCCCTGCCCCCTGCTCCACCACAAGGTCCTGTCCCACTCCACCTCTTCCCACCCCTGCTCCACCTTTTCCACCGAAGCCTCCCCGCCTGCCGCTCACTCCTTGCTGCCCCTTCCCTGAGCCCCCTGCTGCTCGCTCCTTTCTGTCCCCTCCTGCCTTAAAGGATGAGTGACTGGGAGAAGGGGGTAGAGAGGAGTGGGCGGGGTCCCAGGGGAAGAGGTGGAGCAAGGGTGGAGTGTGATGAGGTGGACTACACCTTGATGCCCCTGCTGGAAGCCTTGTGGCCCTGCCACACCCTGCCCCATAAAAGGGCAGTAGAGAGGTCCTCCAAGCTGCCTAGAATGGCAGTGTGGGAAGCAACCAATCAAAGCCCAGCAGGCTAGTATAAGAAGAGCTGCAGGACCAGACTGAGAGCAGTTCCTTGCTAGAGCTGGAGGACAGTGGATGGTGCTCTGGGCTGGCTGCTGGGACTCCATTAGGACAAGGCCCTGAGGTAAGGGTGAAGATGGCACAGGGAAGTGGCCATGGGAATTGGAGAAGCTGTATGATGTAGTTAAAAGGACACAGCAGATGGCTTCTCTCTACAGGGTCCCTGGGCTGGGACCTGGTGTAGTGGGTGGGCCTGGGTCTGCCTCAACTCCCGTTAGTCACTGGGGTAAGTGCCTGGATGTAGAGGCACCCCCAGAGTGGGGAATTGAACTGACGTGGCCCAGCGGGAGAGCTGTGGCCAGAAAGGCCCTAAGAGGGCAAAGACATCTCCTCCAGGGAGGAAGTGCTGGAGCACTGCTCTAGTCTGGAGCAGGGGCAACTTGTGGGAGACATTGTAGGGGGCACCGAGAGAGACCCCTGTTGGACTTATACCCCAGATGGGGTTTTGCTTTGCTTTGCTTTCATTACACAAACAGATTGTGTGTGACTTGGACAGAATGCTGAGTCACCAAGACACATCACAGAGAAAGTGTGCAGGCACACGCACTCGGCCAGGGGGCGCTCATGAGAGGTGAGTGCAACTCCATGACATGGGACCACAGGGGAAGCTGGGACTGATAACAGAGGATGGATCTATTCCGTTCATTCTCTCTGAAACACCTGGCATTGGCCACTGTCAGAAGACAAGATACTAGGCTAAATGGACCATTGATCTGACCCAGTATGACCATTCTTATTTTCCCCCGTTTCTCGCTTCCCTATTTCTTTCCAGAAAAGACAATGAGACTTTTCACTATGTTTTTCCCCTTCTACAGCACTTGCTTTCCATGCTGTTGGCCCTTCACTAGCAGTTTCCTAGACTGAACACGCTGCCACAACAAGTCACAGTTTCAGGGTTCACTGTTCCTTTGACTCCACTCCTGGTCTTCCTGCAGGGCACCCACTTAAAGGTTTGCAGGCATCTCTGGCTCACTCAGGACTGGGGCCTTGCAGCAGTCCCTCTGCACTTCACTCTGATTTCCCCAGCAGCTCCGACCGAGGTCGCACTCTTGTGGTTAACCTTTCTCTACAGGCTACAAGAAGTGTACACTAGTTACCACCATAAGAAAGGCCATACTGGGTCAGACCAAAGGTCCATCTAGCCCAGTATCCTGTCTACCAACAGTGGCCAATGCCAGGTGCCCCGGAGTGAGTGAACCTAACAGGTAACGATTAAGTGATCTCTCTCCTGCCATCCATCACCCTCTGACAAACAGAGGCTAGGGACACCATTCCTTACCCAGCCTGGCTAATAGCCATTAATGGACTTAGCCTCCATGAATTTATCCAGTTCTCTTTTAAGCCCTGTTATAGTCCTAGCCTTCACAGCCTCCTCAGGCAAGGAGTTCCACAGGTTGACTGTGCGCTGTGTGAAGAAGAACTTCCTTTTATTTGTTTTAAACCTGCTGCCCACTAATTTTAATGGGTGGCCCCTAGTTCTTCTATTATGGGAACAAGTAAGTAACTTTTCCTTATTCACTTTCTCCACACCACTCATAATTTTATATACCTCTATCATATCCCACCTTACTCTCCTCTTTTCCAAGCTAAAAAGTCCTAGCCTCTTTAATCTCCCCTCATATGGGACCCATTCCAAACCCCTAATCATTTTAGTTGCCCTTCTCTGAACCTTTTCTAATGCCAGTATATCCTTTTTGAGATGAGAAGACCACATTTGTACACAGTATTCAAGATGTGGGCGCACCATGGATTTGTAGAAGGGCAATAAGATACTCTCTGCTCTTTTTCTATCCCTTTGTTAATGATTCCTAACATCCTGTTTGCTTTTTTGACTGCCGCTGCACACTGCATGGACATCTTCAGAGAACTATCCACAATGACTCCAAGATCTTTTTCCTGATTAGTTGTAGCTAAATTAGCCCCCATCATATTGTACATATAGTTGGGGTTATTTTTTCCAAAATGCATTACTTTACATTTATCCACATAAAATTTCATTTGCCATTTTGTTGCCCAATCACTTAGTTTTGTGAGATCTTTTTGAAGTTCTTCAGTCTGTTTGGGTCTTAACTATTTTGAGCAGTTTAGTATCATCTGCAAACTTTGCCTCCTCACTGTTTACCCCTTCCTCCAAATCATTGATGAATAAGTTGAATAGGATTGGTCCTAGGACTGACCCTTGGGGAACACCACTAGTTACCCCACTCCATTCTGAAAATTTACCATTTATTCCTACCCTTTGTTCCCTGTCTTTTAACCAGTTCTCAATCCATGAAAGGATCTTCCCTCTTATCCCATGGCAACTTAATTTACGTAAGAGCCTTTGGTGAGGGACCTTGTCAAAGGCTTTCTGGAAATCTAAGTACACTACGTCCACTGGATCCCCCTTGTCCACATGTTTGTTGACCCCTTCAAGAACTCTAATAGATTAGTAAGACATGATTTCCCTTTACAGAAACCATGCTGACTTTTGCCCAACAATTTATGTTCTTCTTTGTGCCTGACAATTTTATTTTTTACTGTTGTTTCAACTAATTTCCCTGGTACGGACGTTAGACTTACCGGTCTGTAGTTGCCGGGATCACCCCTAGAGCCCTTTTTAAATATTGGCATTACATTAGCTATCTTCTAGTCATTGGGTACAGAAGCCGATTTAAAGGACAGGTTACAAACCCTAGTTAATAGTTCTGCAATTTCACATTTGAGTTCTTTCAGAACTCTTGGGTGAATGCCGTCTGGTCCTGGTGACTTGTTACAGTTAAGTTTATCAATTAGTTCCAAAACCTCCTCTAGTGACACTTCAATCTGTGACAATTCCTCAGATTTGTCACCTACAAAAGACGGTTCAGGTTTGGGAATCTCCCTAACATCCTCAGCCGTGAAGACGGAACAAAAGAATTCATTTAGTTTCTCCGCAATGACTCTATCATCTTTAAGTGCTCCTTTTGTATCTCTGTCATCCAGGGGCCCCACTGGTTGTTTAGAAGGCTTCCTGCTTCTGACATATTTAAAAAACATTTTATTATTACCTTTTGAGTTTCTTATTACATTTTTACGCTTAATTTGGCAGTGTTTATGCTCCTCTCTAGTTACCTCAGTAGGATTTGACTTCTACTTTTTAAAAGATGCCTTTTTATCTCTCACTGCTGCTTTTACATGTTTTTTAAGCCACAGTGGCTTTTTTTTTAGTTCTTTGACTTTGTTTTTTAATTTGGGGTATACATTTAAGTTGGACCTCCATTATGGTGTCTTTGAAAAGTGTCTATGCAGCTTGCAGGGATTTCATTTTAGTCACTTTACCTATTAATTTTCATTTAACTAACCCCTTCATTTTTTCATAGTTCCCCTTCCTGAAATTAAATGCCACAGTGTTGGGCTGCTGCAGTTTTGTTCCCAGCACGGGAATGTTAAATATTATTATATTATGATCACTATTCCCAAGCGGTCCTGTTATAGTTACCTCTTGCGCTCTTCTCAGGACTAAATCAAGAGTTACCTCTCCCCTTGCGTCACCCAACCATCACAAAGCAAAGCATCTGTTCTTAAGGCAAAATCATTACTGAGGAAAATACATAAAAAAACCATGACGGTTCTGAGATCACCCATCAGTCTTATGGGGCCATAGCAAACGAAAGTGTTTCCAACACTTCTGCAAGTGTTGGCTCCCCTTTGGACAGAAGGTCCTGTCTGTTTGAATCATAAATGAGGCCCTTGAATCACCCCAAACTCAGGCTTTATATACTAAAAGCCCTTTCTTCACTTTCTGGAACACCCAGCCTGAACCAGTGTATGCAAACCTCCCTATGGGGTGGTACCTCTCTGGAGGTATTTACAGCCTGAGTGATTAATCTTAATCACCCCCTACATACATACACACAGATTTGAGTTCCCAGAGGAGCTGTGGTAACCCCCCGCCCCTGCTGAGTTGCATACACACTCTGGCCCACAATCTAAAACATCCATAAACTTCATACAATACGGTCCCCCAAAGATACTGCATGTGGTTGCAACATCTGTCCCAGTGGCATGTCAAATAGGCATTTTACAAACAACAGCTATTTAGAGCAGCACTTCATATTCCACAGAAGACTTACAGCCTCCTTCTTCCAGCAATGTTTTCCACTCTGTCAATATCCACGAGCACCACTTCACACCACAGGCCCCAGACTTGCACTCTCCTTTCCTTACCTGATCTGGTATCCAGAGTTTTATCTCATCTAACAGTTGTGCCACTGTAAGCCTGTTAGTGTACACATAACCTTCAAGGTAAATCCCTCCAATGCTTTATTGGTGTTATAAGAGTGTAAGTGTGGGTAGTTGGGGAAAGGAGAGAAGTTCAGGCTCAGGAATTTTAAGCTTTTTGCAGGTAGGGAAGTTTGTTTTCTCCCAGTTGCAAAGGATCTTGCACATTTATGGCATCCCTAAAAACCATTTGAAAATTAGCAATAACAATGTAAGGGATGTTAATTACATGGTATGGTGGATTCCTTACTTTATATGGCCACCCTGTAACTCTGCACAGAGCAGAAACATATTTCCATTCATTTTTGGAAGATTAGTGCTGTCACAAATAGTCTGAAATCATATTTTGTCCCCTCCTTGTTTGTTTTAGCCATGTACTCTTGCAATTTCAATCCATTGGGTAGAAAACCCAACACTGCAAGAGTTAAAGTTTCCAAGTTATCCATACACACATAACAGTGCTGAAAAATAAGGCTTTCCCCAAGATCCCAGCTCATGACATCACACTACAAAAATAAGTACCCTAATAAAGGCTTTCCCATCAGCCCCAGCTGGAAGGGTAGAGCTGAGCTGCTGGCAAAACCCAGATTGCACTGAATTCCCGTGGCTGCAGGTGCCTGTATGATAGGAACACAGGGGCCTCCCTGACAAAGTGTTGTGCATAGAGCTCACATCAGGTGTTCTCTGAGCGAAACATCTCCTTGAGGACAGCCACACAGGCTGGAGCAGAGTTGTCCCCTTCTGTGGAGCGGCTGGGGCACTGGGTGGCAGAGTTCAGCACTGGCCTGCTGAACAGCTCCCTGACTCCTTGCCGGAACTTAGGGTCCCAGGCGCTGTAGATGGCCACGTTCCAGCAGCTGTTGGAGGTCAGAACCCAGAAGGCGTAGAAGGAGAACTGACACCACTGGTAGCCCAGCACGGAGCCCACCACAAAGACAGCGATGGGGCTGAAAGAGGCTGAGAAGGCAAAGGTCAGGATGCCAATGGTCTTGGCTGCGGTGATGTCGGAGAAGGAGAGGCGGCTGCCGGGCTGTACCTCGCTGCCCAGCCGTCCACGGGCCTTGCAGTACTGGCGGAGGGCGGCAAAGGTGATGAAGTTGATGGCGAAGGTGGCCCCCAGCAGGGTGAAGTCAAAGGCTGGGAAGAGCAGCATGATGTTCCATGGGGAGCCAGGCAGCCTGTCTGCTGGGAAAGCGTAGGTGCACATCTTGCTGCAGGGGTTATACTGCAAGGTGATGTCCGAGCTGGAGATCATAGGCACCACGGCCAGCAAGAAGCTTATGGACCACGAGAGCAGGATGAGCCAGACTGTCCGCTGCTTGGTGATCACCGCCCTCTTGTGCAGGGGCTTCAGCACCGCCACACTCCTCTCCACCGACAGCAGGAAGATGGTGGAGATGGAGACGAAGGTGCAGCCGGCGAAGATGGGTCCGGTGATGAAGCAGGGCAAGGACGGGATAGAGCAACCGCTGCTTCCCTGCTCCATGCCAGAGGCTAGACTGCTCGCCTCCCGGTAAAGGGAGTAGGGCACCACAATGAGCCCCACAGCCAGGTCAGCCAGGGCCAAGGAGGCTTTCAGATAGCCCTGAGAGGTCCTGAACTGCCTGGCTTGCAGGAAGACCAGGAGGCTCACCACATTGCCCACGATGATTGCAACAATCAGCAGGAGCATGAGAAAGAGCTTGCAGCTCTCCCCCAGAAGAGGTGGGGTGGAGAGAGTGCAATTGGGGCGGCTGCTGTTCCCCAACATTGGCCAGGTTCTTCTCTTCACAAGGCAGATGGGCTGGGACAGGGAGATGAGCTGGGCTCCTCCTGTTCTCTTCTAGGGCTCCATGGAGAAGGCTTCAGGTGCTGGTTCTCTGGCTCCTCCCAGGCCGAGTCTCCAGGAAACTCCTCCTGAGCGGTGTGAGCCATGAGCAACCATCCAGACAAAGGGGGTCACATCGGTGCACCAAGCACAAACACGGAGGGCTGGCATGGCCAGGCTTCCTGCAGTGATCCGGAGTGTGCCCCAGAGCAGGGCCTAGACCACTTCCTGTTGGATCACAAACACGTGCATTGAGAATAGGACAGGGGGGGAGAGTCATACACATACACACACAGATTTTACGCTCAGTGAGTCACACATACACACACAAAGCTTTTACACTCGGTAAGACGCGCACGTACACTTATACAGATATTACCAAGGCCCCTGTTATGGCAGAGCAGACTGGGCTGGCATGGTGCTGATACCTCCTCATCTGACCTCCCCCGAGAGCCAGTGGGACTCAGAGAAAACTAAGCAGGTGCAGCAGCAGCTGGAGAGGGTGGACAGACTGAGCTGCAGGGGGGGCCTCTGGACCAGCCAGGTAATGTCTCCAAAGCAGGGGTCCCCATTCTGCCCTGCTTCACTGCCATCTCTGCCCCCCACCCTGACCAAGCTCAGGAGCTGGAGCCTGCCTCCTGCCTGCTGTGCGGGGGCGGGTGCGGGGGAGGTTGCTTATGTCCGAGTGTCCCTCTCCCCCAGCCTTTGTACCTGGTCTCTGCTGAGCTGCGGTGGGGGTGGGGGTCGGGGGGAACGTGTCTCTGCCGGTGCCTCCGGGTCCAGCCCCTGAATGCTCTTCTTAAAGAGACAGCCCCCTGACCCACTCACTCCCCCAACACACACTCTCCGTCTCACACTCCCACTCCCTCCGACGCACACAAACACACTTACTCCCCCCAGCCTCCGAGCTGGGCATACGCACAACCAGAACCACCCCACTGCGGGTAACAGAAGCTGGGGTTGTACACTCGGGGTAACACACACACACACACTCTGCACCGGGAGTAGGAGCGTCCCGCAACATGCCCACGCCGGCACTGAGCGGTCCCGCTCCCTGGCTCTTCCCCACGTGCCCGCGCGGATCCACCCTCGCCCACCCCGCTCGCGGCTCTGGCTCCACGCAGCCCCCTCGCGGGCTGTGCAGGGCCACGCCCCGCCTCCCCGCCGCGCAGCCCGGAGCTGCGGAACGCCCCGCGGCGGTGCTCGGGCTCACAGCGCGGGCTCTCGCCCTCTTCCGGCGCCCCAAGAGCGCAGGCGAGCGGCGCCCGGCCGCGAACCGCTCCCAGGCGCATCCGAGCGGCGGAAGCGACTCCGGAGTTCGCGCCCAGCGAGGCGCTCCAGTCTCCGCTCCCTGCTCGGCGCTGCGGCTCAGGCCCGCGCTCCCGTCCCCCGCCCGGCCCCTCCTACGCGCTCACCCGGGCTGCCGCGGAGCGGAGCCGGCAGCGCTTCGCCGTCCCGCCCGCCGGGCAGCGATTGCCGGAGCCGGGCTTCCCACGCGCGCGCCGTCAGCCCGCCTGGCGGAGCCGCTGGGGCCCGAGCCACGCTCGCGAGCAGCCGGAGGCGTGGAGCGAAGGGGAGGCTCCGAGTCCAGCGATCCGGGGCGTGGCAGAGCGAGAGGGAAAACCGGGGCCGAGTCCCCCAGCATTTCCCCGGGCCCCGCGGTGCCAAGCCGCATCAGCAGCTACGTGGGAATTCCCCCAATGCAGGGGAACCCCGAGGCGGTGTGAGCCAACTTCGTCCTCACACACAGACTGAGATTCATTTCAGGATCCAGTTCAAGGAGTTTAAAACCCTCCAGGAACCTTCCCCATCCCCTCTTAAGGCTCTTACCTTCCCCATCCCCTGCTCCTTTAGTGCCAGCATCGCTTCCCACAACCTTGTCACTACTGGCGCAAGAGCCGTCTCCTTTGTAGCAACTGCCACCTTCCCGCCTCCCTGTACCGCTCTATGTTACTGATTCACCCTGGCAGTCAGGGGAGGCTCTAGGGTTTTTGCTGCCCCAAGTGCAGAAGTCAGGGGGCCTTCATCAGCATGCCTGCGGAAGGTTTGCTGGCCCTGCCGATTCGGTGGCGTTTCTGCGGGAGGTCCGCTGGTCCAGCCGCCGAAATGCCGCAGCACCCGCGGACCTCCCGCAGGCATGCCCCCGCCTGACTTCCGCCTAGGGTGACCAGACAGCAAGTGTGAAAAATCGGGATGGGGTGGGGGGTAATAGGAGCCTATATAAGAAAAAGACCCCAAAATCGGGACTGTCCCTATAAAATCAGGACATCTGGTCACCCTACTGCTGCCCTAAGAGAGACCAGCAGGCCGCCCCTGCAACTTGCTGCCCCAGGCACGTGCTTGCTGTGCTGGTGCCTGGAGCCAGGCCTGCTCTCGGTCATACTCAGTGGGCTTCCTTAGCTCCAGCTGAGGAGTCAGCAGGTTGAGTATCACTCTAAAGCCCTGGTTTTCAAACTGAGGTATGCAGACTCCTAGTGGTACATGAGCTTGGGTCGGGGGTACACAAGAAATATCCTGTAATGGCGGACAACACACTTCATTTAGTAAGACTTGGCAAGCGAATCATAGGTATATTATGATCTTCTCTCAGATGGGGGGTACATGGTAGCGTACATTATTTGGAATGGCCTATGCAGCCTTAAAAGTTTGAAAACCACTACTCTAAGGCAGGGGTCTCCACACTATGGCCCAGAGGCCGGATCCAGCCTGCGGCTTCAATTTGGCCGGCCCTCCAGCTGAGCAGGCACACTGATCAGGCACATGAAGAAGCTGCCGCTACCTCCCCTGTTGCCCCACGAGCTGCTGGTCCCCCTGCAGCAGCGGCTGGAGGAGTAAAAGGGGTGGGGGGAGCAGCGGCTGGAGGAGCAAAGGCGGGGGTTGTATATATTTGCATATATTGAATTTTTACAGTTACTTTGGCCCATGAAGCCCCGTCAAAAATCTAATATGGCCCTCGTCTCATAAAGTTTGGAGACCCCTGCTCTAAGGCAACAGAAAGCTTTCGGGGAGCACAGGTGGCTCTAAGGCTTTTGCCGCCCCAAGCGCGGAAGTTCTGCGGCACGCCTGTGGGAGGTCCACAGCTGCCACGGCTTCGGTGGCGTTTCTGCGGGAGGTCCACGGGTTCCCACGGCCTTGTCGTCCCCGCTTCTGAAATGCTGGTGAAGACAGCCTGACTTCCCCCTGACGACAAACATCAGGCCACCACCACCCCTCCGCGACTTGGACCGCTGGTGCCTGGAGCCGGCCCTGAGGGGGAGGGCTGAGGAGGTCATGCATGGAGGAACCCTACCAAGAGCTGACTCAGGAGGGAGTTCTGGCTATAGTTTACATCTGCGGTTTCCTAAGAATGAAGGTAAACTCCAGGAAGGGTGGAGATCTCTTGTGTGTGTTGTATTGACAGCAGGACAGGCTCACCATTTGCCCTCAGTGTCAGGATTATACAATGCCCTGAGCAACTACAATAAAGATTAAGCCTTTGGCAAAAAATAAATAAAAATAAATGGTTCTAATGTCTAGGGCGGTTTGTGAGCTGCTACCGAGCACATAATGGGTGCTACACTGGCAACAGACAAGTTACTTTGTTCCAGACCCTCACTCCTTACTTTGTAAAATTCTCAGGCTTACGCTGAATATATCAGAAATGATGTAATTCTGCTGTAATAGTATATTTGCCACTGTTCTCTACTGTGACCCATCTGGTAGAAGGGCATATCTATTTACTGCAAGCGTTTATCATCTATGATTACAGCAAATTGCACTTTAGAATTGCCTGTTTGGTGGCTTACAAGCTTGGTACCTTGATATTTATTCTCTTTTAAAGAGCTCACCATTTCTGTCTCCTCTTTATTGCTATATCTACCTTCCACATCCCATTTTGGTTTTATACACACACATCTTTTGACTGACAGAAATTGTATCTTTCTTGCAAAAATGTTCTCAGCAAAGTCTCCAATGACCTCTTCCTGGAATCTGTCATATGAGGTCTGATTGCTTTATAAATAGGGTGACCAGACAGCAAATGTGGAAAATCAGAGTGGGGGGGGGGTAATAGGAACTATATAAGAAAAAGACCCCAAAATCAGGACTGTCCCTGTAAAATTGGGACATCTGGTCACCCTTTTAATGGAGTTGTTATTATGAAATGTTTGTATCATGAAAGACCTCTATATGGATATGGAATCTACAATTTGCTGATGTGCTGTAGCATGTCTCTGCCAGATCAAGGACAATAATCTTCATGATTGTTCTGTAATCAAACAATGAGTATGCTAAGGAGGTTGTCTGACTGGGGAAACCAGGTTGACCAAGATTTTCTGAAAGGGGCTGGTGAAGTGGAGAGTGGAAAATCACCAGCAGCAAAACTAAAGAACTAGGGTTGTTTGTTTGGTTTGACGTGGGGAGGACACATAAAGTCGATGGACTCAGAGAGACCTATGTGAAGATTTTGGCAGAATAGAGGAAAAGATGTGCATGCTTTAAGTGGGTGGGGGAGGGTCTGGTTCAACAGAAGGACCACTCAAGGTCAGAGAAGGCAAGCTTACATAGACAGGCTGTGTGATTTGGAAATGAAACCATGAGCCGCAGGAAGGGAATCCTGGACACTTCAGAAGACTCTGCCCAATCCCCAAGAACTCTCCAGACTGATGAGGAAACTGAGGCATGGAAATGCATATTGGTGTGTTTATTATTTTTGTTGAGATCGGTGTCTGCTAAATAAAGAGTAATGGTGTCTAGAATCCTGCGCAAAGTCTGTCTGTGTGTCTGCTGGCATTCACTATCCCATATACGTGAAGAGTTAAACTGGAAACCCAGAGCCTCTGCCCAGCTGCAGTTGTGAGACAGCATATGTTTAGGCTACAAAAGGAACCTGCGGGGTCAGCTTTGGTTCCTAGGACTAGGCAGTCAGGACCTCAGGGTGTCAGCTCTAAGCAAGGCTGGAAGGGGAGAGACTGCAGATTCAGAAAAAACAACACCACTATCGCTTCAGAGAGATCTGCTGCAACTGGAGGCCAGATGACTCAGTGACCAAGAGAAGCAGAGACAACATGGACTGGACATGGAGAGAGCATACCAGCAGCATCCTTAGCAGTAGGTGGGGCCAGACTGCAGTCACTTGATCCCTCAGATGCATCAATTCAAAATTGTTACCTCGCTATAGGGATGGGAATGGTATGGCTGAGTTTTTAAACGCTTTTGAGCAGAGCTGTAAGTTAAATTGACTGGCTGACAAGGACCAGGTCCAGTGGCTGTCCAGACACTAGACACATTCACCCAGGTGCCTATGGAGGACTATGGCAGTTACGAACACTGTAAACAGACTGCTACAACAGTTCAAAATGATACCTGAGACGTACATGAAGAAACCTGAGAGGGGGCTCAGAGAAAAAGGGATGGGAGTTACATTGAGGTGCAATCCAGATACGGGGTTACATGTGAAAATGAGGGGAAGCTGGTTGTGGGGTTCCACATGTTGAAGAGTCTTATGAGACTGGAGCAAATTTCATAAACACAGCTCCCCTGACCTAAAATTGTGGTTAATAGCCCAAGACGCAAGGAACATGTCCTGGGCAGGGGAATTGGATGATGCTTTGACAGACAGTGGTCTAGAGTTGAGAGCAGGCCAAAAGAAGAAAGGAAAACCCACTCTCACCACAGTCTCCAATGACCTCTTCCTTGCCAGAGGTCAGAACTAGGACTTCAGCCTCATTCTCCTTGACCTGTCAGCTGCCTGCAGCCCCATCAGCCACACTTTTGTCTCCCTTGGCTGCCATGATGGTGTGCTCTCCTAACTCTCTAATTGCTCCCTCAGCGCATCCATCAGGATCCTCCACATCCTCCTTCCAAATTTCTGGGTGGTTCCGTTGGGCTCAGTCCTTGGTCCCCTTCTCTTCCAGTCTACATTTTATCTCTGAGTAATCTCACCCGCAAACACAAATTCAACTGCCATCTCTATGCCAACGACTCACAGATTTACAACTCTACCCCAAATGTGCCTCTTTCAGTCCAACGCCCGGCCTACTTCTCTGACGCCTCCTTGTGGACATCTAGCTAGCTATGCAAATTCAACATAACTAAACTAGAGATCCAATCTTCTCCCCCCTTCAATAAAATGCCTTTCCCATTACCTCCTTTTTCAGTCACTGTGGACACTACTCCACCCTGCCTGTCACTCCAGCCTGTAATCCAGGCATCATCTTCGTCCTAGTCTTTCCTATCTGTTCACACAGCATGTCCAATACCGGTGTCTGCACTTCAAGAAGGATGTGCAACTAGTGGAGAGAGTTCAATGGAGGATCACAGACATGACTGAGGAGCTGGAAAACAAGCCTTACTGTGTGAGGCTGAAGACATTCAGCCTATTCAGCTTGCCAAAGAGCAGGTTGAGAGGCGACTTGATCCCTGCGTATGGATATGACTGTTGTATGCAATATTTTTGGGGAGCATGTTGTACTAAATCTATGAATGGTTTGGGTTTGATTGTGTTCTACTCCATGTGAGGAGGGTTACCACAGCTCCTCCAGGAACTAAAAACAGTAGAAGGTGACTAAGGTAAATTACAGAGGGCAGGTCTACAAACTTGTGCCCTGTAACATGTCTGATGAAGACGCTCTAAGGTGACAGGAGAGAGCTCACCCACCGGCTTAATAACGTCTCCCCACATGAGAGGCAAAAGCTCTCTCACCAACGTAGGGTTGTCTATATGGGGGTTAAGGTCAGTATAACGCCATCACTCTGGGGAGTGGCTTTTTCACTTACTTCAGTGTAACGACGTTGCTCAGGGCTGTGAAAAAGCCTAGTGACACTGAAGCAAGTGTCCTGAGATTCATCAGCTGTACCGAGTTACCGCCCCTGCAGTGGTTGGTATATGCTGCTTAAGCCGGGTTTTCCAGAGACTGACAATTTCTGAGATAAAAAGATGAGCTCAAATGGACTGATGTTAATATTATTGTTAACAAACAACAACACTCTGCAACAAGTTTTATTGACTATTACAATCCTCAAACAATATTACAGCTGCAGAGGAAGAGGAACCATTTCACCAGCACAATACTGAGCCCTGTCCCCTGGGAAGGCCGAACAGCAGAACACAGAGAAAGGGCCTCAGACCCATAGTTTTGCTCCGAGGAATCCAGTCCCAGCTTTGAGACGGAACATGGCTGCAAAAGCGAGACTGATCCATGAGGTCGCTCTCAAACAGTGGAAGGTGCCTGTTGCCTTCTCTGATGCGTGACCACAGCTGAGTGGTTGATTCCACCTCCGCTACCAGATCCAGAAGCTCTGTGAAGAGCAAACTGCACTGACACAGAATTCATGTGTTGATTTGATATAAACTGGCCAGCAGTAAGTTTAGGCTTGAATTTAGACAAAAGTCTCTAACCATCAGAGGAATGAAGTCCTGGACCATCTTTTCAAGGGGAGTAGTGGGGGCAGGAGGGCAGGGGAGAGAAACCTGACTGGTTTCAAGGCTGATCTTGAGACATTTATGGGGGGTGGGGATGCTATGATCTGTCTCGCATTGACTGCCTCATAAACTGTTTTAGTGGGGTCACCAGGGCTGGCTTAGACTTTCTAGGGCCTGAGGTAACGCTCACCTGACTCTGAAGTGGGGTCAAAGCCAAGAGGGAAGATAGGACATGATAAAAGGGAGAGAAGTTTGCCATGCTCATTCTCTCTCTTCCACCTCCATCTACAGCCACCACCATGAAGCGCTGATCAAAGGGGAGAGCCAGGAAAGTTTAGTAGCTGGTTGGGAAGATTTAGTAGCTGGTTAAAGGCTGCTCAGGTGTTTAGCAAAGCAGAAATTCAGCCCTCTGCAGAGATCTAGTGTGAGCCTTTGACCCCTCATTTAAGTGGAATTTAGGGCCAGCACAAAGCCTCTGCATCTGTGACGACGTGAACTGTCACATAGCAGGAGAATAAACCCTAATCCTATGCAGCTGCCTCCAATGACACAACTCTTTAAAGGCTGCTGAGAGGGGGAGGGGACGAGTGTTCTACAAGAGAGATCCAGTACAGCTGAGGGCAGGAAAGGTAACACCCAAAGAGGTTGGGATGTGGTAGGAGTGCTAAGGGGAAAGCTGCCCCAGAAAGGGCCAGGAGAGGAAGCAATCACATTGGACAAAAGGTACTGATTTTGGAGGGAGGGGGGATAAGCTAGGTCTGCCCCCCTAGAAGACTTTGGACTTGTATAGAAATGGGGCTGAAGACTCTGGATGTAGATAATGGTACTAAGAACTGATTGCCCTCTCCCACTTTTTTTAGAGCTACTATGTTATTTCTAGCTTCCCCCTCACCACCATCCTCTCTGTGGTGGTCTGGTCATTCTGGCAATGGGTTGGTGACATTTGGAGTTGTGGGGTTTTGACTGATCTGGGGGGCTGTCTGCTAAACTCTCTGGGGCTGGGATGAATCTGACTCCTCGCAGCATCCTCTGAGTTCCATGCAAACGCTGAGGGCTCAGTGGCACATGGGCTTGCAGCTGGTGCTCTGCGCAGGGGTAAGCTTCACCCCAAAGTGTTACCTGCATGAATTTCTCTATGCCTTCCACACTACAGGGACACATACCTTTATCCAGTTCCTAGGGCTCAAGGTGCAAACCTGTTACTTTATACAGCCACCCCTACCCAATTCCTAGGGCTCAGGGCACATCTTCCTGTGGGTTGGCAGGATCTTTAGCCACTGAAAGAGCCTCACACAATAATATTCTTATCCTCTTTTTATTGACAATTCCCAAACAAGCAGAATACACATGATAAACACACAGTGTTATGCTCACCAATCCTGGCACAGGCGGCAGGCTTCCCCTGTCAGCCAGGCAAGGTCAGTCTCTGGATCTTAGCTGCTGCGTGTCACGGTTGTGCAGAAAAGTCCTGGCAGCTCTTATCTTAGGCTGGGTCTTGGAGGTGAGTTCCTTTCCTCAGGGGTTACTTTGGTCTTCTTCCAGCCTTTTTCTCCTTCCTTCTGCTTCTGTTACTTCCGATCTCCTTTCTCTCCTGATCTCCTTCTTGGACCCCAGTTTATATAATGAAACGTGAAACTTGCTTAACTATACCTTAACCAATTTGGTTAGTAAAATTATACTAAGATATCATAACAAAATTACCTAACCAATCATACCCCACCACCTTCATCGATTTACACCTAGCAAAATTAATTATACAGCAGACAGAAACAATTACAAACCAGACAGATCACCGTGTCAAACAATAGGAAAGTATAATGACAATGAGGATTCCACAACATTCTCTATTGATAGGCAGTTTCTTGCCAGACAGAATGGTGTTACTTACGTTTTCTTTACCCATCTTCAGATCTGTTTCTTTATTTGGTGACAGTGGGGAGCTATCAGGGCAAAGTCCTTCCTCACAGCCTGGTGTGACTCTTTTAAGTACATTTTAGATGGAATGTGAGTATGTGACTTCAGGCCTACAGCTAATGGCTGCTGCTTTTTCAGTCTCGCTGCAGAATGCGGCTTTGGTTCAGGCCTTCCGACATGGCTGCAGAAAAGACACATAGTTCCAAAAGGAATATTGCACAAGCCCTGGAGTGGGATGTGCCCCAAAGGAATGGGAACTGCTTTTTTCAGTCATGAAACAGAACTGTGGCTAATGTGATTGGGAGGTGATGGAAATCGAGCCATTCACGTGATATTGCTGCATTTGTATTGTCTAAACGTGGAGAGTCTGGTCTGAATATGTGGGTGCCTAAATCCAAAATTTAGATCCACAAAACTGCTGCTCAAGTGCCCTCCTAATCCTGTGGGTACCTAAATTCCCTACATACTTAAATTTCTGATACTAAAGTCCCTTAGGCACCTAAACCTCTGCTGGTGGGTGTGTGCGCCAGGTCTGAGTCCTGACCCCGCCAAGCTGTTCTGTACTTAAACCCTAGCAGAATCCTCAGCTAGGCGCTTCCCTACCTGCCGGGCCCCATCTCGGCAGTGTGTATAGAGGCCATCTTGGAGCAGGCCCACTGAGCACTGCACAAAACACAGCTGAGGTCTGGTGGTGTCAGGGTTCCCCACACACACACTCTGAACTCTGGGGTACAGATGTGGGGGCCTGCATGAAAGACCCTTTAAGTTTATATTCTGCCAGCTTAGGTTAAAACTTCTCCAAGGCACTAATTCCTTAGACTGCTCTTGTTGCCACCACCAAGTGATTTACACAAAATATTAAGGGAAGGGTCACTTGAAATCCTTATCTCCCCCAAGGCCCATCACTCCTTTTCCTGGGGAGGCTTGAGACTAAAATACCAATCAGTTGCCTTTGCAATGTGAGCACAGATCAGACCCTTTGTCTTCAGGACACTGAAATCAATCAGGTTCTTAAAAGAAGAACTTTATTTATAAAGAAAAAAGTAAAAGATTCACACCTGCAAAATCAGGATGTAAGGTAACTTTTACTGGGAATGAAATGTTGTGAGGGTTTTTTAAACACAGAGGATTCCCCGCTGGGCTCAGCTTCCCAATTACAAAACAGGAATGAAACTACCTCCCTAGAATAGGGAAATTCACAAGCCAAAACAAGAGCGAACCTAACACATTTCCTTGTCCTAATCACAAGTTTCTGTGGTTTTAGATGGATTATTCCAGGTATGTTTCAGGAGATATTGTACCTGCTTGGCTTCTCCCTCCATCTGGAGAGAGAACAACACAGAGAACAACAAAACAAATCCTTTCCCCCACATATTTGAAAGTATTTTCTTTCCTCATTGGTCCTTTTCATCAGGTGCCAACTAAGATATTTGAACTGCTTAACCCTTTATAGCTAAGGCAACCCAGTACAACTGCCAAGGAGGGATTTTTATGCTACTTAATGGCTGGCATACATAAAGGTTGCTATCTTTCCCCCATATTCATGACAGGTGGTGTGATGGTGCATCCCATAAGGCTTTATGGGGATATACTTATAAATGTATCTGTTATATAACTGGAATATGTTTTATGCTACATATGCCATGTAACATCTCAGTAAAGGTTATTATCTACTGAATCTATTCCTCCTATTTGTATGAATGTATCATTTTTCTGTTATGAATACTAGCTGTGTACTTCCTTTTAACAAGGCTACTTAGAAATCAAGCATTTGGTCAGCTTTTTGAGAAACTATTCTCCATAAGTGCCCAGTCAAAAGCCAATTAAGCGTACAATGGACATGGAGACACCAATCCCCATCTGAGCTTTCCCAGGAATGTGGCTTGGCTGATAAGGAACTCACTTTTGTGGGGATATGTGACTTGCCCATGTGACTTCAAAACTCCATTTTGTAACTGGATTCTACACAGGGAAGGGGAGAGTAGGGGTCTCCACCCAGAGGAGAGAGTCTATAAAACCTCTGAGAGACTCCTCCATTTTGTCTTCAGCTGGGTTAAGAAAGAGCCTCTCCACCCCCAAGGATACCTGAAATAAACTGGAACAAAGGCAGTAACTACAGAGGGGTGTAAGTGATTGCTGGACCCAGGCTAGGGGGAGTCTAGCCTGTAAAAGGAAACTCAGTAAAACATCTGAGGGTGAGGTTTTTTGTCTGTGTTCAGTTTTATTACTGTATTAGATCTGTGTGTGTGTGTTATTTGGTAATCCTCTTTGTTCTGTCTGTTACTACTTGGAACCACTTAAATCCTACTTTCTCTACTTAATAAAATCACTCTTTACTTATTAATTAACCAGGACTATGTATTAGTACTGTCGGGAAGCGGGGAGCAAAGAGCTGTACATATCTCTATCAGTGTTACAGAGGGTGAACAATCTGAGTTTACTCTGTATAAAGCTTATACAGGACAAAACTGATTTATCTGGGGTTTGGACCCCATTGGGAGTTGAGCATCCGAGTGTTTTTAAGAAATGTTCCTGTCTTTAACTGCTTCCTGGTAAGCCTATAGCTATTAGGGGATGTGGTTCAGACCTGGGTCTGGGTTTGCAGCAGGCTTGCGGGTCTGACTCAAACCAAGCAGGAAGTCCCAAGCTGGCAAGGAAACGGGGCAGAAGTAGTCTTGGCACATCAGATAGCAGCCCCAAGGTGGTTTCTGTGATCGAACCTGTCACCGGTGGCAATATCCCTTTCTTCCCAGTAGGTCAGGAACTCAGCTGGGATATGGGAAAGCAGGGTTTAAATCCCTACTCTGCCTGATTTGGAGCAGGGCTTTGAAAGTTGGGTCTCCTAATTCCTTGCTGAGTTGGACTATGGGGAATTATGGGGTGAGTCTCTCTGTCTGTCCTGGTGAAGTTGTTCCACTTGGTAAAAAATACCTCTCTATTCATTGGCTCAGAGTATGTGACTGCAGTCTAGTGGTTACTATTCTGCCTGGGACACTTAGAGTCCCTGCTTCACTGGCTATTTAATTATTCATATCAAGTGGAGTATACACAATTGTGATAACTGCTCTTGCACTCAGCCTGAAGATGTGGGCCTTAGCCTTTCAGCTTCCCCATCTGCAAAACTGACATGTTAATTATCTGCCTCTCAGGGATGTTGAGAGAGAATTTGTTAATAGCTGTACTTGGTAAAGTGCTCTTAAATCTGTGGATGGAATGTGTTTCAGAAGGACAAAGTACAGAGCCAAATATGAACCTGGTGTAAATCAACATAGTTCTATGCCAATTAGTAACTGCTGAGGATCTGGTTCAACAGCTCTTCAAGTGGGTTGCATAGATGTGAGGAGCAGATTCAGTTCTTGCACTGATCTGGGTCTGCCCTGCCTTCTGCCGTTTTCCTTACCTCAGGCCAGGCTGCCACAAATGGCTGAATCCACACCTGAAAACCCTGTCAGGTGCTATGCAAGCCCCCCGCCCCCCCGTGTCTCTCTCTAGATATATATTTCGCCTGCCTGCTTACCCAGAAACACACTGTGGCACATTTTTAAACAGCCATTTGATAAATATCTAAGGACCCTTTAACCTGCCTCAGTCTGATAACTGAGACATTGACATCCCATCTCTGTCCTCTCGTGAATGGTCTGCTCCTGCCTGAAGACAAGGACTCAAGCACAGCAACGGGGGCACTGGTGTATCTCCACTTGATGCCGGTTTTAGCATGGGTGCAGGTTACCTGAACACCATTCATCAGGCAGGTTCTCTGCATACAAACAGCTCTGATATCTAAGATGGAGGTCCATTGTATCTATGTCCCAGCTGGTATCCAGAGGGCGAGCTCCTCAGTATATATTAGTGAGGCATTTTACTGGGTGAAAAACACTGTATTTGAGTGAATAATCACATCCCATCATTCTGTGATCAAACTGATTGCCATGGGAATTCTTATATCTACTCAGCATTGCCGTTCATCAGGAGCACTATGATGTCTCTTATCATTTCTCTGAAGCATTAAGTATTTGCCACAACTGGAGGCAGGATTCTGTGTGTGCTAACAGGTGGGTATGCTATAGACTCTGAGAGAGAGCCTCCCAATCCACTCTTGCAAACTCACTCATGCATCAGGCACAATTAGATGCATGTGCCTTCCCACCCCAAAATTATGGGGTCTCAAAAGCTCAGCTGCATGAATCTTGGGGGTGCTTAGTGTCTGGTATTAATCCAGTCAATGTACTTCACTGCCTTATTTGCAGTGATGATCTCTCGTAGTAAGTGGGGGTAAATGCATAGGCTCAACTGTGGGGGGAGAATGGAATATCTTGTCACTAGAGCAAAAAAAAAGCTTCCACTGATCATCATGTGATTGGATAAGGTGCGAAAGGGAGACTGAATTAGGCCGAACAAAAAGGCCTTCAGCTATAGCCTGAGGACTGTGTTTAAGATATCTCAAATAAGAGAAATGTGGGACCTGAGATCAATGAACCAAAACAGGTATGTCAGAAATTAGGCCTACCTGGTGGACAAAATAATGAGGCTGGGCTATTCTGCCCCTCACTCCCTTCTGGGATCCTGAAAAGAAAAGTGAGACGAACGCAGCAGTCGCTGATAGAAAGAGCTTCACCATCATGGCTACCATTCTCTGTCTCCTGGGACCCTAGGATCCACCATGACACTGCTGGGACTTTGTCCTGCTCTGGAGAAGTGTCCTGACCAACCCAGCCAAGAGAGGAACCCAGAGGACATTGCTACTTCACTGGCTCCAGCTGAATCCCAGACACCACCTAGGATGTAAGTCTTTGTTCCTGCCCTGCTCCCATCTATCCCTTTCTCTCCATACTTATTTCTTCTTTCTTGTCCCTCTGCTCTTTTCTTCTGTCAAGAAAGTGTGGCTTAGCTGGCCTATTTTGCAACACTGCTGTAAGCAGCTAAAAGCACTCCCCTAAACAGCCCAGGGCTGGTACAAGTTTGCCAGGTTGCAGAGTGGCTGATAAGACCATGTACCAAACCTGTGCTCCTCCAGTAATGAGGTTGCAAGTGAAAGTCGATGCCAGAGATAAGGTTGTCCTGTTTGACAACAATCAAATGTTGTTGTCCATCACCCAGGAAGGTGGACAGCAAAGGGTGTTGGTAAAAGATTCCTTCATTCTGGGACTTGTAAGCAGTAGAGGTTCTCAGTAGTGTCCCATGGGGGAAGGTATATAAAGTTCCCCCCTCTGATAATGGATAGGAGTGGCTGCTGCTGCTAGTGGCTGGGGAGAATTCTTCTGCTGCAGGTGCAGTGTACGGCTGCTGTAGGGGTGCTTCTCTGGAGCAGCTGCAGTGCTAAAAGAGCTGGGAACAGGAGGAAGGGTCTTCTAACCAGTCCCCTCTAATGTGGGGATTGCATTACAGCAGCTGGTCTGGGCCCTCGCCATGCTAGGTATATCAGCCAATGATGCAAAGAGGTCTCCATCTCACAGGACTTGCATTCCAAGTATGAGATAAGAGAACATGTGGATTTAACAAATCATTCGCACTGGCAAAATTCAGTTTACCTGCATTCCAGCTAGTTCAGCTACTGCTGGCTGGAATTAGGCCTCAGAGAGGCATGGGATGTTTTTCAGGGCTACCCTGACCAATTCCTTCATCTTCTACTCTACTGGCCTGTGGATATAAAGGCATTTGTACTCTGGATTTATTTTGATAGTCGGTACTAGTATTCATCTGTTTTTGTTTTGCTTACTCAGATGGGATCTGATTCAAACCCAAGGGGAAGTCAAAAGACCCCCATTAATTTCAATGGGATTTGGATCTGGTCCATGCGATTCTGAATGAATTCAATCGGGATGGGATTTCTCCTCAGGCAGTATTAGTAGCCATCTTATTTAGTTTCCCTCATCATCTTCTTCTGCATCAAGCTAATCAGCAGTGCGTATCCCATATGACACATCCCCTACACTTGTACAGTAGGACATGTGGGGAGTGATGTGTTCAAGTTCATGGTTCCTGTTTTGTTCTGATTAAGCTCACCATCATCCCTGCAGCATATGCAGGACATCTCTTCCACCACATCTACTCTTGTCTTGTATGGAATAACCTACATTTATTATTGGTCTGTTACGGAAGGACCAAAAGGCCCTACATTGCAGTTAAACACCTGCTGCTGGCATGTGTCACTGGCTTGGCTGAAGGGCTGTGAAATTGCAGGGTAGACATGTGGTCTTCTGCTCTGGGACCCTCTCTTCTTGTGTGATCCTTGAGCTTTAGCTCCATCTTGAGCCTGACTGTCTACACCGCAATTTTACAGCCCCAGGAGCCAAAGCGCCATGGACCTATGCCAACTTCAGGTGTTTACACTGCAAATTAACATACCCATCAGGCTTGGTGCCCTATTGCACTAATCCATGTACAGACATGGTCCTTGCCCTGAATATCTTCCCATTCTGCATTCCATTAGTCAGCTTCTAACAATGAATTTTTCTCCCATGATGGCCAGTGACTCACAAGCCAGTAAGCATCCCCTTGTAACAAAGAGCGCTGAGATGGTTCATTCTGTGTGTCATGCAAACCTATGCATCACAGTTAGACAAAAACTGAATGCAAGACCTCCTGCATTGTTATACAGAGACCTCAGCATTCAAAGCATTACAGCACTGTGCTCTCACTGCTGATTTGCTGCACACCTGAGTCCCCATTACTACTAGCAACGGTTTAACAGAGTTTAATGAAGATGTTCCTCAACTGCCCATGCTTGCTTTGAATTTTGTTCTGCAGCTTCACTGTATTGCCAGCTCCACACGATGCATTGAGCTCTTAATGTCAATGGATGCTATTTTAGTTGTCGTTAAAGTGCACATATAATTGTGCACAGGCTTCCTATGTACACTGTTCTGCCTGTGCAGTGTCCTGACTCGTAGCACTTCCTGTCATGTAGTCCTGGATGGGACCTCTCACAGCTGGGATAATGCACCTTAGCCCTGACTTGCCCCATCACCTAGTCCTGTGGCTTTTTCAAATGCACCTCTGGCCTGTTCTACAGCCTCACTCTGGCTTGGCCTGAGAGTAATTGTCAGATTATGATGTGACAGATTGCAACTACATGCAGTACATTTAGGGGAAAATATTGCATTAAGTTTATGTATCATGGAGGGATAGTGTATTTGTAATTGTGCTTTACTACAGGGGGAGGGGCACGTGAGTTACCCCAGCAGCTTCAGGAGCTAAAGCCCTTGGTGGGGGTGACTAAGGGAAATCACTCACATTGTAAACACCTCCAGAGGTGAGTGAATGCACCTCTCTATTCACATCCTCCACACCACTGTAGTAATGTTTGTACAAAATATGCCTTATGGGGTATCAGTTGAAAACTTAAAAACTTGCTGGTCTATAATACCATGGTGAAAAGTACGTAGCAACATTATGCACGAAGTTATGAATTCTCCCTGAATGATGATGGTTCAAGCCCACATAGCCCTGATTAGGAGGGTCAAGCAGATCTTCAACAAAGCAGTGTCTTTTTCCTAAATTTATGTACAAGTTCTAAACAGAGTAATCAGACAGCGAGACTGTGAATTTGTGGGAAGAACTTCACCTTGAACCATGTCTAGTTCAAGCTTAGAAACTGTTTTAGCTTGATTTGTCTTATAACCGTTTCTGCCGTATACGTCAACTCATTTAAAAACTCTAGTAGTTAAACTTTTATTATTTATAATATTGTATTATGAATTATTTGGCTAACTCTTTATGGTAGCAAACTGTACTAATCCCCTTAGGGGGCCAATAGACCTGCTCTATTTGGACCGTCCAGAAAGGGCTGGACAGTGCAGAACACTTGTTTGTTTGGGAGGAAGGGGGATCAAGGACTGGGAGTGGGCTGGGGTCATCCTGCAAGTAATAACCAAGGCTGCTGGAAGCTAGAGTGTGACAGCCATTTGCCAACAGGCTGCTGGGCTCAGAGCAGTTGGACCAGGGCTATGGCTAGACACAGACACTCCGGGGGTGACCTCAATACTGTTTGTGAGGTGCTCAGGTTGGAAGCTACAGCAGAAAAATGTTGTGAGTGACCCTGGGCTGCAGGACAAGAAGTGACTCAGCCCCTCATTGGTCTGGATTGCAGCCTGGTGTCACAGAGGTTCCACACCCTGAAGTCGGTCGCACATACTGGATCTAACTAGGAAAACCACTTTTGGCTTTAAAAAAAACAAACACTTTGTTTAAACAGGGGTTTGGTCTGATCTAGCAAATGCACAGGACCTTCTGTCCAAAGGACCTAAGCCTTCTGGAAGGGTTGGAAAGACATTGAGGGGACCACAGAGAGGGAATACTGTGGTGCAGTTACCCTGACAGGTGGGTGGTTTGGGTAAGAAAGGGGGAGCGGTTGAGACCATCTGACTGATTTCTACTTTTTTTTAACTTTCTTTTGTCTAATATTAGACAAAGATCTAGTAAAAGATGGGTTTGTCCTGAAAAATAAAAATACTCCTGCAAACTTGTGCAGCCCATTCAACAGAGCAGATCCACTGACAACCCCTCTAAAAGTGACCTGAAATAGCTTTTTCTGATGGACAGCTGATATCACAGGACTTCACATGCTGTCCCCCAAGGGAAAGCTCAGTTTCTCTTTTCTATTGCTGAGACCTGTGTGGTCTCAAACGTTTTAGACCATGAATCAATTTGATCCACCATGAATGTTGTCCCCACTGACTCCTTGACAGGATACATTTTTTGGGGTGAGGGAAGATGAGTGCTCAGGGGTTTCTCTATTAATAAAGACATAGTAAATTAAGTCAAACACATGAAAGTGAATAGCTGACTATTTATAATTAAGATCCTGCTTGATTATTTTAAGCACTTCATTACTCTTTGTCCAGTTAGCATCATAGATTAGCAGGGTTTTAGAAGGGACCTCAGGAGGTCATCTAGTCCAACCAATTGGTCATCTAGCTGTCAATGGGCAGGACCAATCCCCAATTAAATCATCTGACCAATTTTTGCTCCGTATCCCTAAATGGCCCCCTCAAGGATTGAGCTCACAATTCTGGGTTTACCAGGCCAATGCTCAAACCAATGATCTATTCCTCCCCTCAGGTTGGGGCTGGTCTGTGGAGGGAGAAAGTATTATGCAGAACACTGTCAAGGCTTGGGGGCAGCTGTCAATGGGCAGAGCTCTGCCTCACTTAAGAGCCAGATCCCAGCTGAGAACCTGGTCCCCGTAAGGACCTCTCACCCTGTAGCTCACTGAGGCAGCTGCTCTCTCCATTAGAAGCCTCTCATGCTGCTTTATATGTGTATTTGCTGATGGGGAAATAATCAAACCTGTTCCCGGACATTCTGGCAAATTAATTTAGCAAAATAATCAGGATCAAAAAAGACAGGAGGTGTTTGCCAATAACAGGAAACATCCTGACAAATTAACTACTTCATAGCATGATTGTCATGGAAAGGTCCCCTGGTAACAGCATTGCAGTGTGATCCTACACTTCAACATGGCCATGTAACCACTGTATTAGGAGAAATGCAGCGTCTTGCCCTTTTCCTAGCCCCTCGCTGTTCTTCTCATTATTTCCCAAGAGTAATTCTTGACCGTGTTGGTGGGTGGGCCTGGAGCTAAGGGACAGCTCAGCTTATCACCCACAGATGGACCTGCATGAGTCAGGACCTCCTGGCTATCACTATGAGTTGCTCTGCGGCTGCACAACTTCCTCCCCGACCCCCCAAGGTAGGCTATGGCTTTGTCCCTATCTCTATATATGACAGTGAGCTGTCCAGCATTCTTGTGGGGCTGGGTGAAGTCTCTGCAGCTGACTACAAAGGAGACACCATAATCTGGTGTTGACCCTAATTCCGCTGTCCAGGAGCAGTAGGATGCCAGGAGCCTGTGTAAGGGATGGGGAGCTCTCCCACAACAGAACCTGCTGCTCTATGAGGGCTTCAAGCTAGAGAGTCCCCTTCTACACAAAGCGTCTTGCCCTCGTCTTTGTCCCTGCCAACAAGGAACCATGGTCCCCTAGGCAGCTATACCCCTTCCCCCTGTGGAGTTCCAAACAATCCAACTACATTGCTCAGACTGGTCCTTGAGGGGCAGGATGGGGTCCTGGGTCCAACACTGGGTACCCTTAGCCAGGAGTCCAAGCACTTTCGATGCGCTAACTGAGATTCACTGTCTGCTCAAGCCCCACTGTCAAATCATTGAGTGCTCAGCCATGAACACAGGCTAGTAACTACAGCGATGGGAAGAATTCTGCACTGGGCAGCTGGGGGGCCGGAGGGCAGGTGTGTGCATGAAACCCTTTTTCTCCTGCTTCGCTGTGATCAAGTGCTTTCCTCTGGCTCTTCTCCAAACAGTAGTTGCCATTGGCAACAATCACGGAAGCATTGTCTGTGGGTGGGAGGGAACCTGGCCCGAAAAGTTAAGTCAACAAAAAAGCTCCACCATAATACATAGGCTGGCTGCCTTGCTTGGTCAGTTACAGAGTGATTCAGACAAGCTGAGCCACCTGGTTTCCTGGGGGAAACATCTGATCTTGTGTGTTCCCATCTGAAAGTCTGAGTGACACTTTCAACAGTGCCTAAGTAATTTCAAAGGTATTTAGGCTCCTAACTACCAGAGATTGAGATCAATGGGAGTTAGGCACCTAAACACCTCGGAGGAAAAAAAATCATCCAAAGTTATCTTGCAAAAGCCATATTTTCCACCAAAGTGTGTTCCCAACCCTCTTATCCTTCTCCTGAAATGCAACATTGGCTCCTTCACCACCCACCCCAACAGGGCTGTAGCCTCTAGAGCCTTTAGTGTTTGCTACTTCGAGACATTGGCGCATTAAAAAACACAACATGGAGAAAGCAATTCTGTGGAGACCTTACAAATTATTGCACGGTTTGTGCTGTGGCTACTCCATGTAAATATCCCACCCTGAACACTGCGGGTCCCAGAAGATTATAGATCTCAGCAGCAGCATTTAGTACATGCTGTCATGTGTTCATTCAGATATTCCCATAAATCACCTACTCCCTAGTGGGGTTGGTTCCAAGGTAATCACTGCCATGGGCATTACATGGTCATGTTGTGGCATTTGCTATGGACAGGCACCAGCAAATGCTGGATTCAAAGGAACAGAAATGAGGACCTAGCTGGCACAATGTTTAATTTATATTAACGGTGGATTTTTCCATGCACAAAGAGCCATAGATGCCCTTCTAGGGCTAACTGAAGTGCTGAACACTCAGAGTGTTACTTAAAGCCAGTAGGATCTTGGGGGAACTTGGCAACTCTAGCAACCCAGCCCAATAGAGAGAGAGCCCTGCATGACCTTCACTGTACAAGTGCCCCTCCTCTGCAGCCCCCTAGAATACAAGCAGGCTTCCTTCTCTTGTGTGGAAGTGCAGCACATATATAGTATTGCTCCTTGATTTGTTTTCAGGAAGAGGAAAACAGTCTGTTTTCAGAGGCTGGAGCAAGGTAGCGGAGATAATAGAGTCAAGGGCCCAGATCCACAAAGGCTCACAACGGTGCCGGTGATTGTCTGGGCTTTAGGCACCCCCATGATCCACAAAACCCCTCCTTTGCTGCCACCTAAACTCAAGCGGTGTCTCAGTTTTCACTGTAAAAGTTCCCTGGGCACCCAGGTTTTGCCTCTAGGCACAGGCCCTGCTGTTTCCCTCTAGGTGCCTGGACGCTTATCTCACAGCTAAGCCCACAAGGAGGCAGGGGAGGGGACATTCCTTCACCAAGTTTATCCAGTAGGTGGCTTCTGAGCAAACCACAATCTGGTTGGCTTGCTCAGAGGCCACCTGCTGGATAAGGTCTTCCCCCCTTCTCAAGGGACGGCCTTAATCACTGAGCTGAAGTTATAAAGGTCACCTGCTTCTCCTTTGCCTGTAGTGAGGCCAGTGCCCGACTCATTCAGACAAGAACGAACTCTGGCTCCTACCCTGCCTGGTACCAGGCAGCGGGTTTCCATTAGCAGATCGCTAGGCGCCTCCCTGCATCCAAAGTCAGAGAGAAGCAGGGCAGAGAACACACCCCTCATCAGTATCTCTCATTGGCTATGTAGCGGGGCGGTCTGGTGCCCAACCGCCCCGCAGAGGGACGAGCCTCCCCAGAGGCAGGAGGGGGCGGAGCTGGAGAAACCTGCGCCCCTCCCCCAGAGGTCAGCCGGCCGACCCGGAAGGATAAAAGCTCGGCCTCGGAGCTCACTTCGGAGGGAGCCACCGGAGGAGCGAGAGGCTACAGCCAGAGCTCCTGACCGGGAAGCCCCGGTGACCCAGTTGGAGCCCGGGAATTGGCCGAGCCTGCCCTGCGCCC
>ML677360.1:7317672-7426755 GCA_007922305.1 Dermatemys mawii | reverse complement strand
CGTGTTTGTGGCCCCGCCCTGCCTCAGGGCCTGGGCCTTGCAAACTGTTCCTGTTCAGCCCCTGCGTGAGGGTCTGAGCCCTGACCCTACCCCGTGGGTGGGTTGCCCGCCCGGCCTTTGGGCAGAGGCGGGCGGAACGGACGCTGCTCAGGCCCGACTGAGCACTTGAGCCCCGGGCCCGGGTATTCCCCAACCCGGCTGAGGGCGTGTAGCGGGGCGGTCTGGTGCCCAACCGCCCCGCAGAGGGACGAGCCCCAGTGGCGACCCCCTACAGGCTAGTTTAGGTGCCTCCCCAGCAAGTGTGCTGGCTTGTGCAGATTGCATTGTAAGGCGCCTCTCTCTCTGTTTGTTGTACAAGGAGCCTACATGCCTCCCGTTGGCCATGTGGACTGCAGCACTGTTCTTGTGATTTTCGAGGCCCCCTAAAGTCCTTTGTGGATCCACGTCTCCGAGTGTTGTGGAGAGAGCATCTTGTCCCCAAACCCTCTTCCTGTATAGGCCTCCTTGTTTCCCCAGGAGATTCAGACTTTCAGACAGGAACACACAAGATCAGGAGTTTCCCCCAGGGAAACAGGAGTCTCAGCTTGTCTGAATCACCCTGTAACTGACCAAGCAAGGCAGCCAGCCTATGTATTATGGTGGAGCTTGTATTATTTGTTGGCTTAACTTTTCGGGTCAGGTTCCCTCCCACCCCCCAGACAATGCTTCCGTGATTGTTGCGCACACACAGATCCTAACCCCCGCGCACACGGCGAAACACCGTGCAAAAACGTGCACAGAAGCACAAAAATTTGCACAGAAGAAACTCTTGCACATTTTTTGCCTGTCAAAAATTAGAGAAAACATTGCTTCTCGTGTGTTCTCAAAGAGTCCCAGACACTTATTATGTAAGAGATGGCGCTTCTAACACATGGAGGTGAGAAGAAACTTTCAAGTGGCCAGTCTTTAAAGATCAGGACAATAATGGCAACTGCTGTAGTGGCTGAGCAGATATGTCAGCATGGCATGTCTGATATTTCATCCTGTAGCATGTCTCAAGCCCCACATTAGCTTGATGCATGCATGCCCTAGTAGGAGAGTGGGGAATGACTAAAGGCCAAATGCTGAGAGGTTGGGTGCGCAGAAGCTGTTTGGATACTAATGAGAACTATAAGGGTTCTTTCAATATCGGTGAAAAGCTCGTGGTTTGACTGCTTTCTCCCTCCCCTCCCCTCCACTAAGCAGCGAGAATGGGATGGGTGTTTGTAAAGCATTATCATCAGGCGAAGGAAAGGCAACGAAAGGAGTGTACGTGCTGGAGGTCATATAGCCCTTGGAGTGTGATGAGAAGGTCTGTCTCTAAAGCCGCCTGTTTAATTTACATTATTGTCCCCGGTCCTGGATGGCAATAGCCCTCACCTCCATATGTCCTAGTCAGGTGGTGGCTTTTTAACGAGCTGTGTGAAGTATCTTGCCAGTGCTCTGTTCTCCACTCACTGAAAGGGCAAAGCATGTATCTTTTGTCTAGGTGACGTTTGCAACTGCTCTGTCTGTAACACAGACCGAGTAAGTACAAAGCTTCTGCACTGAGGAGAGCAAATGCACACAGATTCACGCACTAACAGCTGAATTGATACTGAATTGCAGCTGCTTCTGGAGGGGGAGGCTGGGGCCTCTATCATTTAAAGGTACAGTACATATTAAACGGGTTAGCTTGCCTATGCATAGGCGCTCACCATCGCTCGCAGCTTGCATCACCTAGGAGTCTGGTTCTATGCTCGGACTACACGGGCAATGAAGATTGCTTTCTGTCATCTACGTTTGGCCTTCATGCTGCAAGTCAGTACCTACACCAGGGATGAACCTGGTCCAGCCACCTGACCTAGGGAGATTGGGTCAGGCATAGCACCTGTTGACAGCTCTGGTGCATGTTCTTACAGCAGGATCCTAATCTGATCCTAAAGAGGACGCATTAAGACACAGGGTCAGTGCAGGCTAGCAGGGCCCAAGTGGGCAGATTTTTTTTTTCCGGAGCTCTGAAATCACGAGCAAACTGTTGTTAAAACTAAACAGAGCAAAAAGCATAAGTCTCTCTCCACTCACTTCTCTCCAAGCAGAGTAAGCAGCTACCCAGGAGCCCAAAACGTTCCTGACTCTTCAGAAGCTCGGATAATAAACCCAATAACAGCATTGCTGAAGGTGTGAAGTCTGTAATCTCATGGTATATAGTAGTGTGTGGCTTAACTAACGTCTGAGCCTTTAAAGCCAAGAAAAGGGCTTTCTAGGTTAAAACTCACAGCCTCTTCTATGTATAGCTAGAGGGATGGATTAATTTCTGTCTGTGAATACTGTATCATTCATTTACATTTTGTACCTGCACCTGGAGACTCTGTAACATGTAGCTGCCATCATGACATTGGTATTTAAAATACCAAGCACCAGACTCCTTGGTGATACTACAGCTGGCTAGATGGACAGCTGCATTGCCCCCAGGAGCAGACCAGGGCACAGATTGTGTTCACAGTTTGTTCCCCGGTTGCCCTCTTTCCCTGATCTGCTGCTGCCCTCCTTCAGTGATGGATTATTACTTCCCCTTCCACGCCAGGCAGCTCTGCTGGTCGCCAGTGCTTAAAGTTGATTGCAAACCCAGGGGAAAAATGTAATGGAGCTGAGTTGAAGGACTGTCTAGAGCTACTGCTCCCACATTGTGAAAGACCAGATCACTTTAAGTAGGGTGACCAGATGTCCTGGTTTTATAGGGACAGTCCCGATTTTGGGGGCTTTTTCTTATATAGGCTCCTGTTATCCCCTTCAACCCCTATCCCGAGACTTTTTTTTATATACTTGCTGTCTGGTCACCCTAACTTTAAGCACTGCTCATCACTGCATTGCAACATGGGTAGGGGGTGAGGGGGTGCTAGGCTCTGTACATTCCTTCCCCTTGCCTACCCACCACTATTTGCCATCTGCATGTCATGGGTGTAGCAGCTTCGTTCTTCCTGCTCTCTCCTCTGTTGTGAGACGTGCTGTGCCTCACAGGTGAAGATAAGTCAGCCCAAAGTCCCTGGCTACCACCCTGCATGGGCATATTTGGCAAATAAAAATCTTGTCCCGAACAAACAAAAATACCAAACCTGCTGCTTTTCAAAATGCTGCTGTCCTAGGAGCAGCTTAAAATTGGGGGTGGGGGTCACAGACACCCAAACCAAGACCCTGCCCCCACCTTCACCCCCCCAAGACCCTTGCCCCCACCCCGCTCATCCTCTGTCCCCTCCCCTGTTGCTCACTCTTATAACCTGTAAAAGGTGGGGGGCATACCCCTAGGAATGGGCTTCTTACTCCTTTTGTGGAGTACTGCAGAATAACATCAGTGAATACGTGTTTAAGAGGCTACAGCATGTGAAAGTCATTGTGTGACCAGACTAAAAATAGAACTTCTCTTGAAAAGAGACAGAAAAATGATTGACTTTGTATATGGTCACAGCCCAATGCTTTATTTTGGAGAGTGAATAGAAAGTAACGTTTATGTAACATCAGCTGTAAGAGACGATTATCCCAGGGATGTTCAGAAATCGCTGATATTTATGAGTTTTTAATAGCATTGGAAATCAGTGAATCATTCAGCAGAAAGACAGTCTCTTTTAAAATATGCTGTTGCAGGTTCTTTTAACCACTGAACTCCCCACACAGCTCCAATCACTGCACCATTAATCAAAACAAGGGTTCTCCAGTTACATACTGTGAGAAACACACTGAATGGGTGCCTTACAAATGTTTCTTTCAGTATTTACCTGCCACTGGCGTGGCATAGGACTATCAGCCAATGCAAAATGTCTCTCTCTGTTATCTAGAACTCAGGTTCTCTAATGTTTGGGGGTGGGGGGGTTAATACTCGTACTGGACCTGAGCCCAACACTCATGCATATGAGTAAACTTACTCACATGAATAATCCCTTTGAATTCAATGGGGCTACTCACATGAGTTGAGTTATTCACCTGGTTAATTGTCTCCATGACTGGAGGCAGATAGACAGCCCATAGTTTCAGGTTTAAATTCTATGGTGCTCCAATGTAGCCACTGTCTCATTCTGTTCAGTGGGGAATTGAAGGCAGCAATTAGAAATAATTATATATGTAACCCTTCTGCCCATCAGAGTTGGCAGCAACAAGGGCCGGGTTCAGTATCCAGGGGTTCCATTCCAATAGCACAATACAAAAAAAACCCGGCTCGAGCCCCCACCCAGTGACCTGGGACAACCATATACCACCCCTCTGGGCGTCTGTAAGAGACAATACTTCCCCTCTCGCAAGCACTGAGTCTGAGTGTACCAAAGCCTTTTAATAACAGGGAGAAACAATGTGGCATTATATTGGGGAAACACCACAAACAAGGTTAATAAACCAAACCATGAACCAGAAGCCCCCCTCCCAGCAACTAGGCCGTGGCCTTCCCTTTGGCTCTTGAGTTCCACAACCCCAAAAGTCACTCAATAGCCCCAAAAGTCCAACAGCCCAAGAGTCTCTGTTCTTGGTCAGTGCAGAGTTCAAAAGTCAATTGGCAGAGTCTTACCTCCAGCCTGGGTGGAATTGGAGGGTAGGGCACGGGGCACCTTACGTGGTCCGAGGCCAACTGCGCCACCTCTCCGTGAGGTTCCGCTGCAGCTCTCACCGCAATCGGCTCTGCTCCGCTCCGCTGGCTGTCCCATGAACCGCTCTGCCCGTTGATCCGCTAGCTGCTCTGCTAGCCGACACACAGACAGCTGTGCCGCGCCGGTCACTCTGCCCGCAGCACCAACGCCTCCGCTAGTCAACAGACAACTCTGCCGCACCGGTCACTCTGCCCACAGCACCAACAACTCCGCTAGCCGTCCTGCTAGCCGACACACAGACTGCTCTGCTGCACCAGCCACTCTGCACTTTTCTCAGGCCCCCCCTACTTAAGACAGTGCTCAGTGATTTCTTTAGCTCTTAGGTGATTTCAGCTCTTAAGTGATTTCAGCATACAGTAGGGGAGCCTTAGTGCAGGTGCACCAGTGAACCCAAAGCCATTTTCAGCTCAGCAGCCTGACACCAGGCTCCTAATGGAAGCAAAAATTCAATTCTGACATTCTACAGTAGAGAGAGGCAGGGTGCAATAGGCCTGGGAGGCCCTCAGACAGCACCCTCACCAAAAGGTATAGGTGCTTGTCCACCACCTCTCTCAATGTCACAGTGTTCTGAAACGCATGGCCCTTGCCCACTGAGTGCTACCTAGATGATGGCGAGTCCCTCCATCATAACAAGGGCCAAGTACATGTCCATAGTCCTTCATTCACATAATCACAGTAACATCACTTTATCATTCCTGCCCCAATAACATGGAAACTGGGGCTCCCTCATCAGCCGAAGTGGCCATGTGGGCTGCTGTGGGCTCAGGCTAGGCGCAGTGGGTGTGTCTATGCAAATTGATCAGCCCCAGAATTATTTTCTAAGACTCACTGCAATTCCCATAGTTCGCCACCAGATGCCAGAATATATCTCATTCCTGACACTGCTTACATCTATAAAATGTATGAGATCTAGAAAAAGGGGGAAGTAGATAGCCTTATGAATATTTCCCTGTCTTTAGCTTCCCTTGTCAATTTTCTACATTTTCTAACTTGTATTGAGTTTAAGTATGTCAGGAACAAAAGAAATTTTAACTGATATAGGTCCATTACTAGTGGGAGATGGTAAATTTGTTAATTATGCAGAAAAGGTGAAAGTGTTCAGTAAATATTGCTGTGCTGTATTTGGAAAGAAACAGGAAGATATATTGGTTTCAGGATGATTAAGTACTTTCTAGTTCATTAGTGATTATGGAGGATGTTATATATCTATTAGGGACAAACATTTTTAAATCAGCAGGTCCTGGTAACTTACTAAAGAGTTACATACTTCATAGCTTGTGTAGACTGAGCTCATTGCTCACATTGGGGCATCCTTGTGGGTTATCTTCCCATACCCCTTTATTTCAGGGACTCCCAGCAGCTCCTCTCTGTGTTTCCCTACCATGGTCCCCCATTTTCCCTCATACAGGCAACTCTGTGTGCAACCCCATTTTCCCCATGCCAGGGGCTCTGTTTGGTTCCCTCAATTGATCCCCTCACCAGGAGTTCTTAGTATTCCCCTCCCCCCCCGCCCATTGCTGCCTCACCACATTTCAGGGTCAGTCTTTCTTTCTCTACCCCTATGTGCATCTTCCTCTCCATGCCACAGACTCTGTCATGGCCAGTTAGTATGCAACAGACTAATGCACCATAGATTTATACCCTAATTTACCATGCACTAACGCTCTGTATTAGACAAGCCCTCAGCCCCCAATTTCTCCTGTTGTGGTTTTCCAGTCAGGAAATCCTGAATCAGGAGAATTTGGACCACTGATTTCTAGAATAATCTCTGTATGCAGTGTTGTGGTTGCCATGTTGGTCCCAAGGGATGATAATGTTTGTTGGCAAGCTTACACAGAGCTCTTCTTCCAGTTATCATCTTTACCTGAGAGATCAGCCAAAGAGGAGTTTGTGGAGATCTTTGGCCCATTTATGTTAGTTTTCAATAAATCTTGGAGTAGCCAGGTAATTCCAGAAGATTGGCACAGTGATGATGTCATGTTAGTATTCAAAATGACCAAGCAGGGTGACTCTAGTAATTATAGGCTGTTTAGCTTGACATCAACTCCAGGCAAAATAATGGAAAAGCCGCTACAGGATTCAAACTATAAAGAACTAAAGGATAGGAATATAATCAATGCCGGTTAACATAGTTTTATGGAAAAAAGGTCCCACAAAGAAACCTAATTTCATTTTTTAAAATGAAAGTACAAGTTATCACTTATTTTCTTGGGTAATAATTTTAGATCATTGGCAAAATTTGCCACCTCACTGTTTATTTTTTCCAGATCATTTATGAATAGGTTGAACGGCTCAGGTCCCAATATCTCCTTGGAGGTGTGGAGGTCTCCTCCCCACTATTTTCCACTGACTATTTATTCCTACCCTTTTGTTTCCTATCTTTTAACCATTCACTGATCGAGGAGAGAACCTTCCATCTTCTCCCATGACTACTTTAATTTTCTTAAGATGCTTTTATGAGAGACCTTGTCAAAGGCTTTCTGAAGGTCTAAGAACACTATATCCACTGGATCACCCTTGTCCAACACATATGTTGACCCCCCACCCCAAGAATTCTAATTGGTGAGGCATGATTTCCCTTTTCAAAAGCTGTGTTGACTCTTCCCTGACAAATTATATTCATAAGTGTATCTAATAATTCTGTTCTTTACTATCATTTCAACCAATTTACCTGGTACTGAAGCTGGGCTCTTACTGGCCTGTAATTGTCAAGATCGCCTCTGGAGACATTTTGAAAAATCAAACGTACATTGTCAGGGCTCTAAGCCATTGTTGCACAGCACAGGAGGAGCCCGAGTTACAGGGCAGGTTATGACAACTCCCTTACTGGTCTGGGTTGAACCACAAAGTGTTTCACTCTAACTTCTCGGTGTGTGTGCCATGAACATAACACTTTGAAAGATGCATCCTGAGGGCACCCTCTGCTTGAAACCTAGTCAGTTTCAAACACTGAGACAAAAGTAGTTGCAAGTCTGGCACCTGCATCTGTGTCTCTACAGGTGACTGTTGTGGTTTCATAATCTCCTCTTCCTATGATGTTCTGACCCTTGCTGCTGTTGGGAAAGATCCACACAAACAACAAGGGGAAACAAAAAGGCTGTTCAGGGGACACAGTGAAAGTGACTACCCCATTTTCAGACAGAGGTGTGGTTATTTTTTCAGATGCTGTCCCTTTAAAAATCACCAGAATAATATTTAAACTCTCCTGTAGAAGTAGATAGCTGTTCTCTAAAAGCATTGCACAGTGAACTTCTGTCTGAAGGGAACATTAAATTCTGCTGCCTTGTGCTTTGTTCTTCTGGTGTTGTGAACAATGGCACTTAAAGTTAAAAAAGCAGGAGCCAATACTATAATTTTGTTTTAGCATAACAAAAGCCCAGAATCAGGATGACATCTGTAATGTTTTCTTAAGTGCAGCAAGACAATAGATGCATAGAAATCAATTGTAGTAGGAGTTGGGCATGTTGTTACATTAAAAACATTTTAAAGATTTCAGTGCAAGAAAGTTCTAGTAATGCCACATTGGAGCTTGGATTAAGGACTGTGCATTTTGGTCCGCATTTGTACAGCGCCTAGCATAATAGGGCCTTGATCCCTGATTTAGGGCTACCACAACACAAATAAAAATGACTGTCACAGTTGCAGGTCTAGCTCCACCTGTCTCTTTTCTGCTCTCTAGGAGTGCACCCCTTTGGGCATTACCACTGGCCTTGTGCTTTGATACCCCGAGAGTGGAATTCCACAATTTCCCCACTCTTGGGACCCTGGGCTACAGGATGCTGTGTGTCTGCCATGCTTACCCAGCAGGTCCACTGAGTTCAGACCTCTGCAGTCCTTCCCTCTGGGAGTCTGTGACTAGTGGTGAGTATGGTGACAAGACACCCTGTTCTTACACCAAAGTATTGCTTGTTTTCACAGTAGGAACAAAGCATTGAGAGAGAAGGGCTTTAACCATCTACAGACATGCCTATCTTCCCCAACAGCTTACCATCCCTGGTAGTCAGGCTGAGCTTTCTCCGACATCCCAGTGGGTGCCTGGATCTTACTCTCGTTCCTCCGTATGATTCCCTCTCCATTTATCTAAGTTGCTATAGTCATAGTTTTCTGTGTTTCTGGGTTTTGATCCTTCCGTACAAAGCTCATTTTGAAGGTTGGTTGGGCAGGTATAAAATCTGAAAAGTGAATAGTTGGGGCATTGCCCCTTAACAGCCCTCAAATGTTTACACTGAAGTGGCTTATCTGGAGCTGTTTTTCTTTAGGCTTCTTTTTCCTTGCAGCCCCCTATTAAACTAACAATGTATACCTGCAGACTGCACTCCTGAACTACAGAGCAGCTCCACTGTTGCATCAATTTAGATGGAATAAAGGGGCCCAAAGAGACAAAGGTTTACCAGGATCCTGAAACTGTCCAACAATAAACACTTTTAAACAAGGCTCAGAGTTTGGCATACAGAGACCTCTGCCTACTCGATACCATGGTGCAAACACCATTCAAAGACTTTTTTTAAAAAACCCACAACTGTTTGCAAAGGACACAGAAAAAGAAGTAAAATCAGTTAAAGCATTAGAAATATAAAGTACTTAAAGGCTTAATTTTAATCATATTGCATGTTTCCTTTTCTGTAGAGATTTTCTAAGGAAAAGCTCCTTGCCTGACAGTCTTTTACATCATAATAACTGTCCTTTTTTGGCCCAAAAAAAAGAGGCCTTTGCTTAGCTGGGGCTCTTATTATTGATTTTTGAAGTTCAATCCTATTTTCTGAAAAACCAAACAAGACGAACATACGCAAGCAGGGCGAGGAAAGAACAGCAAAGAGAAAATGCAGCTTCTGTCTCTGGTGTTGACTGACTCACAGTTTTACTGGTGGAAAAACACAGGCACGGGCTTATAAGTCATTCCAAGATTTGGCAAACATGGGGCTGTTTAGGGCATTGCTTTCAACTGCCTCTTTCTGGTTTTGAGCTTACAGCAATTTTGCAAAATATACAGTTTTCACCAGTTTTTGAGACTGACTCTATTAGAGAGAAGGCAAAAGGAGAAGGATAGGAAAGAGAAGGAATAAGGTGGGAATGGAAAGGACACATTGGGGGTGACGAGTGACAAAGCGTCTCAGATCCCTGGTGGTCAGGATTCAGTCAGAGCTGGGGAAGGTGACCATGTCATCTAGGCCCCTCTCTTTGGCCTGGTCTGGTCAGGATCTCTCTCAGGATCAGCACAATGTGTCAGGCTGTGTCCCAGGTGTTATTTTGTTCATCAGTTAGGCCTAATTTCTGACACACCAATTGCTTTCCAGCCCCACACTTCTCTTGTTCAAGACGTGATCTTAACACAGTCCTTGAGTTCTAGCGGGAGGCCTCTTTGTTTGGACTGACCCAGTCTTTCTGAAGCCCTTCTGCACCTTTTCTCACCCATGCTTGTTCTAGTATATTGTGACACTTACTCCTCAGAGTTGAGCTCCTCATTAGGGTATATTTGTAGGCCCCGTTATCATGTCACCATGTCCAATACCCCATCTGCAACTGGGAAAAAGGCATTACTCCCACCACAGGTGCTGACTTTTATTTTTCCCCGGGGGTGTTCCACTCTCACTGTACCCCCTTCCCCAAGAACCACTGCCTGCTACTCCCTGCTCTCCACCCTCCCTGAGCTGCCAAACAGCTCTGGGAAATGGGTGCTGAGCACCCACTATTCTTTTTCTGGGGGGTGCTTCAGTCCTGGAGCACTCATGGAGTTGGCACTTGTGGTCCCATGTGCTGTGAGATGGGACCATATAGCTGGATGGCAGCACAAATAACACAATTGTCTTGCCCAGGGTCCTTAACCATACGGCTTGGCTAGAAGATGAATATGGCTCTCCTCTATGCTGAGGAAGGCCTCTGGGGTTTGCATGGCATCAGCCATCTTAGGGGAGACATGGAGCTCTGTCTCACCAGGAGAAGGCACAAGGGGTAGTGTATGGGAAGATGATCAACATTTGCTCTTCTACTGGCCAGCGCAGTAGCGGTGAAGCCAGCCCATAGTCTTGACTCTGCCTCACCCTCAAAGCAACACTTGCACTAAGGGAAGCCCAGTAGGTGAGAGTAAAGAACCTCATTTTAGTATTTGTGTGTGCAAAGGATGACATCATAGATGGACAATGACATCACACTGCCTCACAACAACCCACTGGGGTCAGAAAGCTCTTCCCAGGTCAGAGGGTGCAGCTCAAATGGCCAGGACAGTTTGTTCAGTGCTTCACCATCTTAGCTCAGTCTCCTGTAACAAAGGGAAAAATTCCCCCCCACCTCCTCCATCCCCGCTTTCTCTTTTCACTCCTTGTATTTCTAAGGGTTAATTACAGGAAAGGACTCCACTCACAAACACAGCACGGAGCCCGCACACCGCACAGTTGCGCATAGGTACAAAGAGCAGCGACATTCACCGTGGTTCTTAGGTTTCAACCCTTCTCACGCGGCATGTGATTTTCCAACTTACCTGGTGTTTGCAATCCTGTCAAACACGTCAATGTGTTGGTGTAAGTAAAGCTCTCAAGACCATTCATAAAAAGGATAGAAATGAGAATCTGGAGAGTTACCAGAAAAGCAAATTGCTTTCCACCAACTCAAGATTTGCTTTAGTTTCCAAAGGGTTCAGTAATTGCACTGAGACCAGAGAAACAATGGCAATGTAATACAGACCTCTTTCATTCCCTTCCAGATCATTTGCCCTCTCTGTAGGGGGCCTCCCTGTCTTATCAGCCTGCCCTGTTATTTCCTAATCTATGGAAGTAGGCTTATTACAGTTAGCTGCCTCAGTCAGCAGGTGCATCTACCTTGGTGACCTCTTTGATTTTACTTGACAGACTTGCTCAGTTACCTAATACAACAGTTACCAATACAATACAGGAGAGGGAAGAAGACTCTCTGGTGTAAAACCCCCAGCACAGGAACTCATGTGTAGTTTTGGAATTTGGAATTTTCAGTTTGTGGGAAACACTGACATTTCAAAAGTCTTCAGTTTGAATCCGAATCAAAATGAATATTCTGGAAATTTCCAGTGAGTTGGAATTTCAGACAAAAATTAAGTTTGGGGGTGGAAAATGTATATTTCAGAATTCTGAAATTTTCCTTCAGTGTTGTTTCATTTTTTGTATTTTTATTTGTACATTATTATACACTATCTTGCACTGACTACCAATTGAAATATTCTCTTAATTTAATTTTTATCTTTCAAATAATTAAAGGCAGCTGCTACTTAAACATTTTATCATCTTTTCTAGTTCAAAACGTCTCCTCTTTGAGTGGTCATGAAACAATTTGCTCTCTAGACAGGAGTAGCTGAGCTTCGGCCTTTTAAGGTCAAATTCAGACCGTGTATAAGCGGCTGCAATTCCACTGAAGTCGGAGCTGTACTTGCTATTGATGAACTGTAGTGGGAAATCACTGTGTACTAGCCCCTTTGATAGCTTCAAAGGGGCTAGTACTAGTCATTTAGTCTAACCACCTGCATCTTGGCAGGTGGTTAGACTAAATGACGCTTGTGGTCCCATCTGATCCTATAGTTCTATGATTCAGGCTGCTGTGCAAAACGTAGTATATTTGCCTAGCCAGGCCACAGTAAGAATGCTGCTTGCTCCTCCAGCCCCTTCACTTTCCCCTGGTAGTTGTGTTGTGGTCCACAACCTTTTGCTGTCATGCTTGCTGGTGACCGGACGCAGGATTGTATGCACATCTGCAGAACGTACAAGGAACACTTCTTCCCTCTATCTTTGCAGTGCTCATTGTCTCCTGTCTGCCCCTGAAAAGATAAATGCACCATCGTGTTCAATAAACAGCAAAGCCAAGCACACACATGAGCACAGCCCATCTTACCTTGACTCCCACTGTGGATAAGCATCTGTTAGTTACTGCAGAATGTAACTAGCAATACTAGTTTGCACTTGCACAGAGCTCTGTCATCTGCAGTCCTCCGAGCATGTTAAGAAACTGGGCATGGATCACTAGCCCCATTTTACAGTTGGTATAACCAAGTATAGAGATTTAAACCAAAGAGAATGAGAGGCACTCTTGTCTAGTGGATAAGCTAAAGTGGCAGTTCTGTTCCTGAGTCTGCCACAACTTTCCTCTGTGCCTCATTTGTCCCCTTTGGGGAGGGAATGAAGATGCCAGCCCCCTCGGCATGGTGGCTTTGTCTCTTCATCTGTTTTTGTGCTGCACCTGGAACAGTGAGACCTTGAGACCGATTTGGGCTTCTGAGCAATAGTGCAGTATATAGACTAAGGAAACTATAGAGAGAAGTATATGTTTCTGCAATCACTAGTAAGTCAGACCACCTGAGCTGAGTCTGTTTCTGCAAAGTCTAAAGGAATCTCCTTTTCCTTGACAGTAAACCAGGCAATTTCCAGCCAAACTAATTTTCAAGCCCAAGTTACAGCGGATATAAATTAAGAGCTTACCATCGAAAGTGGTTGCAACCTTAGCTGTGGAGAGGCTCCCTTTCCATAATAAAGTTATTAATATTGAGGTGGGAGTTTGGTTCCATGTTCCGACACTCAGGAGGCATCAAGGAGATGCCCAGGGCTGTCCCAGTGTTTGATGGGTTGTTATTGTGGCAGTTTCTGGCTCTGTTGGGAGGAGGACATTGTAGCCAATGGCATCTGTCCAAACTCAGCTTGTTTGCTGCAGACAGAACAAGATAACATTTGCTTGGGATCAGCGGGAGAAAGTATTGCCATGTGGCACTTCAGCAAAGCTGTCTGTGCTTTAAAACACACTACTATTTTTCAACATAGCAGATGCCTAAAACACAGAAAAGGGGTTGTCTTAGTGGCTTTATCAAACCCCAAGAACAGTAACCAAGCAAGAGCAGGAATATTCTGGCAATAACAGCATCTGCCAGTACCTTGTACAGAAGTGTTTCCCTTCTGACCCCAAAACTTTAAGCAGGTTAAACGGTACCAGGGATCAGGGCTCTGTAGCAGCCATTGATTGCATCTAGCACTGCTGACAATCAAAGTCCAAAACCGCCATAGCTGCAGTACTATCCCCTCCACTGCAAAAGCAAACCGTCCTAAGCTCATTTTAAAAGTTTACGTTCTCCACCCAAGGGCATTCTGTAGGTATGTCGGCATTCACCTTATCTGTCTGGTATAACCCAAATGAATTGTCATTGACCCTGAAGGTCTGCCATCTTTGCTGCCCAAGATCTATCCAGCACCTCACGAGCACCTGCTGTATTGCATGACCATTTATCCCGCAGTGAGGAACCGGAGTAGAACCACATCATCATCATCCCATTGTTCCATGTTTTCTACCCAGTTTTGTAGGGAATAACAAGGACGAGTGACATGGTCAGGAACTGCCAGCAGCAACTGCATCAATGTGGGGGATAGGACCAAGAACCCACAAAAAAACAGTGCCTAGAGGGTCTCCCTGTGATACACAGAGCCCTGCAATACAAACCCTGTAATGGTAGAACTATTGTTTCATACCTATAGTGGTAGCGTGGACACAGGTATACGCCTGCAGGCAGCATATATCTGTATCCAACAGGACATATGTGGACTCTCAGGAACAGGTCTGGGGAGCCCAATGGAGCATTTACATGAACCAGCATTGGGCTGTGTGCACAAATGTAAACATAGCCTTAGTCTGTGGTGAAAGTTGGTTTTTTTGGCATAGATTCACTGCCCTGGGGACATGAGAGGACCACGGAAGTGGGATGGAACTTGTGGAACTGTTTGGTGGGTTAGAGAGTGGGGGTGGGGAGGAGCCGGAAGGTGATTCACTTAAAGCTAAGAGTCCTGCTGGAATCACTGATTGCAAAACAGGGTCATTCTTCCAGGCCTTCCATAAGGACATGGTGGTTTTAGCACAGCTCTGTGACCCGAGCCGTCTTGGGTGCTTGTATGGCCCCATTGCCATAGTGTCTGGGCATGTCACAATCCTCATAACCCCACTATAGGTAGAGAAGTATTAAATCAGTCTACATGGATAAATCCTCAAATACATAAAAGAGGACTGTGATCATTTGCTGTCCATGTCCACTGAGCAATCTGCTTAGTTTGCAGCAAGGGAGATTTTGATTTGATATTAGGAAAGTTGAGGATAGTTAAGCACAGGAACAGGTGATCTAGGGAGGTTGTGGAGCCCCAGTTACTGGAGGTTTTTAAGAACAGGTTGGACAAACACCTTTCTGGGATTGTCTAAGTATCGTTAGTCCTGTCTCAACAGGACAATGGACTAAATGCTCCTTGAGGTCTCTTCCAGTGCTACATTGCAGCGAGGCACAGAGACTTGCACAACATCACAGAGGATGTCTCTGAAAGGGCAGGAATCAAACCCAGCTCTCCAGAGTCCCCAGCCACAAGACTATCTTTCCCTCTAGATGACTGCTGGAGGGTCCTCTGAGCCCAGCATTTCAATCGTTCTATAAATGCAGGTCTGGATCCACATCTGAATGCGCCCAAAGTGTTCTGGGATACTTTGAGTGACCCAACCTCTCGGAGAAATGCATGTGTGGACCTGTGGATACAGATCCATTATTTCATAAGGACCAAAACACGATTTCAACTTTTTTAAATGACTATATTGAGAGAGAGCTGATTCCTTTGTATGTAATTATTAAAATATTGAAATGGCATAACTCTAGCCAGATGCTGCCTCGCTGGAAAATCCTACAGCCTTATTAGTCTGTTTGAAATAGTTATAACTCTGAAGAAATGTCAGTCAGCGTGCTGAAAGCAGCTGAGCACGGCTAAGACAAAATGATTATTTTCAGCAGGGAAAGTGGAGTGAATCTATGGCAACACACTTCATTATTGTTTCATTAGTGGAGTTACCCTGCTACCAGAATGAAACCAGTGATCTGTCCAGCTCTGTAATTTTTTCTGTCCTTGAAAGCATTAATGGCTTGAGGGCCTCTTTGGATAGATCTGTTTAGGACGCAATGGAGAAAAGGTTTGAATTAACATTTAATTGCAGTGCTCTTGAGTACTTTAGAGAGCTCTTTAAAGGGCCACCTTGTAACCAAGCTTGGCTGAGATGCTGAAGCTCAAAGGGGCTGGGGCTGTCATTTGACAATGGCAAAGAATCACAAAGAGAGGCACCCTGTTCTCACTCTGAACAAGGAACTTTCTGACATCAAAGAAAACAGCATGCTCCTTGGAGTGCAGAATCTGGGGCTTGTCTACACAGGGCGGGCAGGAGGGTGACTAATCCGCAGCTTTTCGCGGTGTCAGGTAACATGCATTCTGCAAGCCACAGTAACAGCTGGCCCGTGGGGTGGTGTGCCCTCATTCACTGCAGAGCACTATGTACACGTGGCAGTTGGCTCCGACCAGTGGTGTTCTCAGCAGCTATCACATGCTTCTTAGCTTCGCGGTTGAGCAGGGTGCATTCTGGGATTTTTTTCTGGATATTCTGGGATGCATAGCAGAAGGCAGAAGAGTTCATTTTTTAAAAGTTCCCATGATTCATCTGTCCTTGCCTAGTACCCTCTTCCTAGGCAGGCTAGAGCCATTTTCAGATCGATATGGCTCTACACCAAGAGAAGATGTGCCACTAGCTCTAATGTTTTTCCTGGGAGCTGTGTTGTCCACTCTGACCCAGCAGGACTTGAAGTATTCCTCAGTGCTATGGTCCTGCTGAAATGGTGGAGCATCACTGAAAGGTCCAGTTCAGAGAAAAGCCCCTTGCGATGGGAAGGCAGGACTCCAAAGCCATTGCAGGGCATTCAAAGGGGCTGTCCTTGGCTATTACTGCTGCCAGCAAGCCGGTTTTCCCCAGTAGCAACGAGATAATTCTCAAAAATTTGATTCCCTTTCATAGCAGATAACAGCTTCCTCTGGGCTGGGTGAGGAGCTGCCTGTCCTGAGGCTGGATGGAGACCACAATAATGCCCAAGCGGCAGCACACTGCATGAAGGATCGAGTTTCAGCTTTCAATAGGTGATGCCTTGTCTACGCTGATAAACGCTAGACCCAAAATTCAGCATTGCAGCCCACTGGGAGCAGTAGGGGAATCTGTAGAATAGTCAGGGCTCATGCACACTTATCACTAGGCTGTGAATAAAAATGTACTGCAACAAAGGGTTCATTCAACACCCCACTGCTGTTGTGGGAGGACCGAGGATGCACTGCAGATGGAGAATTAGCAGGGTGCTAATTAGGTGACGGTGAGAATTTCAAAGAAATGCAGCAGATGGCAGAGAGGCTGGTATTGTGATGTGAGCGCTTCTCAGAGCAGAACACCGAGAACCGAGACAAGATGTGGGAGTGGGATGAGGGTGAGCCTGTGTTGTGTATAGGCAGCTTAAAGTTTTGTTAGCCTCCAAACCGGATCCATGGTTCCAGGGGCGTTGTGATTCCCCTCCGCATTTCTTTTCCTTCCCGTGGGAGACACAGCTCTGTCTGACTCAGGCATGTGTTCCCCTCCTGCCTCGTGAACACTAAGGAAAAGGAACTTTTAGTTTTAACGGATGCAGTGCCTGCTTCCCTTGGCGTCAAAATTAGTGCCCTACTGTGTCCAATGTTGAATTCCTTCTGTAGAAGAAACAGATCCTATTTATCTGAAAACCTTCATTGATGGTGGAGTGGCACACATCGTCCCAGACATACATCGTAACCTTCCCTTCCATTTCTGCTCCCTATATTTAGTGCCATTCAGTGGCTGACCCTCCACTTGAATAAAGGTTTCTACAACCCAGAGACTGTATATCAGTGGCGAGCATAGTAGTTGCCATGCATGGTAATCTGCACTCGGGTACCGTGCTGCTGGGAGATCAGATACACAGACGAACAAACAGTTCTGGGAACCTTCTGGATGAAAGATGCTATGGGAAGATAAAGTATTGTTACAACACTGGGATGACAGTCCTGTAAATAACGAGGAGTTCTCGTGGTACCTTAGAGACTAACAAATTTATTTGGACATAAGCTTTCATAGGCTAAAACCCACTTCATCAGATGCACGGAGTGAAAAATACAGTAAGTAGGGTGTATGTGTGTATAATATTGTGACACAGCATGACGAGAGGGCAGCAGGAGAGTGTTAGAGGGGAGCCTAATTCCCTGCAGAGCACCTGGAGCCAATTAAGGCACCTGAAGCCAGTCACCTGATAAAAAAAAAATCCTGCTTCAATCAGACAGAGGAAGGAGTTGAAGCAGAGTGGATTGGTGCTGGAGCGGAGAGCAGTTTGAAGGAGTTGAAACAGAGTGTTTGGTGTGGGAGCAGAGAGCAGTTTGGAGGAAAGGAGGAGAGTTTGGAGAAGTGCTGTGGTGAGCTAAGAAGACCCAGACCCTAGGTAAAGGGACACCTGGTTTGTGCAGAGAGAGGGCAGGAAGCCCCACAAGCTGAAGGACAAGAGAGGGAAATAGCCCAGGGGAAGGAATAGCTAGTTCAAGTGGTTTACTACTATCCTCAGGGCCCCTGGGCTGGGACCCAGAGTAGAGGGTGGGCTTGGGTCCCCCCTCTCAAATCCCTTCCTCTAGGATACTAGTGGGGCAGTTAATACCTTGTTCAGGGGCAAGAAAGGGCACCCTGAACCCCCCACACACACACACACAAGAAGAGAAAGCGGGGCCCATCATAATAGCGCCGGCAATTTGCCACAATATATATATGTGTGTATATATATTCCAGCACATGAAAAGATGGGAGTTGCCTTACCAAGTGGGGGCTCAGTAGTAATGAGAACAATTCAATTAAGGTGGAAGTGGCCTTTCTCAACAGTTGACAAGAAGGGGTGAATATCAAGAGAGGGAAATTTACTTTTTTAGTGCTAATGAGGCCCAGGCAATCAAGGTGGATGTCACCCATTTCCAACAGTTGACAAGGAGGTGTGAGTATCAGCAGAGGAAAAATTACTTTTTGTAGTGACCTATCCACTCCTAGTCTTTATTGAGGCCTAATTTGATGGTGTCCCTTTTGCAAATCAAATCCAGTTGGAGTCTAGTTTTGAAGGTTTTTTGTTGAAGAATTGCCACTTTTACGTCTGTTATTGAGTGTCCAGGGTGATCGAAGTGTTCTCCTGCTGGTTTCTGAATGTTACAATTCTTGATGTCTGATTTGTGTCCATTTATTCTTTTGTGTAGAGACCGTTTGGTTTGGCCAACATACATGGCAGAGGGGCATTGCTGGCACATTATAGCATATATCCCATCAGTAGATGTGCAGGTGAACGAGTTCCTGACAGCATGGCTGAAGTGGTTAGGTCCCATAATGGTGATCCTTGAACAGATATGTGGACAGAGTTGGTAATGGGGTTTATTGCTGGGATTGGTTCCTGGGTTAGTGGTTTTGTTGTGTGGTGTGTAGTTGTTGGTGAGGTAGCCCAGAAGAGTACCCAGAAGTCACCTATTACAGGACAGGCCCAACAAAGAAAATAACAGAATGCCACTAGCCATCACCGACAGCCCCCAACTAAAACCTCTCCAGTGCATCATCAAGGATCTACAACCTATTCTGAAGGATGATCCCTCACTCTCACAGACTTTGGGAGACAGGCCAGTCCTTGCTCACCAGCAACTACAGGCCACACAACAAAAATACTAATCCAGTTTTTTATGCTTTTGTTCAAAAAAAAAGTTACACTCTGAACAAACTGCCTATTATGTAAATGGATTGCACAATACTGACCCGGAAGAGAATTATTCATGCCCTGAGTGGTGTGGTTAAGAAGAGAGAGATGAATAGCATCTTGAAAAGGTGTATTTGTGTTTGCAGGAAATCTAGATTACTCATACTTCTGTACACAGCTCAATACCTTTCTTTTTGCATCCAGCCCTCCCACTCACGTAATGCCTGAAAAACTAGCTACATTTTGCTAATTGTTGAAGAATGCCTTGATGCTCTGTTCAATGACTTTAATGGTGTAAGATCAGGACCTAAATAATGGGCTGATTAATGAGTCCTTGATAGCAAAATAATATAACCCCTGCACATACGCACAATGCAGGGAATGCACTACTGTACTTTGATAGCAGAACACTATAACTGCGCATACCGCATACAAGGACTGCACTGTAACACTGTGTTTTAATTTGGAACAGAAGAGTAACGAAACTTCACCATGAACTTTTCAGGAAGATGCAGATCTGACATTTCAGACACTGAGTCACACCCTGGGATCACAACACCAAAAACATCTTGCAAAATGTTTTTCGAAAACCTGGAGCAAGCATGCAACAGAAAACGAAAAGTCCTCCTGTTCCGATCTGATTACCAGCTGGGATCTGGAACGTGCTTGTGCACTGCAACTTGCAGCCTTATCCTGAGCTGATTGCATCTACCTGGGACAAGTGCCTTACAGCTCTTGCTCTCGTTTACCCTTCACTTGTGGAACTGATAGGATCAGTACAGTATTACTGCCTCAACTGGTGTGTGTGTGCATGCGTGACTTTTTTACATGGAAAGGTACCAATGGCTGTCCTCAGGTGAGTTTTTGTTCCAGAGACACTCTCAGACTTTGTGAATGTGCCCTGAGCTCTAAAAAACCCTAAGGGTATATCCATACTTTGAGCTGGGGGATGAAATCTCCAGCTAGAGGAGACAGGCCTGCACTAGCTCTGATGGGGCTAGCGTGCTAAAAACAGCCCATGGTAAGCGGCAAGAAGCACTAGACACCCAAACACTTGCCTGGTATCTCAGGTGGGGATGTACTCTGGCCAGCTGTGCTCTATTTTTAGTGCATTAGAGCTAACCCTGGTGTGACATCTGAGATTCACCTGGGCCATTAATGGGTTCAGTCAACAGTGGCCTTGCAACTCTAGGTGTGGCCTTGCAACTGGTGTGGCTCACTGCCCTGACACCTACTGCCATCTGAGACGCATGGAGCCTCAGCGAGGTTTCCACTGCCCAGTTGCTCTTTGCAAGGGGACCTCAACAACCCTTCCACCCCGAGTTTTTCCCACAACACGTCCTTCTGCAGTGCACGGTCTCTCTCACTGTAGTGCTCACAAAACCTTACTCAGTTAACAGCTCCTTCAAAGAGACCGTACACAGAAGCCTTTTAGCTTACCTGGGGATAATACACCCACCCCTTCAATCGTAGCACTGAGCTGGCTTACAGCAAAAGTCAGATGTTTATTAACAAAAGGACATAGGTTTAACTGGTAATGAGTAGAAGGAATAAGGATAGAAATGGTTACAAACAAAAGTGAAAATATGCAAGTAAGGCTGAAACTCAACCTAACAAACTAGTGTCTTTTTTGTTCACAGATGTTTCCTCTCCATGGTCAATCTTCCAGCATGGCTGACTAGTCCTTAGCCAGGATCCAAAGGCAGAGTTCACAGTGCTTAATTTCTTTCTCTCTCAGGCACTGGATAACTTAGGGGTTCTCTCCCCCACTATAGTCCCGTAAACTGTAGAAATGTGTTATCCAGGATACACTTCAGACGAAGGTTCCTTTCCCCTGCTGGGTGTAGACACCATGCTGGCTTCTCCCCAACTTTGTGATGGGGGAGATGACCTTCCTGCAGTCTCCAATACAAATGAATATCCCACTGTTCTTGGCCACATCTCGCTTCGGGTGTTGGCCTTTTTCCTTTGCATAGTTGAAACACATTTTCCTCACATATTTCCAGCACATCTGTATAATTCTTTGTAGGTTAACTGTACACATACCATGCAAGAAGAGGAATGATCAGTGAGGTACTGGTTTCCCAACGATAGGTTACATGCCACGTTTTGGATAAATATCAAGACCACAGCGTGTGAGGTGCACTGAGATGGGCTGGCTAGCTGAGACTCACTGCTACATATCAGGGAGCTCCTTGCCTTCTGGCATTGGGGTGCCCTCAAGGTCACAGCCGGTATGCAGTGTTCCCTCTCATTTTTGACAGGTGCTGTGTGCAAAAAAATTCTTCTGTGCAAATTTTTGTGTGTGCAGTGTTTTGCCATGTGTGTGGGGTTTAGGATCGGTGTGTGCATGCAGATGTGCACAGCTTAGAGGGAACAGTGCCGGTATGTCTCCTTGAGTTGGAAATCACTCCGCCAGCCCAAAGTGTCCACATACCACACACAAGGAACAATCAAACCCCTTTGTATAGATGAGACAGATACAAACAATGGAGGGACTACCCAAGGCAGACAGCAGGTTATAGCTAAATGGTGTGGGCAGCTTGCATGGGCTGGGATATTGGTTTTGCAGCCTGTGTGTGCTGGAGACAAAAGCCTGGAGAAGCAGTTCAGAGGCAGACCAACTAGGAAAGGTGACAGTCAGGGTTTCAGATTTTGCTGCATTGTGACTGTGCTTGTTCCTGACTTTCAGTTAATATCTTCAAGCGACTGAGGACACTAAATTAGGAAAACCATAAGGGGAGGAACAGCCTCTTCTATACTGTGATCAGCTGCATTTCTTAGCATATGAAATACCTAGAGATTCATTGGCTGCCCAGATTGACAAAGGCAGTTTGCTTTATGGAAATAGAGAAGACAGTGAGAGGATGGATCAGCTGTTGACTGAGTCTTTTAATAAATAATATATTTAGGGTTTCTGGTTTTAGATTTTAACCTATGAATACTGATGAAAAAACACTTCCGCTACAAAAAAATATGAAACTGTTGTATCCTCAATAAACACTGAAGAAACCCTGGAAATTTTTGTTGGCTTCACCCCTTTCCCAATGCAGTTTGTTTGTTCAGGCAATACCCCAATCCCTGGCTTGCACCTAAGGGCTTGTCTACCTGGAGCTATAATGCAGACTACAGAGATGGGATTTCTGAAGCGCACTGACTCATTAATTGATCCAGTAGATTGTGCTGATGCACATTCAGGGTGCCTTAGTGTACCTCAACTTAGTGTGGTTTGAAACAGTCTATGTGTATATACAAAGAGAGAGCCTTGTAAAATCCCAGGTTTTAGACACCTCCAAAGAACTCAAAATTTGCTAAAAATAACCCCCCTCCAAAATGAAATTTATAATCCACGAAAAACAGAAATCCTACACATATCTTTTAAAACCTCACATTCATACAAGGTGATGTAACTTGCCTGTATTTTTTTTTTTTTTAAAAAAAGACAAGGCTAAAATTTGCAAAGCTCCATTTGGAAGCTTAGAGCAACTTTTGTACTGTCCTTCCCTTAGCCCCGTTTTCAACATACAGCAAGGTATAGCATGGGCAAGGGGGGGACACACTTATCTAAAGATATCCTGAAGAGCAGCCACAGCATTTCTTTGTGAACCTGCTTTCACACGCAATGATCCATAGTTGCACACACAAACCAGGTTTGTGCTTGTCAAACTACCCAGCATGTGTGGACAAGCGCCCGCCCACTTGTGCTTGCAAAAGTGCCTACTGTTTGCACAAATGGCTGTGCTCACACAATGTTTCTGTTCAAGTTTAAGAGTCAACCCATGTTGGTCTTCAGGCACATTTCTATTATTAAAAAAAAAGTAAATTCTATTATAGTCTATATAAGTTCTTCCACCACACTTATCACTGTACTATCTGAGCCTTGTCCTCAGTAGTGCAAGAGTGACCTTTGGACAGTCAGCCTTTCTATGTCTCAGCTTTCCCATCTGTAAAATGGGGATAATGATACTCCCCCCCACTTTGTAAAACACTTTGAAATATACTGATGCAACACACTAGATAAGAACTGGGTATTATATTATTATTATTAATTAAGCAATGTCAGCACACTTATGTTCATTTTCTCATCCTCTCCCAAGCAGAGAAGCATGTGCAGAGGAGTGTCTTGTTTTGGTATAGACTTTAGTTTTGTTTTTCAAATATACCTGGTGCACTGTGTATATTTTAGAGGGGGCAAGATCAAATAAATGCACCCAACACCTGCGGGAGGTTGGTCATGGGCCATAGTTCCTGAAGGAATTCATTCCACAATCTTGGCCCAGCCCCCGGAAGACTTTCTGTCTCCAAAACAGACACGCTTTAGCATGATTGTTGAGTGTTCCATCATGCCAGCGGAGTGGAGTTGTCAACCACAGCCTCCATCTCGGAGCTTCAGACTCTTTTTGGTACCCTGGGCCCAAGCCATGAAGTGCTTTGAAAATAAGGACCAAGACCTTGAACTTGTTTTGACATTCTGTGAGAAACCAGCATAGGCAGCAGAAGACATGCATGATGTGCTCATGGTAACCCATGTTGCTGAGGAAATGTGCTGCCACGTTCTATACTAGTTGGAGTTACATAAGTACTGGAGGCTTCATGGTGAGGCATATGACAGTGGAGAGGTGACCTAGGTCTGAGTAAGTGAGGCCAGGTCTTGGTGCATCACAATGGCACAGAGGCTCTGAAGCCAACTGGCGATGGTAGAGAATGTTACTAGTGGACACTATGTGACAGCTCAGCATCAGCGAGGAATCTAAGAGCATTCTTAAACTAGGAATGGAACTGACTGATTGTGGGAGAGTCTCTTCAACCAAAGGAGGTTGCCCCATGGCTGCCAGCTCTTCAAAACACTTCCCGCTGCCCACCAGCATCCCCTCTGCCTTGCTTAAGTTCAGTGTCAATTAGCTGTTCTTCATCCAGGAGCTGACTTCACTCATGCACTGGGCCATCCTGATGGTTGTGGTATGCTCCCATTTGGTAAAGGATAGGCAAAACTGTGTGTCATTTGCATATTGCTGGCAGCTTAGTCTGTCATCTGGCCAGTTCACCTGGCTGCATGTAGATATCAAAAAGGACTGGAAAGAGAATTAATCCTTGTGGGACACTATTAGACAAGGAGTCTCAGGGGCAAGGGAGGTACAGTTTCCCATCCCTACTCATTGCATGGGTTCCTCCAGCAATGACTCAAACCACATTAGTGCCTTACTGGGGACCCCTACCACCTCTCTCAGGAGAGACAGCCATATCTCATGGCCAACCATGTCAAATGCTGCGGTGAGGCCCAGGAGGATAACAGGAGATCACCCATCAAGTCTATCAAGTTCTACCACATTATCTGCATCCTTCCATCCTTCTGTATATGGAGATGTGGCCTGCCAGGACCAAGGAAAAGCATTCATTGCACGCTGGGACCTGTAGTCTCCATCTCTGCATTACAGATGTGGACAGCTGTGAAACTTGTCCCACTTTATGCGATGTGCAGCCTTTGGTCTCTGGACAATATCTCAATGTGTTCCTTGACTAATTCCACAAATGCTTGAGATCTGCATGTTCTGCCCTAATGCCTGATCCAGAACCGATATCATAATGCCAGTTAGCTTATGAATACCAAGGAGGCAAGGCCATCGGAATGCCCATAAGATGTTATATATATTTTAACTGTCACTTTGAGACAGATACACATGTGCTGTGACTAACTTCTCATGCTACAAAGCATGTGGCTCCCTGAAGAGCCCTGAACCTTCTCCTCTTGAAATCCAAACTTGAGCATTTTCATTTAAGAGCTGCTTTTTCTTTCATGTGCCGCAGTAAGATAATTAAGCCTCATTGTGAGCAGCTATTCTACAGCAGTTACCCAGTCCTCTATGTGACTACGTTAGTGCCTCCTTGTGGTCTGAAACCCTGTACCTGTGTTTGAAATGTGAGTCTTACACGCAAAATATCATTCAAGGGGGTGAAGCATGCATAATTCTGAATGGTAGGGAGGGGAGATGATTTCCTGATAGGAACTTTGTGTCTTGGTAGGATACTTCCATTACTATACTAGAGTGACAGAACTGCTCCAGTTCAAGTTGAGCATCATTTTCTGCTTAAAGTCAAGTATTCCAAGTGTTGTAAAATGTACGTACTGACTTGGATTGTCTTGAAATTTGTTGTGTCTTGTGAGGGTGTGGGGTAGGGTTAGTTGTCCAGATTTGGGGTAATTTTAGGAAGAGGTCCCTGAGATAGAGCCCCTGCCCAAAAAATTGGCTGTTTACAAAATCACCTACTTCTTCGAATTTTTGCACACGTGTGGGAATCCAACCATGGCCATAATCCTCCCAAATTCATTTCAGTTGCTCAGGACTTATCTCAGTTAGTGCAGGGCACCCACTGCCCCTCTGAGGAAGCAATACTGGAAAAGTTATTAAGGGTAACTTTGTAAACTTTGATGCCATGAGCTAAACCGATGCTCCTAGAAGAGGGAAAAGTGCAGGTGCAGCAAGACTAGGGCTGTGGTAAAGCTAGCTTTGCAGGCAGTCCCTTGTCAGAGAAACTGGGTGACTCACAATGACCTGTTGTGGTCATTGAACCTGAATTGCACCCATGCACTGAGAGGTCAAGGGCCACCCTGGGGAGCTTTCAGAGAATGTGTGCTGTGCACATCCTCCGCTTTCTGCCTGCATTCGGCAGGAGCATCTTTTGGAAATTTTCCCGAAACCAAAATTTCTGATTGAAGAGCACTATGTTACAGTGCTCTGAGCTCCTCAGGCAGGCCCTGGTTTTACTTTAACTAGTTAATTAAAGACACAGAAGATGCTAACACACACTAGCACTTTGCCCTTCACCAATGCTCCCAAACATTTTGGGAACAGAGCACATGAGCCCTTCAGGACAAACTCCAACACCTCCTCTTTGCTATGGCTGAACTTGGAGTTAAATGAGCATTAGCAAACAGGAGCTACTTGCACCTGGCCTACCCCAAACACTGAGTTCACTTCACACAAACTGTCCCAGGCTTGCAAAATGTTACCACCCCTTTGGCCTTGCCCTGAGGATTCCTTACATGATACTGCTTTCACTTACCCTCACTGTCATGCCTACACCAGAAAGCTGCCAAGCCCTATGGCAAGAAGATGTCCATGTGCACCTTCATTGACACAACCTACAGAACTTGGCACTGAACTGAAGCATACTTGATTCCTGAATGTGAACATGCAACTCTCTTCATATCACAATCACAGATCTGCCAAGCTGCTCCAGCGAATCCCTCTTCTACCCAATACAGCCGCCCTAACGCAGCAAACGCAGCCGGAGGGCATGTGGATAAATCTCGCAATTCAGATCTGTGAAACAGAACACAAACAATGGCACATGCTCTTAGCCCTTCCTCAGATATCCTTGCTATAGATACATCTATATTAAGACCATAAGAGACCATTAGATCATCCAGTCTGATTTCCTGTATAAGAGAAACCATAGATGATTATTCCTAATAATCTGTGTTCACCTAGAGCATCTTCCAGAAAGACATCCAGTCCTGGAATGAGAATCCACCACTTCCCTTGTTAATCTTTGCACTCCCAGAGGGGACCATTCCCAGTGGCTATTGCCAGCCCTAGAGGTAGGATTGTGTTGCAGGGAGCGGGGTGTACTTTAACTCTTCATTTCCTGGTTTTTGGAAGTTTACTTTTAACCACTCCCCATAGCCTGGAAGGGCACAAGGCACCACTGGGAAACTTCAGCTGTGTTAATGAAGTTTTGGGGCAGTCAGTATGGGCTTTGTCTAAACCCCCTCTTCTCCTGCTTTATGACACCATCCCAGCCGTGGCAGAAGTGCTTTAAAAATGAGGGGCCCTCAGAAACCCAAACAATGGTCCTGCCCCCTGTGCCATGCTGCCCCCATGAGGCCTTGCCCTCGCACCACCCTGTGACATTGCATTCTATATGATTTTATGAAAATATACTGATGAGTGTGAATATAATGTAACTAAAACATGCTTCATGCAAAAAGTCTCTTGTAAGGTATCAGTACAACTTTTTTTGCTTTCTGTGTATATAAATACATCTTACTTCTGTTCCATTCTATGCATCCAATATATAGGCCACAAAAGCTTCTGCTGAATTAAACTGGCTAATCTCTAAGGTGCCAGAAGTATTCCTTATTTTATTTACGGATACAGACTAACACGGATGCTAATCTTAAACCTAGTACAAAGTTTATAATCTACCGAGTGTGGTCATCCTATTTGTATAAATGTATCACTCTTGTATCTGAAACTAGAAATATGAAATATAACTCTGCGGGCCTGCTGTAATTATGTGAAGTGTGGGCCATTAATGGTGGTTTGGAATCTTGATGGCTCCCATCAACCAGGACAATAGACTGTGTTTGCAGGCAGGCCTTCCTGTGAGTCAGGCTAGGAGGAATGAAGGCTTGGAGTCTCACAGGACATGTGCCCATGTCACCTGGTACTGAAATCCATTTTAAACTTGGTGCTTTTCCATTTAGAAAGGGGCAGAACTTGGAGAGACAAAGGATTCCTGCCTTGTGCCAAAGCCATATAAGAGGGTGGAACAAAACGAAGGGGCAAAATCCCCTAGCTACCACCTGAGCTGGAACAAGCGCTGTACCAGGGGAAACGATTGTACCCAGACTAGGAAGGCGTCCAGTCTGTGAAAGAAACTTATTGAAACATCTCTGAGGGTGAGATTTTATCTGTATTCAGTCTTATTACTGTATTAGAGATAGATTTGCATGTTCTATTTTATTTTACTTGGTAATTCACTTTGTTCTGTTTCTACTTGGAACCACTTAAATCCTATTTTCTGTACTTAATAAGTAAAAAGTGATTTTATTAATTAACCTGAAGTATGTATGAGTACTGGGGGAGGGGGCAAACAGCTGTATCTCTCTACCAGTGTTACAGAGGGTGAACAATCTATGAGTTTACCCTGTATAAGCTTTATACAGGGTAAAACGGATTTATTTAGGGTTTGGACCCCACTGGGAGTTGGGCATCTCAGTGTTAAAGACAGGAACACTTCCTAACCTGTTTTCAATTGAGCCTACAGCTGCTAGGGGACATGGTTCAGACCTGGGTCTGGGTCTGCAGCAGACTAGTGGGTCTGGCTCAAACCAGGCAGGGTCCTGGAGTCCCAAGCTGGCAGGGCAAGAAAGCAGGGGCAGAAGCAGTCTTGGCACATCAGTTGACAGCCCCAAGGGGGTTTCTGTGATCCAACCCGTCACTCTCACCCCTTCTCCGAGCTCCCATCTTTGCACAGCTCCTTCCCGCAAGACCTCACCCCTGCATCACCTCTTCCCCCAAGGCCCCGCTCCTGCGCTGCCTCTTCCCACCAAGACCTTGCCCCCACCCCACACACCATCTGCCCCCTCCTCCCTTCACTCGCCCTTACGGCTGGTAAAAAGTGGGAAGGCAACAGCTCCTGGGCCCCTCCTGTTCCGGCACCCCTGCACATCCTCAAGCTCAAACCAAAACAAGATCTTTAACAGTGAAACAAATTAGACAATGTGGAAAGCATGGCTACCGATTTGAGAGGAAGGGTAGTTTTGTGGTATAGGCACTGAACTGGATTCATGAGCTCTGGGTTCAGTTCCTAGCACTGCCTTCTAGTGTGACCGTGGGCAAGCCACTTGGGGGAAGTTTTCCAGTGCACAGAGAAATAGGTACGTGACTCCACTGAAAGTCACAGGCTGTGAGGAGCCCAACTCCCCTTGTGCCTTTAAAGTCTCCCCCTTACTCTCTGTGCAACTTAATTCTCCATCTGTAAAAATGGGGGCGATCATCCTTTCCTTCTCCCACCTTTACCTGCTGAGTGTACAACTGTTAGCTGGTTGGGAAAGGGATTGCCTGTTTCTGCATGTGTGCACAAGGCCTGTAGGTACTGCTCCGATCCAAATAATAACAGAGGGTCTTTTCTCGATAGGTCCTCCGTTCAAATGGGGCGCGGATAGTGACACAGTGGTGCTCAAAGCAAAGGCCTTCTCTGCAGTATGTTTCTAGGCTTACCATTTCCCCCTGGGTAGAGCAATGACGGGAATGTCAGTGTATACCGGTAGCTGGTGTTTTAATCACTCTGTTTCCTAACTCTGTTAGGAGAAGAGCTGGAGGACGTTGTGGTTGAAATGTCAGTAGCTGTTTGTTAGTGACCTATTTACACTATAGCTCCCATTGTTGTTACTGCCATTGAGACTGCACCAATGGCAGGGACACTGAGAAATTTTGAGAAAAATCTTTAGTGTAGACAAGGCTAAAAAACACAGGCCACCGACTTTCCAATGTGCGGGGGGGTGCCTGACCCTCCAGCTCTGCTCCAGGCCCTGACCCCACTCCACCCTTTCCCCCAAGGCCCCACCCCTACCCCGCCTCTTCCCACCCCTGCTCCACCCGCTTCCCCTGAGCACGCCGGGTCTCGCTTCTCCCAACCTCCTGCATGCAGCGAAACAGCGATTGCAGCAGGTGGAAGGCACAGACAGGGAGGGGGAGGTGCTGATCCATGGGGCCCGCTGGTGGGCAGGAGGCGCTGAGGGGGGTGGGAGAGAGCTAGTGAGGGGCTGCCAGTGAGTGCTCGGCACCCACCATTTATTTTCCTGTGGTCGCTCCAGCCCCGGAGCACTCATGGAGCCGGCGCCTATGCTAAAGTGCATTCACAATGGTGATGTGAAGCCCTGTGCACCACTGCAGGCACTCTTGTCTGTGCCTGTGTGTTGCACTACGCTCGGCAGCGTTCACCAACACTGGCAACACCAGCGTGCTTTCGTTTGCACACAGCTGGAGAGACTAGATTAACTAACTCATTCCTAAAGAGGCTACAGTGAATAGCCTTGCCTACAAGAGCTTTAAGCTGAGATCTTCCATTGGTGGTAGAGTTAGGGGGAGTCCAAATGTAGGCCAGCCCCTGGCATTTTGTCGGGGCCTGCCAGCATTCCAGCCACTGACAGTAGTGAAATGATTTTAACAAAAAGCCCAGTACCTACCTAGCCCGCCTGTAAAATTGCTCACATGCTTTCGGATCTTGGGATGGAGGTACCCGATAAATATCCATTTTTAATAATATTGTAACCTTCGTAGGTAGCAAACATTCTGCATCGGCAAGCTACGCAACTGGTTCTTCCAATGAAGCACAAAATAACTTCCCTGACTGAGGGAGTTTCAGGGAGGAAGATGGTCTTTCCTGTACACCTGTGGCAGGAAACTGGAGCAATCCCAAAGTCTTGCGAAAAGAACCATGCGTCTTTAATAACTGCAAGGAACCAAGGTGTTGGTTAGCCTGGGATCTCCGACAGGAAGAGTATTTGAACAACACTATGCTCCAGAAATAATGGCTGCATTTGTCATGCATTACTATTTTGACCTTTATCTCTAGTTGGCTTTTGTGCTCCAATTAAGTAAAAACTGCTAGGGGCATGATTTTCCATCTGACTCATGGGCTCGTCTCTGGGTTATTTCTATTCCTGCTCTATCTCAGGGGTGTGTCAGTCTATGCTTCTGCTGCAGCACACAAGGTATATTTGAGGCTATCCAAATCTACATCAATGTGGTGGGTTTAATCATAACACTGTATTCTGGCTATTCAGCAAGGCAGGGTTCTTAGGTGATTGCTATCCATGAAGCTGGTTCAGAATTGCGTTATTCAATTAGCAATCAGCTCTAGAAAGGACAAATGTGAGTCTGATCAGAAATCTCAGGGAAACATTGGTAACAAATATGCTGCAAACAAAACCAGTATTTTCTACTCACTCTTTACAAATGTCTGCATGGGTAAATCAACTAGAATAAATCAAATCTGACTCATAGGATATGTCGGTCCTGATCAATCCTTGAGGCCATCTAGTCCAGTATGCTGTGTCCAGCAGTGCCCATGCAATATTCAATGCTAATAGGAGGCAAACTCTACAAATTACTTCTGCCGCCATCATGATGCACCAAGCCATCTGGTCCTTGGGCAGAATTTTTCCTGCCTGCCTGAGTGAACTGTGTTCCCCCTGAAGCATGAAAATGGATAGTCCTTATTTATTTTCTAGCCAGATTGTATCTGCCATTGTACAGGCACAAAAGAGGGAATGTAACCAGGATGCAGGGAGCCATCTCTCTTTGTGCACCCATGCGGGAAGCAGACCGACTATGGGGCAGATGGGCTAGCTCCATTAGAAGTGTTCCATGTCCCAAATGGGAAGTGGTTGGAGGTTTACAGGTCCCTGTCTACCATATTATTATTACTATTTGTATTGTGGTAGCACGTAGGGGCTCTGATCATGAACGAGGGCCCTTCTGTTCTAGGTGCTGTACAAACACAAAGAGATAGCCCCTGCCCCAAAGAACTAACAGTCTACCTTCTCCATCCATTAGCCCTTGTAGGCTGGTGGTGGGGAGAACAAATGCAGCACCCTTTTAAAGGATCTTGCCTCTGCTGACTATGTCCCAGAAGCATTCAGCCTTTCTCAGCAACTGCAAGGATACAGAAAGGGGGCATTTCTCCCTGTCCATCGCCACAAGTGGTCGCAAATCTACAATCTAGATCTGAGACTGAATAGCTACAGTATGAATATTGTGGTGATATTTGACCAAGAATTCCACAGGATAACTGGATGCTATTAAAAAAAGTATTTTCCTTGACTGATTCAGTATTTGCCACCATGTGAAGTATGTCTCTGTTTTCTAATATCGAGTAAAAGGGATGGGCTGAGGTTTTTACCCTTTCATGGGTTTTATAAATAGATTACTTAAATCCCTTCTTAGTCTCATTTCCAGATTAAATGACTGGTCTCCTAGTTTTGGCAAAAATACTGGAAAATTTAATCCAATGAGCTTTCTTAACAAATATCCAGGAACATATAACATCAGAGTTTTCCATTTACTAGTTATAAGCCTCTAAATTAAGAAACTATATCTTTCTTATTAATAAGAGCAAACTACCCACCTTTATGCTCCACTTCACAAAACACTGAGATCCAATCCTAAATCACCAGTGGTCTGTGGAAGGTTGTAACAGTGCTTGGGTTTTGAGGAGATCTGAATAAAAATTGTGCTCTTTAGAGTCATTTCCTTCAAACATGAAAAGGCTTGCGTACCTTGATTGAGCAAAGAAATAAAGGACATAATTTCCAACCCCAGACTGTCCCTGCAACATGGAGATGACAGGAATGAAATGGATTACAGTGGCTGGCTGGATGGCTGTCTTAGAGATCTCATCTAGGGAAGGTCTGCAGAGTAAGGACATGATGCCACCTGTCTTCAAAGCAGCAGCAATACACAAAGCTCTTCCAGCCCAGGTTTATCCTACAGGCAGATTATCCTTTAGGCATTGATAAACAAACTAGAAAAGGTGGGTTTGGGATTTTACCTTGTAGATTCATTTTCTACATGAGCCCCACCAGCACCAACAATTTTGGAATGAACTGGGGTTTTTTCCACTTCCTTGTTGAGATTTTGGTTTTCTTGGCAAGAATTTGTACCACTTTTACCAATCTAACCTAATACTACTCAGACAGAGACTCAGGTGTGTTTACAGATTGGGAGTATCCCATGCAGAAACTGTATTCACAAAGACGAGCGAAAAATACTGTTGAATGTGAGAGAGAAACACAATGGGCTATGCCTAGTAGTACCTATACCAGCACCAGGAGAGAAGATCATGGAACCTTTTGGACAATTGTTACCAAGCCTCTAAGCCCAAAGGCCACAGTTCCAGATGCACTCACGTACCGGTGAATGAAGGGGTAGATGAAGATCCAGGTTACTGCCTGGCAGAGCTCAACCACAAGATGGCCTTGGCCTGAGCTGAGGAAAGCAATATCCTTACTGGAATTATAAGGATTTCCCAGGGCGGAAAGGGAAACTGAGCCAAACAGATTTAAATTTGTTCGTGTGACCAGCCACTCATCTATCACTGACCTCAATACTTTTCCTCCTTTCTGGGACCTCTGAAGAGCACCTAGTCTTCAGTGGTCTCTTGACCTATGCAGAGAGCACTTCAGTGCTCTCACCCCACCTGAGGTATATGCCCCAGAGTCTTGTTGGGTGTAATGGGGCCAGGGGGCAGACAGATGGCAGCTGGAAGCTGATTCCTCTGAGAACCTTGTTCAACATTAAGAGCAGGGCAAGGGCCACCCTAACTTAGAGTTGCCAGGTGTCCAGTTTTCAACCAGCATTCCCAGTTGAAAAGGGACCCTGGTGGGCACAGACCGGGACATCCAAAATCTGGTCAGCGGCACAGCGGGGCAAAGGCATGCTCCCTGGCTCTGCACAGTACCCAGTGGCCGCACCCTGAGAGTTGGCTCCACAGTTTGCCAGCTCCCATTGATCAGGAACCGCAGGCAATGGGAGCTGTGAGGACGGCGCCTGTGGGTGAGAGGACGGCACGGCCAGTCCCTGACAGCCGCTGGGCCTAGGAGCCAGAGGACACGTTCCTGCTTGTGGGAGACACCTCAGGTAAGTGCCTCCCAGAGCCTGCCCTGCACCCCAAACCCCCTCTAGCACTCCAACTCCCTCCCAGAGCCCACACCCCTTCCTACAATCCCTCCTGCACCCCAACCCAGAACCCCCTCCTGCACTTTGAACTCCTCATCTCTGGCCCCCACACCAGAGCCCACACCCCAGCCCTGAGCCCCCTCCTGCACCCTAAATGCCTCATTCCCAGCCCCACTGCAGAGCCCGCACCCCCCCCCTCACACACACACACACACACACACACACACACACATACACATACACATACACATACACATACACATACACATACACATACACCCTCCCAACCTCCTGCTCCAGCTCAGAGCCTCCTCCTACACTCTGATCCTCTCCTTTCTGGCCTTATCCCAGAGCTTGCACCCCCGGCCGGGGCCTTCACTTCCTGTTCCTCTGCCCCAGCTGAGTGAGGGTGGAGGAGAGTGACAGAGGGAGGGGGTAGGGACGAGCAGGGGGTGGGGCTCAGAGCAGGGAGTGCGGCAAGGGCGTTTCGTTTTCTGCAATCAGAAAGTTGGTAACCTTACCCCGAGGGTGCCCTATCCAGAGAGGGGGACAGTGGTTGTGGCCATGGCAGAGGGGAGAGCCCCCACCAGGCTGCTGCAATGAGAAGCCCGGCGCAGGGCTGGAAGAGAGCAGAGCCATGGGTAGAGCCCTGCACGGATACGAAATGTGTATCTGCATCCGATCCACAAACATGGTTCGCAGAGAAGTTTGCTGGGCTCTACCCGTGGGCACTCTCCCTGGAAGCCCCCCTCCTGCCCTAGGTGCTGCAATCACACGCATCGGGATTGGAAGCGGCTCAGCTGGGGACCCACCCACTACTGTATTTCGCATCTCTACTAGACTTGTCTAAATACGCTGCCCGTAGCTTGCACGAGGTCTCGGGAAGCGGAAGGTGATCCAGTCGCAGAGGATCCTGGGAGTTGTAGTCTTTTCTACGAGACTGAGCCATAGGCGACCCGCTCCTTAGCCGAAGCTGGGAACTACAACCCGCGCCGAGGTCGTTGTTCCCCCACTAAGATGGCAGCTCCCTTAGTGCTGGGGATTCTGGTGGCCGTCACGGTCCGGGCCGTGCTGTACCGCTCCAGCCTGGCGGGGTTCATCTCCGAGCGGGTCGAGGTGGCGTCCCCTTTAAACGCCTGGAAGCGAGGTGAGACCTACAAGGGAGCAGCCCCGTCCCTCCCCCGCCCCCGAGTCCGGCCCTGCTGGAGCAGCCCCCTTCCCCCCTCGCCGGGCTGGATGACTGGGCTGCGAGACCCTGCCCCGGCCCGAGGCGAGGCCTGTAGGGAGCGTGCGCTGGGCCGGGGTTGGTGCTAAACTGCGAGGGGTTAGAGCCCTGCAAGTTGTGGCTCTCGAGCTGGAAACCGGCGCGTGTGGCTGGATACGAGCCCTTGGCAAAGGCTCAAAATACCCCGCGAAGGCAGGAGGCCGAGGCTCCTCCCGAAGCCCTTGGACCTAGGAACGCTGGTGGTCGGGGGAGACGGGACATCTCAGTAGTTTTCTTGTTTCTGGTTCTTCTGAAACCTGCTTCAGTGGCCGAAAGAGGCTTGTTGTAGTCCCTTCCTTCCTGGTCTGGAACAGGTTGTGAACCCCACCTCAGAACAGGCCAGTGTTTAGCGAGCTCTCCTGGAGGGGGGAGAGTCTGTTCACGTTTTTTCTCCCTCTCTGGCTGCTGGGAAGGGAGGCAAATTGAACCTGGGTCTCCCACATCCCAGGTGAGTGCCCTAACCACCAATCTTGAAGTGATACGGTGGGTAACACCACCCTCTCCTGCTATTTTGTGTGATCGTGATAGGCACCTAACTCAGGGCAAGCCTATATTACAAAATTAAGTTGCCTTAAATTATGTGGACACGTTGCCCAGAGCTGACAGCCAGTAGACACCTAAGCTGCCTGACTCCAGGAAAAGGGTTCCTAGTTGTGGATCAGTAGCAGAAAGAGGTGGGTAACTCTTGCTGAAAGAGGAGAGTTTTAGGATATGCCCCTCTTCTCTTCATCTTCCTTTGACTAGGAAGCCACAAAGCTTGCTGGCTTTTATGGATTGCATTCTATAGGTGCCTGTCTCTCTTCCCATTTGGAAAATACGTGCCTAACTCAGGCTTTGTGGATCCCATGTTGTTCCAGTGGTTTTCTAGGTGCCACAACTCTCAGCATTGCAACACCTAAGTCCCTTTGTGGATCTGAGCCAATATCCCTTTGTGGATCTGAGCCAATATCCCTTTGTGGATCTGAGATGTCGTAACTTCATATTTAATTTTAAATTGCTTTATTTTTAAAAGCAAAAATATATTTACTTTTATATAAAAATCAGACTTTTGTAATTACTTTTTTTTTTAATCCACCCTGTCCTAGACCCAGTGTGAGGATCATTGACAGTACAGGAGAGACTGTCTTAATTCCAGTGCCTGTGCTGCAGCATCTCTGAGCTGCAATTACAAGGACGGTTGTGCTCAGCTCAGGCTGGAGCATGCTTCGTATAAATGGAATCTTTTGGAAATTTATTTGTGAAGTTCTAGCAAGTCCTTAGCAAACGTGTGATCTATGCTTTTTCAAAGGCTTATAGCTTAGCCAAATTTTCACTAGTTCAACAAAAGACACATCCCTGACACTAAGGTTCTGCTGCTAAATTTCAAGACCGTACACTAAAGCATGGGGATAAGAACAGCCATACTGAGTCAGACCAGTGATCCGTCTAGCCCAGCATTCTGTCTTCTGATAGTGGCCAGTGCCAGACTCGTTAGAGCAGAAGTGGGCAAACTACAGCCCACGGGCTACATCCGGCCTGTGTCCCTTCTCCCCCTCAGCCTCATCTCGCCATGCTGCCAGAGCTCTGGCCCGCCACTCTTGCCTGGCAGTGTGGCTGGCTTCGAGGGGCAGCGGGACTGTGAGCTCCTGGTGCTCTGAGTGGCATGGTAAGGGGGTGGGGAGAGAGGGGGTTGGATAAGGGGCAGGGGGTCCCAGGGGGGAGTCAGGGAGCAGTTGGATGGGGCAGAGGTTTGGGGAGGAGGCGGTCAGGGGATGGGTAGCGGGAGAAGGGGGTTTGGATAGGTGTGGGAGTCCTGGGGGACCTGTCAGGGGGCAGGGGTGTGGATAGGGGTCAGGGGAGAGGAAGCAGGGGAAGTTGAGTAGAGTCCCGGGGGAGCGGTTAGGGGTGGGAGGTCCCAGGAGGGGGTGGTCAGGGACAAGGAGCAGGGCGGGTTGGATGGCTTGGGAGTTCTGAGTGGGGCAGTCAGGGAGAGGAAGTGGGAGGGGGCAGGGGCCAGGCTGTTTGGGAACAGCCTTCCTTACCTGGCCCTCCAAACAGTTTTGCAACCCTGATGTGGCCCTCGTGCCAAAAAGTTTGCCTACCCCTGCTTTAGAGGGAATGAACAGAATAGGGCCATTTTGAGTGATTCCATCCCCTGTCATCCATTCCCAGCTTCTGCAAGTTGGAGGTTTAGGGACACCCTGAAAGTGGGACTGCATCCTCTTTATCTTTGCTAATAGCCATTGATAAGAACACAGAGTTTCTGAAAGAAAAGGTCACCAGAATTTTTTAATGGGGGCAAAACTACATATTGTTTCCACTCTTGGAAACAGCTGAACCATTTTAGCTCACTTTCCTCAAAACATTCAGCCTGAAGTATGCACCCATCAAGGAAAATTTCAGCCTAAATGCTTGAAGTTTGGCCAAGTTGTAAGCAACTGGAAACAGAGTCTTATAATTGGAAGTGGTGGACAGCCTTAAAAATAGGCAGAGCTACCAGCCCCATCTATAATAATTATTAATATAATTATTTTATATTGTGTACATCTGTTTCAGGATTGTAAAAGTGACATTCAGGGCTGTCCCATGTCTCTCTAGCCAAGCACATTGGTTCCCTGCAAAATGTAGGTCCCCTTCAAGATGTGCAACTTACTAATGGGTTGATGCCTGCTTAGGGAATGAAAGATTTTATCAGCATGGACTAGGTATTAGTTTTGTGGGTGTGGCTATTATTTCAGAAGAAATGTAATGTGAGAAAATCAGAGACCGTAGCATGCCTTATCAGTCAGAGACATGACACATTCTGTGTACAGTTAATTAAAAAAAACCCAACTGTAATATTTTTAATTGCCTGAAACAAATCATTAAATCAGTTTTGATTTTGTGTGATCTGTTCAGAGATTCATTTTGAAATTCTTCTTATTACAAATATTTTAAAAGCTATAATTCTACCTTTGTGACATTTGCTATATCTCCAGTCCACAGAATCCTAATGTGGATATCTTGTGTGTTTCAGTTGTCGAAGGGCTAGCATTGCTGGATTTGGGTGTCTCCCCCTATTCTGGAGATGTCTTCCATGAAGTAAGCGAATGTGTTTCATTTTTCTAGGATAAAAATTCATATTATTTTATCTAATATATTTACACAGGGCCTTTAAATGTCTGGCTATGTATGTGTATGTACTACTGTGTGAATTTCAAAAAAATAAATGACTTGATTTATAAACTTCAGAATCATTTAGTTGTCTGTGTAACAAATATATGCATTGAGTAGCCCTGCTACAAAGAACTGTTCATGCACAGCTGACTGCTACAAAATTGATTGACATTGTAACTGGTGATTATTACTGCATATGCAAAATTAAGATCAGGGGAATTCATTAGCTGCAAATATTCTGTTCATATGCAAATTTTCCTAGTAGAAAAGAGATAATAGAAATGCAGATATTGGTGTTATTGGCAGTCTGAATAGAATTTTTCTGGACAGAATTGTTTTCATTTTCTAAATTCAATACACTAGTGTATCAAGACAAGAAACAAACATCAGGTTATGACTCTCTTCACAGGAGTCATCAACTTATGGGTGTTGGGTTATCCGTGATCGTGCATGTGCTGTGTGTCATCCAGGCTAGCATTAGTAACACTGGTACAGTTATTGGGTGGTGTTCTCCTGCATGTCCCTGCATTTTGCAGGAATATCAATGCCAGCTTTGATATCCTGGTGCTTTTCCTGCTCCTCCAGGTGAGGGCCTTCATCCTCCAAGCACTGATGCATCGTGCACCTGAGTAGTTGTATATGGACATTGCAGCTGGGAGGTATGATTCCTAGCATGGACAGACAGTCCCGCTAGCTCAGTTCGAGCTAACATGCTACAAATACCATTGTCGATATTGTGGCATGGGCAGCAGCTTGAGTTAGCTGCCTGAACTTGGACCAGTGGATTGGGTGGGCTTGAATGCAAGCAGCTAGTCTGAGCTACCACCTATGCAACAACATCCGTGCTGCTATTTTTAGCATGCTAGCTTGAGGCGAGCTAACACAAGTCTGTCTACACAGGCTGGGAATCACACATCCCAGCTGCAGTGTAGATACACCAGCAAAGCTCATATGCATAAAAGTGTAAATGTTTGCGAAATCAAGGCTATGGTCAGCTGGAGGAGAAGGATTCAGAAATAATCCTGTGGTGCCAGAGTGTAGTGACACTCTATAAACTGATTAATTCATTGCCTTCTTGGGCAAACATTTTCTTTCCTTTTTAATGGCCTGATTTTGTGAATGCTACTGAGTATAGTTCTTAATGTTGAGAGTATTCTCAGTGAAGTAATTTAGTACTTCTCGTGGTACTAAGAGTTTGCAGGATTGGGGCCTGAGTTTTGTAGGGGATTGACAATATTTGACTGTCTTTCTCTTTCACTCTCTCTTAGACCCCGTTAATAATATACTTGTTTCATTTCCTGATTGAATATTCTGAATTGGTTTTCATGGTAAGTGTTGCTTCAGTCTTTTTAAAAAACAAAACAATCTGTTCCAGGAATGCCCTTCTTTCTAAAAGCAAAAAGATATTCATCTTTTTTTAATTTTTATCCACCAAATCCTTAGCTCAGCTGAGGGATCATTGAGATCAGTGAGATGTTGAGTGTGCTCAGTTCCCACAGCTTCCATTCACGTCAGTGAGAATTAAGGGGAATCAGCAGCTTTGTAGATTATGCCCCTAATGAGCATAAGAGATATTTAGAAAGAAAGACATGTCTATACATATGCATGATCAGTTTGTACCTCCCTCTCCCTCCAAAAAATAATCTTCATGAGAACTTCCTGCCTGGCTAAATGTCATCAAGGAGAAAAACAGGAACTTGACACAAACCCCTAACTGACCTGAAAAGGCAGGGGCGGGGAAGTTTTGTGCCCTATAGCAGTGGTTTTCAACCTTTTTTTCATTTTCAGATCCCTACAAATTTCAAATGGATGTTTGGACTCCTTTGGAAATTTTAGATAAAGTCTGCAGACTCCCAGGTTGAAAACCACTGTCCTAAATGAATAGGGTACAAACTGATTTTGCATTGCAAGTGACCATTAGTGAAGAATGTAGAGATTATACTTTCAAATTGTGGACTTCTCATTGAAGTCAATAGCAGTGCTCTGGGGAGTTCAATGGGAGCAGGAGCAGGTTCTGTCTGAGCACATTAAAGTTAAAAACACCCATGTGTGACGGTAAATTATTGTTGTCTATAGCATAACACAAATAAACAAAAATCACCCAGCTAATTGCATGTATTCTCTGCAGCTCTGATAACAAAGGCAATCCAGCACCTCTCACAAGGGCTAAAAATTGATTATAACACATGTATGGCAACTGTTTCAAATGATTTGCTATGAGCCTTAAACAATTGGTACTGCTATCTGGTGAGCAGTGGGACAGTTCAAGAAGCTGCTCTTCTGGTTCATTGGTGAACATGTTCTTAGCCACATGTGCAGTGTCTAACATACTGTCTCTGCTGTGATCATTGGTTCTGTAGCTCTCTTATCTTGTGGGTCACTTGATGGGAGACCTCCTATTTTATGAACAATTTCTCCTCTTCCAGTTCCCCACTTCTTGCTTCTCAAAATATTTACTTCTCTGTACTCACCAGGAAGGGACTAAAGAAACACTGCTACTCCGAGGGCCATAGCTTAAGAGCCACAGAGCTGGAATCTGTAAAGATGTTTCCACCTCACACCCTGAACTATTACCAATAGTTACTATGGTGAATGTTCAATTCAGAGTATTGTCACAATATCGCAGCTTTCTGTGGTGGTTGCATCTGCTATTGATTTCCTTGTTTGAGTGACTAATCAGTCTTTGTCTGCCTTTCTTTCTTTAGATAACAGATGTGCTAACTGCTGTTGCCCTCTACTTGGCGATCCAGGACTTCAACAAAGTTGTGGTAAGGAGACTTGCAGAATCTGCCAGTCCTTGTTCTCCTGACAAGTGCAAGTGTATTTCATTAAATGAAAATATGAAGCGAGTCAAGGTCTTCTCAGACAATGCGCTCATCAATATCTGCTGATTAGCAATGGCTATGAAATCAACAATAGGGGCAGCAAACATGGATGCAGAATGTGGGTGAGCCAACATAGGCCCTATTAACTTCTGCTGTTATGTGTGTTTCACAGAGGGTGGCTTCTAAGCATGATGTAGGTATTGTGGTGTTACTCAAGTTAACGTAATGACTGAGCACATCCTAGTTTTAATGAGTATCTCACTTGCATACCTCCTTTCGTCTGAAAGGATCTTCAAGCATTTGAGAAACTGATATTAAAAGTATACCTTGGGATCAGGTCAACTATCAGTGAAATGCAGCTTCTTCTCGGGTGAAACATGGCGGTTGGTGCACAATGCACAGTCATGGGATGCAACAATTTAAGATGGGAATTGAGGACTCCTTTTCAACTGTAGTGGGAATTTTAGGTATACAAAACTAATTTACTGTTGTAGGAATTTGGCAGGGGCTCTCATTCTTAGGCCTGTTCCCACTACAGCTGTTCTCATTCTAAGAATGGGGCTCTCATTCTTAGACCTGTTCCCATTACGGCTTTTAACCAGTTACTCACATGGTTGGCTTTGTGTCCCCACACTGCATGGTTAATTTACAGACCAAAAAGTACCTAACAGTAACTATAAGGTTTATTACCCTTAAAGAAAGTTGTAGTTTGAGTTTACATAATTCAGAATGATGGAAGACTGATAATTCTGCTGCACTGGGCAAGAAATCTGACACCAGAGGGATTTAATCCCTACTATTCCCTTCAAAATATTAATAAATGGAATTTGAAGCTAGTGGCTCTCCTTTCTCTTATTTCATAAATAACTTAATTGAGGCAGTCTTTGCAAATAGCAGACTCTGTGTCTGTAACTGCAGGACAGTGCTCCCCGTTATCATGCTGGGACATTGATTCACTTAAAGGATGGGTTCTACTATTTTCTGCAATCAGAGAGGTAGCCGTGTTAGTCTGGATCTGCAGAAGCGACAAAGAGTCCTATGGCACCTTAAAGACTAACAAAAGTATTGAAGCATAAGTTTTCATGGGCTAATACCCGCTTCGGCATCCAACAAAGTGGGTATTAGTCCCTGAAAGCTTAGGCTTTGATACTTTTGTTAGTCTTTAAGGTGCTACTGGACTCTTTGTCGCTACTATTTTCTGCAGCACCTGTGTGTTCATTGTAGGTCTCCCATCTAAGCAGGGACTTGGCCTAACTTTGGTTAGCTTGGGAGAGCTGCTGGAATAATAGCACAAGGGGATATGGTTTCTGGCGTCTAAAAATCCTCACCCCTACGGCAGTTCTTCAAGCTCTCTGTGGGACACTTCAGTAGATTTACAGATCACCTTCTTCACTTCTCTGGAGAACTTTTTTTTAGTGGGGGATATGTGTAACATATTGTGGGTGTCCAGAGGAGATCTCTGCCAGATGCTCTGAAGCAACGGGCACACACAGAGATGTATTGTCCTGAGTATTGCAGAATGAATGGCTTTAGTTGTGTAGGACTTAGATGTTACAGTGCGAGTTTTGTAAAGTTCACTGTTCTTTGATGACAATGCAGACTTTAGAGAGTGCACAAAAGCTGCCATGTTGCATTTGAAAACACACTAAGCACTCAAAATGTACATAGAAATGATTCTTAGTAACTGATTAAATAACTCCCTCATTGCACACACAAATCGAGCAAACGTCACTATTGCTGTTACTCAGGGCAACAAAAGAAACTAAACTGGAAGCTATTTTGGAACTACAAGCTGAACAAGCCTTAGGAAATTGTCCAGGAAGTGTGAACACTTTGTTTTTATTTGAGCTCTTATATCTCTTCAGTTCCTCTTCTCACCTCCCTGACTTGACAGAAAAATCCAAGTCTGGCATTCAGTCATGTCTCTGCAACTTCAAGCAGAATGGTTTGGGTCAGGCAAAATCAGAAGGGAGGGGAGTCAAAACTGGGCTTGTTAAGCAAACCTTTGTTCTTCTGTAAGTATAAAGTGACTAGCATCTCTACGTAGACATGGTGATGGACAGGGTTACAGACTCTAGATAGATACAATATATTTCCCTGTCTGACAGCTTTTGGTCATTCTCTCTTGTTTAGTTTAAAAAGCAGAAACTCCTAATAGAACTGGATCGGTATGCATCAGATGTGGCTGAACTCATCCGGACCCCGATGGAGATGCACTACATCCCCCTCAAGGTAGCACTGTTGTAAGTATTGTTTCTTGCAAGCACATGCAGGAACCCTAGATTCCAAATCCTCCCATGTTTTAATTTTTCTATTTAGAGGTATCAGCATCTTAGTTAAGTATTCGCTTTAGTTGCTGTCTCTTTCCTGGTACACATTAAAATATGCCAAGCACTGTGTCTCCATAGTCAAGCAACAGAAAGCTTATGTTTCTCCAAATTTATGTTTCACATAGTAAAATAAATTTTTCAACTCCTTTCCATTGGGGTTGAGAATGTACAGTCTCTAATATGGAGAGACTATAATGTCTGTTGTTTAGGTTTCTGTTAAAATCCCAATTTTGCTCATCTTCTAACTTCTTCAAAACTAAACCAGTGCATCCAAAATATCTGTTGTGCTTCCCTTACAGAAGAGAACATTTTTTTTGAAAGTTTAGGGGTAATTGGGCAAGGCGTTCGCAGGGCATGACTGTTTGAAAACCTCAAAATTATTTTTAAGGGTCTGAGGCACTCCATTTCCACCTAGTCAACTTTAATAACATTCCTCTAAGACGACATAAGAAACCCAGTTATTCAGATCACATGCTCTAAGTTTCTGAAGTAAGTAAAGCTCTAATTAAAACAAATAGTATAGGAGGCAGATAAAAGAAAAGAAAAATCAAAAGAAACAAATCTGTTTATCTTGATCTGAATGAATCGGATAAACCAGGAGTCTGGAATTAATAAACAGGGATCTGCCTCTTGGCTTTCCCTTATCATTGATGTCCTTTGATCAGAAGAAGGTTTTTCATAAAAGAAACATTAATGATTATTTCCTGTCCTGCTGTGAATTGTATAGGTCAGTAAACCACCACCACCCCTTCCACAACCACCCCCAAGGTGAGAAAGCTGGAGCTTTCCTCTTTTGTTTTTATTTTTTTAAACAAGGTAGACTATTTCTCATTTTTATTAAACTTGGTGCACGATATCACACAGGAATACTGGAATTACATCTTAGCATAGCCTGCTGCATGTAATATATCTCTGGTATTTGAAATAGCCATCAACTTCAGGCCTATAAAAAGACCACCTAAGGAGAGAACAGCTGGCAAATCATAATCCCCTCTGTTGTCTCCAAGGACAGACTTATTACAATGGAGGCTGGTTGATCTGCTATCTTACTTATTGAATCAGTAATCTATCAGAGCATTTCTTTGCTCCTTGGAGCCCAGTTAAATTAGACCGCTGCATCATTCATTTCAGATTTTCAGAGAGGAGCTGATATCTTTAAAGTATGGTTGCACTCTGAAGAGTGACTCTCAAAGAGCATTGTGGGGTTTTGTGTTTGCTGTCTCTCGGTGATTACAGCTCAGGTGTGCTCTGTTTACAAGTAAAAGGTATATTTTAAACTTTCAGCCCTGCAGAGTTATCCTGGAATCTGAGCATCAGTCTGGGTTCTCTGCTTCATGCACATCGCACCTGCAATAAAGGTTCTTCAGATCAAATTAGGCCCTGCTGGCACCTATGCAGTCATGTTGCCTTCAGTGGGGTTGCACAGGTGTAACTGACTGGGACATAGGAAACAGTTCTGTTTATGCACAAGAAGGAGTAGAATCCATCTTGCAGTCTGTTTAGCCGTGTTGGCTCCTCAGGACTAGCAAAAGTAAAAAATGCAGCAGGAACTTATTTCAGTCACTAAAGTTGACATATGTGACTTTGAATACAAAGGTGTAGCAGACTAGCTGAGTAACAAAGGCCATTTTTATTTGATCAGTTTTCAAAACAGAATTGCATTTTAAATGGGCTCTTTTCCCTCTGCAATCTCCTGCTTCCCACTGGGCTCTCCCACGATCACCCCATCCTTCGCTATGACGTGAAGTTCTGTTTATACACACATGCAGCATCTGATTTTGCATCATTTGAAAGACATCAATTCAGCTGGATCCCTTTGAGGTTGAGAGGAAGCCATACAATGCAAATATTTAAACAGTCAAAAAGAAACAGCAAATCATTTCCATTTTCCTTTGCTATTTCTCCATTGCTTTGGTATTTTTCTCTTTGGCATGAGTGTAATCGAGTTTTTATTCTTTTTCAGTTATCTCTTAAATCCGTACACAGTGATGTCTTGTGTTGCAAAGTCCACCTGTGCCATCAACAATACTGTCATTGCATTCTTCATTTTGGCTACAATAAAAGGTAATGCACTGGGAAAATCTTGCCCCGGCTCATATCTTTCTGTAAGTATTTGAACTGTGAGCTGTTGGAAATGCAGTTAATACTAGACACGTTACAGACTGAGTCAAGGCAATGTCAAAGGTCTGCTTTGAATCACTGAAGCAAAAGGCAAATGCATAGTTAAGTACAAGGTGTCTCATCTCAATATATATAAATGTCTCCGGGCTTGTGAGATGTGCCTACACTACGCACTAAGCCCAGGCTCGGACTCAGATTTGAGCTGAAGCCATCCTTCCATCCACACAGAGATACACAGTCTGACTTGGGACCTGAGTCCTAGCACCTGGTAAGTGTGAGAGGGGCAGAGCCCGAGTCTTGCTGTGACTCGAGTCCAACCTCTCTGTCATTTTGCAGTGCGGACATAGCTCAAGCCACAGACCCAGGTCAAAAGTTCTGCAGGTTGCAGTGTAGACACATTGGCACAGCTGTGAGATTCAGGTGCAGCAATTGTTATTTACAATGCAGTGTGCACACTCAAGCACAGCCTGGGAAATGAATCCACAAGTCTGGATCTTAGTGACATGAGTTTACAGTGCAATGAAAACATTCCCTAAATATTGATTGATTCTTATGGCTGGTGACCTCTCTTAGACAACTTTGATTGGTTTCTAAATAGAAAGATAATCTGCCTCTTGTATCTTTTATTTTTTTGGGGGAAGTGGGGCACTGTTGCTTCCTCTTTATTTCTTAAGGATACTTGCATGAGAGTTCACCTGCTTCTTTTGTCTGACTCTCACCTGCAATTATAACCTTGTTTGATATTGGCAAATTGTGGTGTTACAAACATCCATAGCTTCAGAAGAGGGATAAGCAGCAGGAGAAGGTGAACTCTAAAGGAACATTATGCCAGTGTCCCTAATTTTTTAAATAGTAGAAGGTATCAAATAGATTACACTAGGCTGGCAGCTACCTGAATTTCATAGTTAAAGCTAAATTTCTCTTTTCAGTCTAAGCCCCCAGTGGCAGAGCATCTGGGCGGCTCAGTAATATTCAGGTAAGAACATAGGGATTTCTCTAGTGGCCCAGACCAATGGTCTAGTCCAGTCCAGGGGTGGCCAACCTGTGGCTCCAGAGCCACATGTGGCTCTTCAGAAGTTAATATGCGGCTCCTTGTATAGGCACCGACTCAGGGCCTGGAGCTACAGGCACCCACTTTCCAATGTGCCGGGGGGTGCTTGCTGCTCAAACACCTAGCTCTGCCACAGGCCCTGCGCCCACTCCACTCCTTCCTGCCCCTCCCCCGAGCCTGCCGTGCCCTCGCTCCTCCTCCTCACTTCACCCGCCAGAGTCTCCTGCACTCCAGGATCAGGAGATGTGGGGAGGAAGGGGGAGGTGCTGATCGGCGAGGCTGCTGGTGTGCAGGAGGCAGGGGATAGCTGATGGGAGGCTGCTGACATATTACTGTGCCTCTTTGGCAATATACATAGGTAAATTCTGGTTCCTTTTCAGACTGAGGTTGGCCACCCCTGGTCTAGTCTGTTATCTTGTTTCCAATAGCGGCCAGTACTAGATGCCTCAGAGGAAGAAGGAACAAACTTCAGAATAAACAATTGCAAGCTAATATACATGTAAAGGAAGGTTCTTCCTAACCCCTATTTGGTTAGTGGCTGGATTATGCCATTGAAGCAGGAGGGTTTATATTTGAAATTACATTTGCAAAAATAAGTGAACAAGATCCACTTTGGTGTAGTGCTCTATAATTGTTCACCTACTTAACGATACACAAAGTTGAATAATTCTCAGTGAGCTGCTCTGTAGCAGTGTTTCCCAACAACTTGTCCATGGACTAACGCTGGTCTCTCAGATCTCGGTGACACAATTTAGAAAGGCAATAAGCCAATCCCCAGTATCAAAAAGGTTGATAAACACTGTTCTGTAGTAATTGTCCCATGTGCTTTTTCCCTGAATCGGTGTGTGGCCACGTCTAGTGTTGAAAGTGTGTATGGGGGAGAGTCAGATTATCGGTAAAAGATTTTCTTGGGAGTTTTTGATATAACGATAGATTTCTGCACAGCAGGCCTTTGCACATAGATATCTCTAATCTAACACTCACTGAACTAGAGGACAGGTAGGTTTCTGTCTAGGAGAATGTAACTGTGAAAGGGAAAAGATTCTTCATTTTAGAGGTTCCATTGAAGGGTGTGTGCTGCTCATTCTCTCAAAGAGGATGGAAGTGAAGGCAAGAAACTTGTTTGTGGTAGTGATGCGGAGTGAAGTAGTGAGATCTACTGATTAGCCCTTTGGACTGAGCTACGACTCTTGCTTTCCAATTCTTTCTTTGTCACTAACTTTGAGCAAATTAATTAGGTCAAAATACTCAGAAGTAGCTCCTGGTTAGAGGTGCTTCCTTTTATTGGTGTCCCATGGGTGATCCCTTGGGTCTGATTTGAACACCCACAAGTTCAGTTAACGTTGATGAGCAGAGCACGTGCTCAGCACTTAGCTCAGCCCAGGATGTCTCAAACTGGGCAACGAAAAATGTAGGCATTCAAAATTAGAGGTCACTTTTTTAATTTTTTTAATTAAGCTTTGTGCCTAAATTTCCACATCTGTAAAATAGGGCTAATGCTCCTTCCCTATCCTGACTTGTGAGGCTCAAATAATGTTTGCAGAGCGCTAAAACATTCCAATGAAAACAGGATCTCAAGTGCACAGTATTAATAGAACAGCTGCTTTCTGCAGAAGTGACTCCAGACTACACGTTCTCCCACATAAATAGTGACTGCCATCTATGCATGAGACTTGGATTATATGAATCTCTCTAGGTAGATTATAGGGATGTAAACCGATTGCATCAATTGCTGTTTCATGCTGTTAGCTGTTTATCAGAGCCCTTCTTTCTGTCTCAATGTCCTTGTAATACAGAGAGGGACAAGCTCCAGAACATGCTGAAATAGTTATTTTTACCCCCCTCTAATTGCTTGTGGAGTTCTGATGATCACAGCTAGTACTGTGCAGTACTTCCCCCTATTTGAACAGTGACTCGATATTTAAAGGACTCTTTGAATATGACCCTCTTTATGATCAGAGTTTGTTAAGTGAGGTTTGTTTCCTCCCTGCAGGTAGTACTCTCCTCAGTGCTATATTCCTGTCCTTAGCAACTTACCAGTCACTGTATCCTCTCACCTTGTTTGCACCAGCATTGCTGTATCTTCTACAGGTAAATATTCTCTAAAGAGTAACTGTATTGGCTGTAATCTCTGACATCCTATGCAGGGTCAGTTCCTGTCAGTCAGCAATGGTTGTCCTGTAGCTAGGTGAAGGGAGGAGATTCTCTGCGAGATTCAGTGGCCAGTTCTCAAGATCTTGTGGGGGTGCGGATTTCGTCTTTCCCCAGGCCAGTGGAGGTTTAACATCCTGCAGGAGTCCCATGGATAGGAGGAGGAAAGCAGAAACTCATTTATTTCCTGCCTGCAAATTTGCAGGCAGTTCTCCGTACTGAAACACAAAGCTGTGCTTGGTGTCATGTGACCACCAAAGAGAATTTTGGAGCAGCAGAGTTTCTTCTAGGGTGACTTAGCCTTAGTGCCAGGAGTTATAGTTACAGTCCTTTTGCCTGAATCATCCAGGCCCAACAATGCACTGCAAAAGGCAGTGACAGTCTAACTTACCCCACGGTGCCAGGCATACACTTGCAGTACTTGCAAACATCTACTCTCCCCGGCCTCATTCCTCCTCCATTAACAGAATGTTGATCAGATTGCACTAAGGATTCTGAAGAGGATGGTATCCTTAATTATTCATGGATGCCCAAAGCCCTGCAAGACAAACTCTGAGCCGCAAAGCAGATTAATTCGTCAATGCCAAGAGCCATCTTCTCAAGACTGGAAAGGGATATTAAAGCAGAGGCAACTCTTTGCGAGTGATGTAAAAGACAAATGCATGCTAATTAGCTACTGCTGAGAGCATAATGTTGTGGAATAGAGAGGGTGATGTATTTGTGTACTGCTGCATGGATACTTTGGGCACATACACATTGCACGCATTTACACAATCATCCTGTTCTGTCCAGGCCTTTCCGGTGCCTGTACTTTATATCAATGATATGATTGTAGCAGAGCCAGTATTTTCTGCTTTCTGTCAGCAGTGCAGCAGGGAAGGTCTTGTTAATAAAAAGCCAGAGGTTGTCCTCTTATTTTCCTTGTTTCTGTTTTGTTTCCAGCGTCAGTTCATACCAGTGAAACTGAAAAGCAAAGGCTTCTGGTTGTACACTACACAATATGCAGCTCTGTATCTCTGTAGCTTGGGGGTAATTGTCTGCCTCTCATTCTTCCTCCTCAACTCCTGGGACTTTATCCCATCTGTGTATGGTTTCATGTAAGTAATTGTCATTTGTTTTCTGGGAATGCCCATACTGTGATAGGCATTATCCATGCATACCAGAGACCCATTCCCCGTCCCAAAGAGCTTTCAGTCGCAGGAAAAATTTACCAGCAGTGCAGGGGAAACAAACAAACACACTAATAGTAAAATACATAGCCCAAGTTCCATTAAACTATCGCAGCAAGAACGAGAGCAGTGGTACTTAATCAGGGGTACATGTGTGTACAGGTCTTCCAGGGGTGACATCAGCTCATCTAGATATTTGCCTAGTTTTACAACAGGCTACATAAAAAGCACTACTGAAGTCAGTACAAACTAAAATTTCATATAGACGATGACTTGTTTATACTGCTCTGTGTACTATACACTGAAATATAAGTACAATATTCCAGTTGATTTATTTTATAATGATATGGTAAAAATGAGAAAGTCGCACACTGTTACTGAAAAATTGTTTGACATTTTTGTATTTTGATGTCTGATTTTGTAAACAAGTAGTTTTTAAGTGAGGTGAAATTTGGGGTACCCAAGACAAATCAGACTCCTGCATGAGGTACAGTCATCTGGAAAGATTGAGAGTCACTGAACTAGAGAAGATGAACTAGATGAGGAGATGATACTGGAGTTTCTTCAGTCTCCCTTTAATTAACTTGAAGTTTCTTGGCATGTGCTTTGGATTAGCCAAAGTGACCAGTAGGTGTCACTGTTGGTTTACTGCACAGGAATAATTCTGCAAGTATGTTTAACTGTATAAAATGGCCTTAAAGAGACATTAAGGAAAAAGTTAGATGTTGCTTGAGAAAATAGGGAAGATGACGATTACATATCTTGGGGATCATAGGTGTTCAGTAAGCGGATGCAGCCTTTTTCTTGTACACTCTGCCTCGATTTCATGTGTCACCTTCACTTTTATACTGCTGTGATGAACTCTCTGACTAGTTAAAGATGTAGCTAGTGCTGACAGCTAGAAGTACTGACACCAACTGTGGAGGGTGATTTCCCTCTCTGAGTTTTCTCCCATTTGGTTTCCTCACAATGCATTCTGAGACATGGCCTCTCCCACCTCTCCTTCCAGTACCACACAATGATTCAATAATTTTATAGAAGCAAGTAAGTCAAATACCAACTGCTTTAAAATGTTACCTTGATTTTTCTCTTTAAATTTCAGCCTTTCCGTTCCAGATCTAACTCCCAACATTGGCCTCTTCTGGTACTTCTTTGCTGAGATGTTTGAACACTTCAGTCTGTTCTTCGTGTGTGTATTTCAGATCAATGTCTTCTTCTACACCATTCCCTTGGCAGTAAAGCTAAAGTAAGTGGATTTATTTGCTATCCCTTTTGTCTCTGTGATCTGCCAACCTAAAGAGTTGCTACTATTCAGTCTCTGTTGGCAGGAGTGGAAATGACAGAGGCTTTTTTCTCTTCTTGATACACTTTCTACACCAAAAATGATTTTAGCCCACAAAGCCCACTGTCATGTTACTGACCAGCAGAGACCCAAGTAGGCCAGTGTCAGACATCTGAAGCTGTGAAATGAAAAGAGTAGAACTGGGTTTTAAATCAGCTCTTTCCTTCTCCCTTCCTAAAGTGACAGTGTTCTTCTCTCAGGGAGAGAAGGGTGTTAAGCCTTTGGTGTTCTGAAAATGTACCTCCTATCCTCTAAGAACCCTGCATGTTAGTGCATTTTTCACTTGTTCCCTAGAATAGTGGGATGCAGCTTTTTCTAAAGAGAAGCATGTTGCTTCGTATAACACTGGGATGTACAAGATACTAGGATGCCTCAAATATTCCAGGAAGGTAATAGTGTAGAATGGTTAGAGCAGGGGACTGGTTGCCAGGACTTTGTGGATTTTGTCCCTGGCTCTGAATCAGCTCTGTGACCTGGAACAATTTTGCTACCTCATCCTGTGCCTCAGTTTCCCCATTGATACAATGGAGATAAGAATATACCACCTTCAAGGCAGAAGTTGTTTGAGGCTCAGTCCATTAATGTTTGTAAAATGCTTTCATGAATTGTTCTGTGCAAGGACAAGATCATCTTAATACCTGGTTTTCCGAGGAAGAAGCTGTGCTCATTGCCTGTGTCAAAGCTTGGGACTCTTGCTCCCACACTTGTCCTCCACTAGCATGCATCGTCCTCTTCTGCTATGGAGCTGTGACGATTGTTTCATTGCAGATTGCCTTAGAAGTGCAGGCAGTTTTCTGAGGTAATAGGTGATGTGTGTTCCCTGCCTCTGTTGGAGCCATGTCATTCTCTCCCTGCCTGTGAGTCTGGAAGGCTAAGAATAGTGAGTGGTCATGGGTGGTGACAGGCAAACACAGCTGTGTCCTGAGAATTCAGTGTAAGGCAACATCTCCATATCTCATGGCTATACGGCATTAGCATCCTTATGGGGCCACAGGTGCTGGAGACGGGGAGGGTGGGTGCCACTGCCCCTCTACTTTTGAGAACTTAAGCTTGGCAGGGGTACAAGAAGGAGGGACCCTGTAGGCCCAGCTCCCCCACATGGCCTTGGATCACAGCTGGGTGGCATAATGGCAAAGTCCCTTCCCTGCTGGCATGACAGAGGGCAGCTGGGTCAAACTAGAGTGAATGGCATTGTGATCTGGCACATAGGATCACAACTCCAGTTGTTACCTCCACTTTTGCGGTCCTTCTAGCATCCTCTCCCCTTCTTCACCAGTGCCAGGATAGCTGTGGTGGGCCCGTTCTTACTCAGTTGTCTGGGAATGAACTGGCTGCTGTCTGTGATTCAGGAGTCCTCTCTCCTTAAGAACGTGTCAGTCCAGTTTCAGCCTCGCTTTTTGAATGTAGTATAAACTGCTCTAAAGACCAACCCCCACCCCCCCCACCCCCCAAAAAAACAACTCCTCCTCATTGTGCCTGAAGTATGCAAGGTTGCCCAGTGCCATAGTCTGAAAGTCAAATATGAAGATCATTCTGGTACATTCAGTGTCTCTCTCCTTTATTTTAACTTTTCTTCAGTACTGCAAAGCCAGTTCATTTGTATTAAAAATAGGGCTGTCAAGAAATTAAAAAAATATTTTTTGTGTTTAATTGTGCGATTAAAAATTAATCATGCAATTAATCGCACTGTTAAACAATAATTAATCGCACTGTTAAACAATAATAGGATGCCATTTATTTAGATATTTTTGGATGTTTTCTACATTTTCAATTATATTGATTTAAATTACAACACAATACGAAGTGGTACAGTGCTCACTTTATATTTATTCTTGTTTACAAGTATTTGCACTGTAAAAAACAAAAGAAATAGTATTTTCAGTTAATCTAATACAAATATTTTAGTGCAGTCTCTTTACCATGAATGTTGAACTTACAAATGTAGAATTATGTACAAAAAAAATTTCAAAAATAAAATGATGTAAAATTCAGTCCTAATTCTTATTCAGCCAGTCACTTAAACAGACAAGATTTCTTACATTTGCAGGAGATAATGCTGCCCACTTCTTGATTACAATGTCACCTGAAAGTGAGAACAGGCGGTCTCATGGCACTGTTGTAGCCGGTATTGTAAGATATTTACATGCCAGATGCACTAAAAATTCATATATCCCTTCCTACTTCAACCACTGTTCCAGGGGACATGCATCCATGCTGATGATGGGTTCTGCTTAATAAAAGCAGTGCATACCGACACATGTTTATTTTCATTTTCGGAGTCAGATGCCACTAGCAGAAGGCTGATTTTCTTTTTTGGTGGTTCGGATTCTGTAGTTTCCACATCAGAGTGCTGCTCTTTTAAGACTTCTGAAAACATGCTCTACGCCTCGTCCCGCTCACATTTTGGACGACACTTCAGATTTTTAAACTTTGTGTCAAGTGCTGTAGCTATTTTTAGAAATCTCACATTGGCACCTTCCTTGCATTTTGTCAAAATGCAGTGAAAGTGTTCTTAAAATGGACAACATGTGCTGGGTCATCATCCAAGACTGCTGTAATGTGAAGTATATGTCAGAATGCGGGTAAAACAGAGCAGGGGACATACAATTCTCCCCCCAAGGAGTTCAGTCACAAATTTAATTAACATGTTATTTTTTAACGAGCATCATTAGCATGGAAGCATGTCCTCTGGAATGGTAGCCAACGTATGAAGAGGCATAGGAATGTTTAACATATCTGGCAAGTAAATACCTTGGAATGCCGACTACAAAAGTGCCATGCAAATGTCTGTTCTCACTTTGTGGTGACGTAAATAAGACAAGGGCAGCATTATCTCATGTAAATAAACTTTTGTCTGAGCAATTGGCTGAACAAGAAGTAGGACTGAGTCAACGCTGAAATTTCACATTGTTTCGTTTTTGAGTGAAGTTACGTAACAAAAAAAATCTACATTTTTAAATTGCACTTTCACGACAAAGAGATTGCGCGGTACTTGTATGAGGTGAATTGAAAAATACTGTTTCTTTTGTTTATCATTTTTTACAGTGCAAATATTTGTATTCAAAAATAATATACACTGATTTCAATTACAACACAGAAAACAATATATATGAAAATGTAGAAGAACATGCAAAATATTTAATAAATTTCCATTGGTAGTCTACTGTTTAACAGTGCAATTAAAACTGCGATTAATCGCAATTAATTTTTTTGTGTTAATTACATGAGTTAACTGTGGTTAATCAACAGCCCTAATTAAAACAAACTGTGCTCTAGAGCCTGATGCTTTCTACACACTCTGTCGTCCTCTGTCTCATGCTTGTAAGGAAGACAAGGTGAATGAGGTAACGTCTTCTATTGAACAATTTCTGCTGATAAGAGAGACAAGCTTTTGAACCATGCAATGCTCTTCTTCAGGACCCACACGGCTACAACTACTCATACTTGTAAAACAGGCAGAAAGCTGCACTGTGGAGATCCTTGTAAATATGTCTCTTACACGTGTACCAAATGCTTGCACCATCCTACGTTCAGTATATAGGTCGTCATTTTGGCCTACAGGCCTTTGACCATGACACATACTTTCATTCATGGAGGAAAAGGTCTGTTTGTGGAACGTGATTTGTAAAATACCCATGCATTTTATGCTTTTGTTGGAGTAGTTATGCAGGAAGCTGGCTGAATATTTCTGATTGCATAGATTCTGAATTCTTACCCTAATCTATTACTGACCCATAGGTAGGGCTATATCATATAGTAGTCAAAAACAAGGATTTGGGAATGGGGGCATGGGGCAGCTGCAGGGGATGCTTGATCACATCTGGCAGTTGAGATGGATCCTGCTTGAATTGGACAGCAGGACACTCAAAGCCAGTTCTGTAAAGCCCTTCATTTAAATAAGGTAAAATAAAGGGTTCAGGAAAGTTACTAAAGGGCTGTGATAAGAACTGTGCCATTCTGTTTGAGGGCAGCCCAGTAACTGTCTGGATTTCAGCTGGGACTGTTGTGATGACTTGGAATGTATTCAGCTGCTGTTCTGATGCGCCATAGGGTGAATCTGCCAGGCAGTGAGCTTCTCAAAACAATCCTTGTTGGGCAAAAGCGTCTCAGGGTGAAGTAACATTGATTGCTCTTCTTACAACAGAAGGCAGCACTGGAAAGGCCTGGACAGAACAGGATGATTGTGTAAGTGTGTGTGATGTGTATGTGCCCAAAGTATCCATGTGGAGATACACAAATGCCCTGGGAATACTCCTCTGCAAATTGACTCAAAGCTTGCAGCCCAGCACACTGGGAGACTTGCTGAGCAAACAGAGCAAGAGCGTGGAAGCTTGTAGGAGTCTGGCCACAGTATGTTCGTGTGTCCCAGCCGACCCTTGGCACCAGGTTCCAGAGACCAATGCTGCTCTTCCAATACCTGTTATGTCCAGTCACTGCCTTTTTCCTTTCTCTAGGGAGCACCCCATCTTCTTCTTGTTCATTCAGCTTGCCGTCATTTCTATCTTCAAGTCCTACCCAACCGTGGGAGATGTAGCACTGTATATGGCCTTCCTTCCTCTCTGGAGCCACCTTTACAGATGTAAGTTCTTTGTGTTTGATTCTTCCCTCCCCTCACCCCCCACAAGCCGTGCGACGCACTCAATCCAAACCTTGGTTTGTTGACATGGATGAGGTGAGGGGCTTAACTAAGGTCAGTTCTACACTACAGACTTATATCGGTATAACAGCGTTGCTTGGGAATATGCAAAATCCACACTCCTGAGCAATGTAGTTATACCTACCTAACCCCCAGGGTCGACAGTGCTATGTCAGCGGGAGAGCTTCTCCCATTGATATAGCTACTGCCTCTTGCGGAGATGAATTAACTAAGCCGACAGGAGAAGCACTCCCATCAGAGTAGGAACGTCTTCACTTAAACACTACAGCAGTGCAACTGCACCAATGCAGTGTTTTAAGACTAGACCTGCCCCAAAACTCTTCACTGCAAGATGAAGCTAGGAAAACTGGATGAGGCCTGGGACTTGTGCAGTACAACTGCATGCCACAGGGGGCACTGTCCCTCTTGAACTGTCTGTTGTCTGAAAGAAAACAAATCTAATCAATACAAACCATGAAGTGTGGGGAGAGCTTAAGACTTTTGTGAGCGACTTTCCCTCCCTCCTTGCCCAAGTTGTTCTGAGGATTATTTGCTTGTGTGTAAAGCTCTTTGAGATCCTTGCAGGAAGGATGCTTCATGAGTGCAAATCATCATATCATTGATATAAAGTACAGGCACCATTTGAATTGGGTTGGGAGGGTCTCTAATCTCAGTTTATGGCTCTGGTAATCTGAACACCAGTCCTACAGTTAATCCAGTCACTAGAGCTCTCCATTCTAACACTTAGTTCTGTGTTTTGTACAGTGCCTAGAACATTGGTGTCCTGGTCCAGGATGAGGGGTCCTAGGTGCTCCAGTAATACAAATTATAATTCACAGTTGTCGGTTTATGTATGACTGGATCACCTCATTTATCTAAGCCATTGCTTAGCCTCTCTTAGGCCACAAAGACCCTTTTCATCCCCTGGGCATTGGACTTGGTGTAACTGTCAAGTAGCTTGCAGCTCATTTTCAGAGACTCTGATTCCATGATGTGCTACCTCAGGATGACTTTAAATGTCTGCCAAGATAATGTTTCTGCAGCAAATGAATCTGGCAGTGTAACGTTCCAGGAAGATTTGTGTTGCTTCCTGGAGTGACTGGTTTGGGATGGCTGCGGCAGTCAGTACCAGCCAACCCTGCCTGGCTGTTCTTTGATTTGTGTCAATCCATTGCTAACCCAAACATGACCTCAATTTCCTTAATAAGCAATTTCAGCCTTAACACAAAGGGGCCTAGTCAGGCCTGGAAATGTGAAACCTGCCATCTTTGTTTCCCTTTGACTTTTGTAATCCAAAACTAGGGGGTTTGGTTCACAAGATTCACACTCTGGTCTCTCTACTCCAGTTATATTTATGAAGCCTTTGAAATCATTACATGTTATACGTTTTCTGAAAATCCAAGCTAATCCTGAGCTCTCAAAAAGGAAGAAGAGGAAGAATGAAGGGGATTGAATGATTGTCATGTAGTCACGACTTCATCGAAGTGACCCGTGGCTGGTTCTCTGTAGCAACACTAGCTACTAGTAGGTGGGGCTTTTTTACCTCCTTTGAGGACAACTGCTCCTCCGTCTTGGAATTACTATAGCAGAGGATAAAACAGCCTTGTTAATATAGCCCAGTAACTCCATCAGTTAGACTTGATCCCTTAGGCAGCCAGGCATGACAGACCGAGGCAGCACATTTCCAAAACAGCTTGGTTCAGCCTTGGTGAGCTGAGAGCTCCAGGCACACAGAGCCAAGGAGCCATGGCTACCTGAGAAGGACAGTCATCTTTCAGTACCTCATCGGAGGTTTTTAAGAACAGGTTAGACAAACACCAGTCAGTAATAATCTAGTTGTTATATAGTCCTGCCTTAAGTGCAGAGTGGTGGATTACATGGCCTGTTGAGGTTCTTTCCAGACCTACACTTCTATGAGTCCATTATCCTGCAATGTCCTATTATAGTTCTGAAATAAGGAATTAGTATATTAAAGGAAGAATGGTCTGCATCCTTTATGACAACATCGACAGCCAGTTGGAAAGCTCCCCAGGGTTCCAGGCTAAGTGATGTGGGTACTTCAATAATTGATCACTCCGGCTCTCCTGTAGGCAAGCACAGCAACCTGATTGGCTGCTGGGATGAGGTGCAATATCCCTTTCAGAGTATGAGCTTTAATTTAACCCAGAGACACTTCTCTCTGCTGCTGTTGTGAGGTCTCCTGCTTTTGCTGTCATCAGAGCAGCACTTGCCGGAAACCTGGAAGTAGAAACAGGAGCCACAAAATTGTGGATTCAAACGGGCAAAATTCTTTTCTTCTAAAGAAAAAATACAGTTGTTTTATTATAGAATGCAATAGCGGGATTATTATAGCAAATATTTATCACTATGAAAGGTTGTGTTACTGGAGAGAACCACTCTTTAATTAGTGCCTCCAAACTGATGGGTGGCGCTGTAGACATGATGACATGGTCAGCTGCTTCTTAGGATGTCAACTGTGCTGTTATAATATCTTTGTTTTTTCTTACAGTCCTTCGGAACATCTTTATCCTCTCCTGTGTGCTCATTGTCTGCTCCCTGCTGTTCCCAGTGCTCTGGCATCTCTGGATTTACGCAGGAAGCGCCAATTCCAATTTTTATTATGCCATCACATTGACATTCAATGTAGGGCAGGTTAGTAAAATGAGGCAATTGGCAACATGTGTGCGGCACAGCTAGGTGCCTGGTAATGTGACTGTCAAATAAGCAATATCTGGCTCTGCTACAGCAGCAGTTCTCAACTAGGAGTCCAGGACCCCCTGGGGGGCCACGAGCAGGTTTCAAGGGATCCTCCAAAATAAACCAGAAAGCAGGGCCAGCATTAGACTCACCAGGGCTCGGGGCAGAAAGCCGAAGGCCAGGCTGCGGGGGACTGAAGCCAAAGCCTGAGCAATTCCTCTTTTCACGGTGTTCTGTGGTGTGGTTCCCCATAGGCAGTTGCTCTGTTTGCTACCCCCTAATGCCAGCCCTGGCTTTTAATCTACTGGATATGCATAAAAACAGTTGTTGTGGCACAGGTGGGCCATGGAGGCTTTGATAGCTTGTTGGGGGCGAGCTCAGAATGAAAAATGTTGAGAGCCCCCGTGCTACAGAATAGGGTCCATTTTGTTCATCCTGCACTGATTGTAGCAAGCGTCCTGGCTCTCCTGTCAAGCTGAGAGCTGCACTGCCAAGAGCTTAGTCACAAGGTTCTAACACATTAATGAGAAGCAGAACTGTTCTGTCTGATTACTTGAACCATATGTTAATGTTCTGTCCCGTTTATGCTGCAAAATATACCGCCTGTAGCTTGGAAACAGGGGAAGGATCCCAGACGCCTGGTTTGGAAGCTGGCAGATTTGTAAAACAGCAGTAAAAGCTTGTACTTAACTTAACTTCCTACTAAGGAAAGTTAATTCCCCAAAGCACCCAGATAATCTTCTTTCCTCCTCTTGAGCTCCAGTCCTACAAGGTGCTGGTCATCCCCAGGTCCCATTGACTTCACTGAAACTGAGCGTGCTCAGCATCTCGTGGGATTGAGACCCTTGTCTACAAGTTCTGCAACCAGCTAATTTCTTTTTCCTCTTTGTAAACTAGTATTTACCGGCCATAGACAGATCCCCGCAAACTCCATCCACACTTCTCCCATTTCCGCATACAAGCTGTAAAACTTAGAGTAACTTATCCACTCCAGATTACTGATCTTCACTGAGCCTTGATCAATTTCACATGCAGAACAATTAGACTTTGTTCGCCCTTTGAAGAAACTGAATGTTCTTTTCATGTTAAAAATTAGACCACCTCTAACACTTTGGCACTCTGGGGCGTGTGCGTCACCTTGCACTAGACAGGCAAGCTTACTGAGAGGCCAGAAATGAGCCATTTGTGCAGTGAAAACACAGTTGATTTATAAAGGGCGAAAGCTCTGAAATGTGAAAGCAGACAGTGGTAAGAGTCGGGGAGGTGGCTATAAAGATAGTGATCAAAATAGCATAATCAATGGGTCATAGGAGAAATTAGGGACAGATGGAAGTTCTTTAAGCTCTCTAAATATGCACCTTGCTAATGTATGAGGGAAGCAGTAAAATGCAATTTCATGTAGCTTTGTAACTGGAAAGAAAATGCACAGAGGGCTGTGTTCTCAGTCTTGCTGGATCACTTCAGACTTCCATAGTTTCTTGTGCAATTTGTGTGCTCAGAAGTTTTGGTTGTCTGTTCTCCCAAACACCTTTCTGCTTTCAGTGTCAGAAACAACCAACCCCTAGTGCAGTAAGCAGTTTCACCTCTTGTGCAGAGGAGTAAGTGTAAGGAACGGCTATCCAAATCAGCAGAGATTATTGGTCTGGAGAGAGGACCACAAGGTTGAAAGTCATGAATTCCTGAATTTGGTTCCCAATTCTTTCTCTCACTGTAACTTTAGGCAAGTCATTTCCTTTTTCTCTGCCTCAGTTTCCCCCTCTTTAAAATGAGAATAACACTTGCCTGTCTCACAGGGGTGTTGCGGGGACTGACTTAAATTAACAGTTGGAAACCACTTTGTGATCCTGGATGAAAGTTTGTTGTGGACGTACAGAGCAGGAGTGTTTGCCTGCTAGCTGGAAGGGTCATCACATTTAAGACAGGAATCAGTGGTCCACATTGACTAACTTATTTTTCTTTTTGGTGGGCTGGGGAGACATAACAGAAGGGTTGGCAGTTGACTGAGGATCAGTGGAGGAAGCACATTTGTCTGCTGAGTGGCAGACATGTTAATTTGCCCACTATCCCTGTTGCTGAAATGTAGCCTAGAGGTTCAATGGGGCCTCCAGTGAAACAATGATAGGCAGCAATCTTCTCACATCCTGAGAGATTCTGCTTGTCTAACACAGCACCATGAGGGAACTTGTCCCTATCACTTCAGTTTGTGGAAAGACCCATATCTCTGCTGGAGTCAGGGGATTGGATTGCCACAACAATGTTCACAATACCTGACGTAGCAAGTTAGAACATTAGTGAATCATCACTTTTAATAAAAGCAAGATGTTCCCTTTTCCCTTCAGGTCATAAATCAATGATAGAGTGAGTCTGTAGCTGTCACTAAGCCCTCAGAGCTACTGGGTGCCTCCCTTTTTTCCCCTCCCACGGACGTTTATGTCCACTGAATCCCTATAGTCTCCCCATTTGTCTTGGCTGACCTTATCCCCTAATCTCCCATGAGCTGGGATTCAGGGACTCTCTGTGGTGCTGTGCTTAGTGGAAGATAGAATGTGTGGAACCCTGTACGTGAACTCCCAGAACTCTGATCCTCCATGGAGTCAGCGCCACATCAGTTCCATTGCACCGAGGCCCTAAGCGCCTCAAAAGGGTAGGAGTTGCCCCAATGAGAGGTTGTACCTTCCTGGCTCTGTTGTCTTATTTATAAATGGCAAGGGCACACTTGCTTCCTTTTTCAGTTCAGTCTCATTCTCTCAGTGACTTTTCCATTTTTATTCTTAGTTCTAAACGTTTGGTTCTTTACGCTTACTCGTGCACCTGGAAAATACACGGAGTGGGGCTTACAGAACTTTCTGTTAATCCTAGAAATCTTTAAGAAATGCCACAGTCTCTCCCTTTTTGGGAAAGGACTAGACTGACTTGGCAGTAACTGCAGGATTTTTCCGGGGTTAATAGTCACATGGACTGCTCACCTCAGTGTCACTAATCTCCAGGAAGTGCCATGCAATTGCGTGAGTATTGCTATTACAAGCTGAAAGCAGGGATCTCTTTACTGATGATGTTGGTTAAATTGATTAACAATGTATAGGGCATTTATTATCTAGTAATCAATTTAATTTAACAATTAAATGTTTGAACGTAATTAAGTAAGGGGACCTTAAGTTACTTAGCTTGATTTGATTTATTAAGGAATGGTTCGTGCAAAAGAGAAGTATACATTACCAAGTTTGTAGAACCATGCCTTGAAACCTGCTGACAGTTTTTTTAATACTGTCTTGGTTTTGTCTATTATACCCAACTTGTTTGTTTCATTTCTGTAGTTTTCTTTTTCCCTGGCCTGCAGACATTTTATTTTAGTATTGTTCCTAACTCATTACATTTTTATAAATGTCCAACTGCATGACTGAACATCTGTGGTTTGTCCTTCTCATTTGGCTAACTCATACCTCTGTTGTTGTGCTTATTATGTTTAAAAATACTTATTAGTTCTTAGGCAATATGACAAAGGTTATCATAAGCCAGTACTTTTCCACTCTTAACATAATACAGAGCATCATAGGACTCCTGCTTACAAATGTGCTATAAAGCCTCTGGGAGAGCATTGCCTACAAATCAACAACATTCACCAGTCAGGTACCTTGAATCTTCACTTGGCATTCCGTTCAGCAGAATGGGATGTGATGTGCAGCATCCCTAAGCTGCTATTAGAGAGGCATCCGCAGCCTTGGCTGCTTTTATGACTTGACATTAATAGCTGGAATTTTGTGTTGCAGATAGCATGAGAGCTACAGAGACCAGCTTCCCTGCTGTTAGTGAGCACTGCCCAGTGTCACATGCCGCATATTGGTACATTGTCCCTCTCCCACACAAATCCCTGAATGTTGTATCCCTTCCCGCGAGCATCGCCCTTTCTGGGACTCTTTCACTGTAGGCAAAGTCTGGTGGGAGACTCAGTCAGCCAAAGACCCTCCGCAGTGCTCAACCTCAGTCTTGTCACTTGTCCGTAGAGCTGGGTGAAACACTTCAGACAAAACTTGTTTTTCCCCCAAAGAATGTGAGTTCAGGTCAGTGTTGAAAAAAGGAAAAATTCCAGAAACGTCAGAACAAATTGTATCAAAACATTTCATTTTGGGGGGCTAGATTCACAAGGGAAATAGGACACCATTCACAAAATGGAGGGGGACAGGAGCTGCCATCACTTCCCCTCTACTTACAACCACTAGCCCTGTAGTTAGGGCTCTCACTGGTTTTGTGGGACCTGCTCTGGAGTTGTAGAGACTTGAACCGAGGCTTCGCCCTTCCCAGGTCTGTGCCATAACCCCTAGGCTATAGGGTGTCCTGGGGTGGGGGTATCTCCAGCTGTCTTGTTGAAGCTGTTCCACCTTGTATAAAATTCTTGAATGGCTAATGTGCCAGAGAGAGTGACCTTGTATACTGGTGGTTAGGGTACTCACCTAAAGGGAGACCCTCTCCCATCCCAAATGAGTGCCGATCCTACCGGGCTATTGGGCATAAGGGGATGTCACCACCATCTAGGCCTTCATTTCCTTTCCCTTTAAATAACAAAGTTTAATAGAGCCAAAACGTTTTGTCTGATCCAATATGGAATTTCTGACTTTTTCAATTCACTGAAAATTCTGAAAAAATTTGGTTTGAGTTGGACCCTATTCCTGGAATCAACAGCAAACTGAAAAATCAGTTACTCACACGGCTTTTCTTGTCAGACCTGCTTTAAAAGTCAGGGACGGTAGCATCAAAGCAGCATTGTCTGTGACCTTAGCATTCCTGTTGGTGTTGCAAGGACTCCCTTCCTGTCTTGACTTTCAGGTTCCCCCAGTTGCAGTTTCAAAACTGGCACATCCCTGGGCATTAATCATTCTGGCCTTCAGTGCTGTCCTGCAGATAGTATGTTGCAGCCATCAGAGGGCTGATAATGACTGGCCAAGCTGCATTCTGGCCAGCCATCATCTTAAAAGTTTCAAAGCACAAACACGGAGTACCCATTAAAGCTTTAAACAGATTGCTGTCCTGAAATGGAGTCCTTCGGAAATCTATCCTTTTATTTATTTTTGGGAGGGTGCTTTGTCTGCAAAGCATCTAGAAGTATTTTGCTATTACAGTCAAGAAAACAAATTGGAATCTGTTTTTCTGGCTGGCACCTTCAGTTTGATCAAGTGCCTGTGTAGATCATCCAGCAGACGATACCACTTTGTGCTGTGATGATATTAGGAGGGCTTGAATAGGAGACTCCAAGGGATGCCTAGGTGCCGCAGGTAGCGATGCTGGAGATGTGGGCCACAGCAACACTGCTTCTTTCTGAATGAGTGCAGAACCAATGCATCAGCACGGTGCTAGGCTGTTGAGGTCCTGACCACTTGCGATCATTAAAGTTCCCTTGGACATCTTTGTAGAGGGAACGGTTGTAAAAGTGATTTGGCCGCATTCCAGTGTGGGAAATTGTTCTGCTTTCTTTAATTTCCTTGCAGCTTCAGCAGGACACAGAATTCTTCACTTGCTAACCAGCTGTATTACTCTGATGCATGTTGTTAAACAGCTGCCTTGTATCACCCTGCATCTTATCACCACTTCACTAGTGGATGGAGTTATCCCTGTGTATCTAGTCTTCATCTCCATTTCAGTTTGCAGCATGCATGGGGAGCCAACAGGATGTAAAAATACTCTGATAGTAATGCAAGAGCATGAATTGTCTATGTGACCTTTGTTTGCTGAACTGCCAAAAACCCTTTTACCCTTCCAGATAGTCACTATGTAAACCTTTCCAAAGATCCTTGGGCACAGATTTCCTAGCCAGTGCTGCAACAAGCCTGCAAACCTTGAATTCAAGGCAACTAATTACTTGCCCACTGATGTGGTCTGGTTGAAGCAGTGGTTTTCTGTCCTTCAATAATTATCTTGAGTTGTTTTCATATAGACTTAGAAATGCAGCTGGCCAGTTTGGAAACTTCCCCATCCTCAGCAAGATGCATTGTCAAGAATAATAGCAGTTACATAATAATACCGAGGGTGGTCATAAAGCTATAAATACTATGTATCTGCATTCATTGAGGTCACTGGCGAAAGGGCCATGTAGCGGAGTGACAACTCACCCCTGCGGCGCCTCCTGCTGGTCTCTCAGGGAATTAGCTATTTCCAGTTCCAGAGTGCCCTCTGCCGGTATCTCGCTGTCCGCTGGCTCCTGTGTCCCTCACGGACCCTGGTGCCCTTTTACTTGGGGTGTTGCGCCCTGGCAATATCCCACACTCCGCCTGTATCTCCCCTTCCTAGGGAACCCCCAGCCCACTATCCTCATCTTGCCTCAGCCTGTGGGCTACTGCCAGTCACCATCAGGTCCCCTTTCACTGGGGCCAACTACAGTCTGTATATGCCAGTCATCATAGGCAAGGGGGTTTTTTTTGGTCTGCTCTCTCTGCCTACCCCTGGGCTGCCCCTTCCTCCCCAGTACTCCTTTTAGCCTTCTGCTAGGCTGGCAGCCTGGGCCTTCCCCCAGCCTTGCTCCAATCCAGGTATCCTGTCAAGCTCCCCAGCAGCCAGGCCCATCTGCCTTTACAGCGAGAGGATACTGTCTCCAGCTTCTGGCCCACTGTCTGCTTATAAGGGCCAGCTGGGCCCTGATTGAGCTGACCACAGCTGCAGCTGCTTCCTCAATCAGCTTAGCTGATTGGCTCAACTGGCCACAGCCTTTAGCAGGGCTGTTCCAACCCCTTCAGGGCTGGAGGGGGTGAGTGCCCTGCTACCGGCTGTTATGAGACTTTTGTACAGTCCTTATGAGACTTTGGTACAATTTCAAAAGCCAGAGTCTCAGAGAAGATCAACAGGACTTGGACGATTTTTTAAATGTTTTCCTTAGTCATCTCATCACCCAGGAAGTATGTGTTTGTCATATGAGAACCATCTATCCTACAAAGTTATTTCATTAACAAAGGAGGATCTTCAGTGTATATTGCATTAAACCCATTGATCAAACGCATTTTAACACAAAACAGAATACAAAGCAAAGCTTTGTTTTGTGAAGATTCTTTCATCTGAATCCTAAAATGCTTTTCAGTGTGTAAATGACAAGACAGAGAGAAAGCAGATATATTAAGCAAGGAGAAAAGATCTTGTAGGAATGCGATGACTCACCCCTGCGATGCCTCCTGCTGGCTTCTAGACCCCGGTGCCCTTTTACCTGGGGTGCTGTCCCCTGGCAATACCCCTACCTGCTCTCTGGGTCTCCCCTCCCGCAGAGGATAGAGGGTTGTCCCCATTCTGTTTCACAGTGTAGACTGGCCCTTACAGTCAGTCTGCCTTGTCATTAATAGCAAGTGGATGCTGCAGGCAGAGAGGTGTATTCCCACATAGTGTCATGTTACACTTCCAAGGATAACAGAGGTAGAAATGCCATCTGGGGCTCTCAGCTCTCCAGCACAGCGATGTTTTCTCATTGCACATATGATGCCAGTCACAGAGCTGTGTGTTCACAGGAGTGCTCATGTTTTTAACAGTCAGAAGATGTAAATATTTCAGTCATGGGCCAAAATGAGTCTTGCAGCAAATGAGTGCAATTGTGAGTGATTTATGGACTAACCCGGTGGTTCAGGACAAGGCAGATTTATAGACAATATCTTACATTTCCAGATGTTAATGAGTTGAGCCTCACAATCCCATTGCTGAGGTCATTAACTTCATCTGGAGAATCTGGGGCACCCAGGGGCTGTAACTTGTCTAGGTTGTGAGTTCCAGTCCTGGCACTGCCACTGGCTTGGTGTGGGGTCTGGAGAAAGTCACTTAACTTCTCAGTTTCCCCATCTGTGAAATGGGACTGTTCGGAGGCTTCGTTAATGTCTGTACAGTACCCTGCAAAAGAAGAGTATTATGTAAGTGCTAGGCATTCCTGTCATCACTGAAATTACCCTGTGGGGAAAATCTGAGGTGGTTGTTACTGGCAGCTCTGGAGAGAGTGGGACCAGTTGTTATGTGCGTCTCTCTTTTACTAGTATATTGCAGTGTCTGACAGGTCACCGTTGTGGCCAGTACAACTGCAAACCCTTCCTGAGTCACTTTTCTTCTTTCCTCTGCCCAGGTATTTCTTAGCAAGGTGCTAGGAGAGGGAAATGGCGTAAATATAAACTCTGGTGGTTTCCCTGCTCAGGACTTTAACCAATTGAAAGTTGTCAGCTCTCACGGCTTAAACAAGTGGAGTTTGACAGAAAGTCCCGTCGTGAGACATTGCAGAGCGAAGGGTATTGTTTGGATTGTACATTTTCTTCTTCTGAAGCATCCAGCTTTGGCTATTGTTAGAGAGAGGATGCCACCGCAGACGGAGTATTAGCTTCTTCCAGAGCAGCAAGTCTGGTGTGTTGGGATTTCCTCCGAGACCTTTTTCAGACACCTTGTCCAGTTCTGGGAGAAAACTTCATCCAGGCCTCTGGGGTTCAAAAAACTCAATTTGACATCAGATTTCTTTACTCAGGTGTCTTTCTCTGGCATACAGCAAAGCTACTCTGAGTTGATCAGACTCAAGCATAGTGAGTACATAAGAACAGCCATACTGCATCAGACCAATTGTCCATCTAGCCCAGTATCCTGTCTTCTGACAGTGGCCAATGCCAGGTGCTCCAGAGGGAATGAACAGAACAGGTGATCATCAAGCAATCCTCCTCTGTTGTCCATTCCCAGCTTTGGGCAACAGGGGAAAGGGACACCCTCCCTGCCCATCCTGGCTAATAGCCATTGATGGATGTATTCACTCATCTCGTTGCGTCTACTACATCTTACATCACACAGTTTTGAAGTGGCATGGTTACTTCGCAGGAACCAGTCCTTGTGCAGCATGCTCTGTCCATGCATGTCCACATTCAACCTACTCACCTCATCTCTACATTCCTAACTAATCTTGTCCATTGGTAGTAAATGGTTCCCTGGGTATTCTCCCTCTTATCTTCACTGGCTCAGATATAGTGTGTGTTTCAACCTAATGATCTGTTTACCTCCCTAATTCTTTCTTCCAAGAAATGAGGCCTCCTTTCAGGAGTTAATTACTCATGTCAGGCCAGGCCTCAGCTACTTGGGGCTTCTTAAAGTTCCATACAGCTGGAGATGTTTGCGGTGACAATGGGTGGGAATTATTTCCCCATCAGTGCTAAAGAAACTAAATATCCCAGAAAGAAACCCCCTGGAAGGAGGGTTTGTATTTACTACACATAAGGTGCAGGCTTGTGTCTTGGCATGTCCACGCATAAGCAAGGCTGCCAGTCTGAAGGAAAATTTTATTAGCTGGTGCAGCTAATGAGTAGATTGCCTTCCTGGAATGTGTTGCAGCTATGAGGGATCACCTGTTGTCAGCATCCTTCATGCAAGATAACACTGATTTCCCCTGGAACCAGAGAACACTAACTACAGGTGTCTTTGCTGCTGCCTTGCGTGGGACTTAAAACCTCTTTCGCTTGAGGCTTTTGACACCTCCGGTGTTGCTGTGGCACTAGTGAGAGCGGCATGTCTAAACAAGATGTGCCATAGCATTTCCTTGAAGAAATCGGCCTCAACTGGGAACAGCATCATCCTTTTCACAGCAAGCAGTTGTGGTGTTGCAGGGTTTTAGAGATGAGCTCCTTAAGCTACAGTTTTCTTCAGTAATAGAAAATGTAGGCTCTGAAAGCAGAATTTGTTTTTCAGATCAAAAGGTTTTTACAGCCTTCTGTGGAAGTGTTGACTCCCCTTTGTGAAGTGAGCACTGTGGGAGATCTGAGCCTGTGACTGGGAGCCAGGAACTTGTGCTCAGATGCCATGGCAATGGGGGTGTGCTGTTGAGAGACTCCTGCGCACAACTCTGACACAGCTTCTGGCTGTGGCGATAGGCAAGACACACAAGCCATCTATGCCTCTGAGCGTTCCCATCGGTAAAGTACACACCTCCCATGGGTGTGTGGGGACCGTTAAGGCCATGACTGCAACATGCCAGTGCAGTGAGATGCTGCTGAGGGCCTCGGATTAAAGGGCAGCTGTGCTCCTGTTGGCACCGCAGTCCGTCAGCAGCTGCACCTGACTGCTGCTTTCTCTTCTCCTTGAACACAGCCAGCCTTCGCTACCCTTCTCCCACACCCCACGTCAGGCACTGCCTCCCAGCTCCTTCTCTCCCAGCTTTGCCTCAGCTCTCTGCTGCCTCGTGCGTTCCCCTTCCATCTCCACCAGCCCCACTGACCACCCAAACTTCCACAACCCCCTGCCCCTCCCATCGCAGCACATGACCTACTCTACCACCAAGCTGCCTCCTGCTGACAGTGCAGCTCCCTTCCTGCCTCTCCCATCCACCCCATCACCCCATTCCTTTAGTCTAGTCAGCACCCAGAAGGACCTTCAGGTGAGACTCCATCTTGAATGAATTCACTGACTAGCAGAATGAATGCTCAGGAAGTGCTTTGCAGCTATGACCCACTGTTATTCGGTTGTTATAGTGGTTGCTACCCCTGTGCATTGCTCTAAAGGCCTCCAGCTCCAGAATGGGTCAGGGTCACTGGTGAATGTGACTGCTTTGTTCCCAGGCTGACTGGATCCAAGTGCTGATGGGCAGATATGGGGACAATGGTATCAGTGGATGACTGGCAAGTGGGTAAATAACAACTAGTGTTTTTTAGAATGACCAAACAGTCCCTATTTTGGGAGCTGCCCAGGTTGGCAGTTACAGAGAACAAGCCCTTCCTAAACGCTGGTGTTCAGGCCTTCCCCAATGAACTGTTCATTGAGTCAGCTCTTGAGTTTTCACAAACAATGGTGCCTTGTACTGTACACTTGTACAGGACCCAGCACAATGGGGCCTCACTGCAAAACAAATTCATTTGGGAGGGAGAGTGTCTTAGTGGTTAGTGCCCAGGATTCCTGTGGTCTCTTCCCCACTCTGCCACTGACTTGCTATAATCTGGGCAAGTCACTTATACACCTTTCAAAATCTGGGCCTAAGCATTGCTCTGCTCAGCATGCAACACCTAAATACCTTTAAAAAGCTGGGCCTTAGTCTTCCTGTGATTTGCCCATCAGTGCAACGTATAGTGGTAGCACTGAAGTTCCAAAAGCCTCTATCTCGTTTCCTTTTGTGTTCAACCCTGAGCATTTGTGGCTTTTCTTCTAGCCCTTCCTAGGCTCTTGACCTCTCTGAATAAAACAGCAACTCAGACATGATCAGACTTTACTTCTAATGGTCTTTAGTTTAATCTAATAGGGTTCTGAGTTGGGAGGGGTCAGATTGGTTGTGTTGAATGAGAGACGAAATTGGGGGGTGATATGGGAAAGAGAGCTTTGCTTGGGGTCTTTTGGTCTGAAATGTCACTTACACCCTGTACATTTCACTTCTGCAGATCCTGCTCATCTCTGACTATTTCTACGCCTTCCTCCGGCGAGAGTACTACCTCACTCACGGACTCTACTTGACAAGGAAAGATGGGACGGAGGCCATGCTGGTTCTGAAATAATCACCCTGCCCTGCATGACTTGGGGAATGGACTTCTGTACGAAACACACAAAGCTTGGGGTGGGTGGGGAGGGTTCCCTGAGACTGGTCTGACCGCTGGGACGTTATCTGCTGCGGAGGAAGAAAGGGCTGAGGTTTGGATGGGAGTACCCTCGCTGGCAGTGACGTTGAGTTCAGAGCAAAGACCATAAAAACTGGCCAAAAACTGCCGCTGCTAGGGCCACATGGCCTCTGTCAAAGCACCTCCCTTCTTCCTTCAGCTGTGCTTTCTGCTACAACACCAACCATCAGTTCTGGGCCGTCCAGCAGGGATCGGAGCAGATGGCTGGGCTGAGGTCAGGGTTGCATCTCAGGCCCAGAGAGTTAAGGTCACAAACCCTTTAATTTATTGTCCTCATTTGTGGGGAAACCACTGGAGGTGTGTGTTTCTCTTTCTGGAACTGAACGCCACTGGAAATCTTTGTAGACAGCTTTTGTTCCTGTCCCGTCGTTGCTTTCCTCAGCGATGCTCCTGCTTGGCATGCAGCAAGCTCTGGGGATTTGGATGTGACAGACTCAGACACTTGTTTCATTCTGTCATTACATCTGGAAATCAGTCTCTCCTACATAATTGACAGCTCCTTCAGTGAAGAGATGATCCCGGGGACAACCCACTGGCTTTCCATAGCAGAGGGAAAGCGATCACATGAACCATCGGAGAGAGATGTACAGTAAAATCACCAGGAAGAGTGGGAAGGGAAGTGAGGGCAGGGAGAGGAAGGGTTTAGGATAGTTTGGGGGCTTCCCTGTAAGGGAAAAGAGAGACCGTCCCTTTGGAAGCTGGACAGCAGCATTGTGAGATTTCAGGGGAAGACACAAAATAATAGAAATAACAGAACATCCATGCCGAGCCTAGGACTTCAGTTTCTTAGGAAGGTCCCTCTCACTCACCCCACTCCCCTTTCTATTATTTGGGGCTTGTGATTAGATCTTGGAGCTGCCCCACTCTGGGATTTGGGGGGACGGGCCAGGAGGGAGAATTCTGCTCTCTAGAAATACAAATGCAAACTGAAAGGAGCCTCTTAGTACTTTTCCATGGGGTGCTTGGGCTCCACATGGGCCACAGCAAGGAGAGACATTTACCCAAAGTGTTATTCCCTCGTGCCTAGAGCAGCATTAAAATGAGGCTACACTCAGAAAAGGGACTATGCAAAAATGGCATCTTACTCCCCAGCTCTGGTCCCTGCGTGCCAGAGCCACCTACTTTAGGGACCAAGATAAGTTTTGCTGCTGCTATTAACTCTTCAGACCAGACGCAGCTCCGAGAAACCAGGCAGGATTCTAGCCAGGGGCCTTGGCACTGGTGCCAGCAACACAAGCCAGAGAGAACTCAGCTCAACTCTCAGATCCCAAAGGGGGCGAAGGGCTGCTAATTCGAAACCCTCTTTTGTCATTTTGCTTTTAAACTGAGCACGCTCAGCAGAGAACGCTTGAGAGACGGTCATGCCCACGCCCCTTTGACGGAGTCTGTCTGCTGGACGTGGTGCCCTTTCTCCTCCATTCTTTGTCTTGTCAAGTAGGTGTTCAAATGGCTTTTTGTAAGAGAACAATAATCTCTTGCCTTATTGCACTACTGTTGGGGTGCGGGCGGGCGGGTTTGGGCTGAGTCCAGCTGCTCCCGTGTGGGAATCCCCCAGAAGAGACTGGCTCCTGGCCCCAGCTACAGAAGGATGCTCAAAACCCTCTCCCTTCGGCGGTCAGGTGTGTGGGGCCCATCACAAAGTGGATAATAAATCATGCAGGTTTTAAATGCTTCATGAGTGCTCTGTGCAGCAGTGATGCTGCGGGGGCCGAAGGACTCCTTACCCTCTGCCCCAGGCCCTTGTTTTGGGCTTGTGCTTGGAGGAAAACTTCAGCGGTCGGGGTCATTTCCAGTTTAAATAACCAGGATTCTTGTTCCAAGGCCTGGACTGCCTTAAATGGTGGTTAATGTAAATCTGGGTAAGGAGCTCAGAGGCAGGAAAGGAGCAGGACCAACAGTTTGGCACTGTGCACTTCTAGGAGTGGGCAAGCAGGTGGCTGTGGGCTCTGTTCTTGGCTGATAAAACCACGGGCAAGCCAGCACAGCTGCCCTGGAAAGCTGTCTGAAACTTAGCTTTCAAAGTCATCAGCTTTTCCTGATCTCCGAGGGGGAGCTGGTTAGTTCTGCCCAGATGGCAGCCTCCAAAGGCCAAATCAGAGCAGTTGACGGCTGGCGATGCTGCCGTGGCAACGGGGTGTCCGAGAGTGCTCCTTGGGGGTGAGATGTGGGTACTTTTAGCATGACCAGGTGAGTGAGGGGATAGCATTGATTGGAGCAACTTCTGCTGGGAGAGAGACCAGTTCTCAAGCCACCCAGAGCTCTGCTAAAGCCATTAGTTAATATAACTGACAGTCTGGCTTCCCTGCCTAGTAGAAATGTGTCCCAGTTTTACCCCTCCCCTTCATACTCTTAATCCTAATCTCGACTGGCATGCAGGAGCCCTGGAGCGTCAGCATCCTACCAGGGGCAGTTGTTAGGGCAGCAGCCACTTTCTCTCCCATCTGTTACAGGGTCTCGGTGTGGGATAAATGAGGTTTGTTTTGTGCCAGAGCGGATTGCCTGGCACAGGGGGTTCTCGGGAGGCACCTCCCCCTGACCTGTGGAAGGCAGGATCCTGCATTCAGCCCCAGCTGCTCTGGTGGATTATATAAAACCAAGGCCCATTGGCTGACCCTTTGCTAATCTTTCTTTAGAAAACATTTCTGCCCATCTTGGACATCCTTGAGGTTTGTAGAATTCGACACGTGGAAGACAGCAGCCTCGATTTCTTTCTGTCGGATTACCCAGACTGGCATGGTTCCTCCAAGAACTGGGGTCCGTCTGGGCTGGAGGGAGGGATGAGCCGTGGATGTGAAATAGAGCTTGTCTGTGTGTCTCTTGGGGTCAAAATCAGAAACACTTCCCCTCAGAATGGCTGAAAACAGAGAGCTACAGGCCCGTGGCTGGGGTCACCCGTTCGCAGACTTGGCTTGATTGCTTTAAACCCCCGTCATGATGCGGAAAAGGCTCTGTTTGTCTGACACTGGAGCTGGCTAGCTGAATACTTGAGCTGCCAGTCTTTGGGGTCTGGGCTGCTGTCTGGCTCAGACTCCCCCATCATGGAACCCGTAATGAATTTTCTCTTGCAATGACATTTTTGCTGCTTTCATGCAGGTCTTATTCTAGGCAGCTACATTAGTTTCCAGCATTGGAGGCTGGATTTGGAATCTCACTTGCAATCTGGTCCTCACATCTACATTTTGTGTAATTTCAGAAACTGAGTGAGTTAACTTTGGTGCCTGAGGGTCCAAACTGCCCTAAGGATCACCAGTGGCCTGCAGAGAGCTGGCTGGGGGCACGGCACTAGCTGCATTCTAGCTTCGAACTTTATACTGATGCCCATAATCCTAGTCTCTGGGCATCTTCTGTGTTAAATCACTAACACATTAAACCAAGCCCTAGTGGACTTCAGAGACTCTCTGACGTGTCTCCCTTTATGGGGTCAGAACTCAGCTTGGCGCACACACAGAAAAATAATAGTGGGTGCTCAGCAGCCACAGCTATGCAGCAGCAGCTGCCAATCAGCTGTTTGGTGGTGGGTGGAGAGCAGCAAGCAGTACTTGAGCAGGACCTCAGAGGAAGGCTTGGAGTGGGAGCAAGGGCAGGGCTTCGGGAGTGGGGCGGAGAGAGAGTGGAGTGAGGACAGGGCCTCAGGGCAGAGCACCCTAGGGGAAAAATAAAACTCAGCGCCTTTGCTTGGGTTGGTTATTTTTAGGAGGCTGGGGCTTGGGCATGAAAGGGGTGCTTGCATTGTGACTGTCACTTAGGTGGAGAGACTTTCCCAGGGAGGAAGGCTTGGCAACAATGTTTCCTAAAGCTGGTCAGCCTCCAGTTTGCCTGAGCTCCTCTGACATCACTGGATCCTCACAACAAATCACCTCTGTCCCTTGCTCTCCATGCTTCATCTTCGCCTTTGTGGTCTGAATGGGCTCAGAGAGCCACTGTCCCAGCGGCTGATTGATCAAAATTTGCTCTTTGATGTAGCTGGAGCTTGCTCCATGAATTGCTCTGAAAATCATTCGAAGTACCATTAGGAACGTTAGTTGCTGTGGGTGCCATTGGATGTGACGTGTCTGGTGCCCATAGCCCCTCCCATTCACAATCTATTCAGAAGGCTCCACGGGTGGGGGAAGAGCACTTGTTCTGTGCAGAGTGTGCAGCTAGCTCCAGGGGTTGGCTGCCTTTGGAACGTGAGCTAAGATCCCCCCCCCCGCAGTAGGTTTGGCTTCACTCCAGTGAACTGATTGTGGACCGTACTGAACATCCAGAGTATGCAGCCTCTGCTCGCGGTTACCAGCATAAGGCTTAGGAAAGAAAACGGGCAGGCATATGTCTTGACTCGTAGGAAAAGAAAGGCTGGGTGAGGCCTAAATTGCACCTTATCCTCATGGAAAACCATGTCAGGTAGGTCAGAGGTGAGAGCCTTCACCTCAGACACCACCTTGCTGAGGTAAAGGCAACCAGAAAGTCTACCTTGTACAGTAGAGGAGGAAGCAAGTCTGTCAGGGTTTCCTCCCCACTCTGAACTCTGGGGTAGAGATGTGGGGACCTGCATGAAAGACCCTCTAAAGCTTATATTCTACCAGCTTAGGGTAAAATCTTCCACAATGCCCAAATCCTTTCCTTGTCCTTTGGATGGTATTGCTGCCACCACCAAGTGGCAATACTTTCTAGCTATGCAACACACCCCCAGCATAAGACTGGTATGGAAAGGACCAAACAGAGCTCTTGGGTACACCTTAAGGACCTTCCTGCATTCATATGAGCTGTGTTTATATTGAATTCTCTGTAAAGCCAAATTATTAAGGTGTGCTTTGACCCAAGTTAAAAACTTAGTCCACACTTTGTGAAACACTTTAGTGATTCCAGGGTTGTGTCTATGTGTTGCCTTTACACTGCCATTAATGTTCTTCAGAAAGCACTTTGGCCTTCAGCCATGAAGGCTGTCAGGAGTTGTACCACACTTTGCCTTTGTGCACAGCAGTTCAAGCTTGTAATGGTTTTTCTGCTGTGGAAAGTTTTAGAATTGCATTATGCATTAGCAGCAAAACTTTAACATTATTAGGCTTTTTAATACAAAGTGTGTTCCTGTTGAACCAAACAGCATAATTATAAGGGTTTCTATTATGTGCCACTCTTAACATGTTCAAGGGCTTTTCTAAAAGATCATGAACATTGTACGTTTTTACAGTTTTTATTAGCAGCAACAAGTTAGTTACAATGATCATTAACATCAGTTCTATCACGTGTTCTATCACATTCTATCACTATTTACAATCATTTTTGTCATGCTAAGCCTTTTGTTTAGACAAATCATTCTTTACGTCAGCTTGTTCACTATCCCTTTTGAACGTTTGTAGCTTTTTCTTGACCTCAGGGTCTTCCTTAACATAGGCTTTCAGTTTAACCTCTTCCTTTTAGAGTTAACCTCTGGCTTTTATTTGCAAGGTTTCATCCTTCCCTTCCTCCCCGTCTAGTAGGGTCGAAATCTGAACTCTTTTGTGTAACAATCTATTGGCTCGCTGGGTGCATCCTCTTTGCTAATGGCTGCAGGCAAGTCTTTCTGCCTGCAGGCAGTCAGATAATTTGCATCAGCACAGACACTAGCTTGTTTCCTAGTTTTCAGATTCTCAAGTGTTACCAGTTCCAAGGCTGGACTCCGTCTTAAAGCGATACTATCCATTTTCACTAGCACGTTAGGCTCGAGGTTCTTTTGTCCTTCCATTACCAACTTCTGCTTCCATATGGAGTCAGATATCAAGTCCACTCAGAGACCACAAGTCACATTCAAAATATCTAGAGATGAGAGTTTGCCTGCTCTCCCCTGCATCCTTGTGGGTTCTGTTATAAGTCTGTTCTGCTCTGAAAAACCAGTAACCCAAGCTTTCCTCACTGGCAACATGCAGGTTATAACACACAAGCTAAGGAACTCTTCCTTCCTGGGTTTCAGTTAAGTCCAGAATCACATCTGGGACAACTGAAATATCCTCAGTCATCCGAGGCTGAGAGGCACCTTCTGTGTGCTCCACAGACAAAGGACTGGCGGTACCGTCTCCTTTATGAGGCACACTGCTATTTGCAACAGACAAACAACTGGAAAAAGTTGTTCCTTCACCAGCTAAGCTGTTGCTTTCCACGAACAGTGGAAACAACTGAGCTACTGGTTCAGGCTCACTTTTACAAACTTCACTTGCCAGCAATCCATCACCCACCAGAAATCTACCCTTACCTTCTTCAGTTAGGGTTCAAACTGACCATCAACACTAATTTGCTCCAAAGAAATGGAGTGCTTGTCTCCCTGAGTGTCTTTCTGTGCCTCATCTAGTCCCAGACTCACTTCTGACGCTAGACAGACATTCATAAATTTCTTCACCATGTAAACTGCTTTTCTGATTGGACAAATTGCTATTTTCCACAATCCGAAGGCTAGAGACACTCTCTTCCTTGTTATAGCATACCTGGTTAAACACATGCAACTGCTTGGACACACACAGACAGACACACGCACACAGACAGACACAGACACACAGACACAGACACAGACAGACACACAGACACACACACAGAGTCTGTTACAGACAGTACAGAGGCTTCACATTTATACTTTTTCTGGGACTGAATTATGAAATTACTCTGATTAATTAACCATCACTTTAACATCATTCCCAATAAAAAGATTTGTAGGCAATAAATTCCTTACCCCACCTGTAACTGTATGTTCAACACCGTTCCACACTCTCAGTAAACTCACAGCACATTACAATATTCACACTCTGATCTAATAAATAAGCTTCCTCTCTGAGAAAATTGGCTTTAACTAGAGTGATGATAGAAGTGGTAACGTGCCCTAAACAGCTTGTAACATTGATTTTTACACTCTTTGGGAATTTCCTGTTACTGCCCCCATACATAGGCTTGGCACTATTTATGGGGTTATGACAGGGGATGGATAACTCGATGATTACCTGTTTGGGTCATTCTTTCTGAAGCACCTGGCATTGGCGACTGTTGGAAGACTGGACATGGAGCTAGATGAACCCTTGGTCTGACCCAGCATGGCCATTCTTGTGTGTTGGGCTTTCCAGCTCCTCTGGCAGCGTTTGACCAGAAGGCGATTGCTTGGCTGACACCTGTATGTTTTGCATTATTCCTATTTGAGTCTGTAAATCCCCCTCATTTAGGGCCTACACATGCTCTTTTGTTTGCATTTCCGGGGCCTGCGCCAGCCTCATGTGCCTGCCCAAAGACCTGTCCCCGCTGCCACAAGCACTGAGGCCACGCCCAGCTGCTTGCTCTTCGGCAGTGGGAGCAAATGGGAGGCAAGGCCTGGCCTTGCTTTCCACGCAGAGATAGTGCAGTACGGCTCTGCTGACGCATGAGCCCTAAGGGCCCCACCAGACATGAGCTCAGCCCTTAGCCAGCAAGAGCCAGGCTCTGTGGGCTCCCCCGCCTGCTCAGTCAGGCATACACAGCACATGGGAGTGGGAGTGCAGTAAGCAGGGCAACCCCAGTGCACCCTTAGGAGGTACCAGACTGAGCTCAAAGGCATGAAGGCAGGACACGCACGGGGAGCAAGGCCAGCAAATGGGTGGGGCTGTTTCAAGTGGCACACATTGTGCTGCTGGAAATGTCAGTCCCTGTTGGTAACAAATGGCAGGGTGGGGTGTGGGTTTGTGTGTAGGAGCACGAGCAAGTGGGACAATAGAGCTGAGTGACATGAGCCAAACCATTTTTTTTCCCTTTACTGCTACACTAGCAGAGCGAACCACTCAAGGAACCCTGTGGGTATGAACGGCAGGGATTGGTGTTAGGCCCCGGATTTGGTAACGTCAGCATTAACAACGGGGAGGTGAGCGTAAGCATCACGGTAATGAGCCAGCCCTCATGGATTGCAGAGGGCTCAACATGGCCGTGAGGTGAGGCAGAACACAAGGGAGCAAGAGACACTGCTGAGTCGGTTTGGGAAGCTGCAGACCCACGCGTGAGGAGAGAAACAGCAGCACGGTGAGACCTAGCCACTGATTCCCACAAGATACTGTAATGCAAGATAGTGGCAAGAGGCCGGTACAGTTTGGGGGCGGCGCCGGCAGTGTGGCCCCTGCCAGTGCTGTGTTCTGTCACGAGCTGCTTGGTCTCAGCGAGACGCAGGTGAGTGGGCTGAGACCCGGTGAAGAGGTCAATGCAGCTGCAATATTTTCAAGTGGCCATGGCTGTGCCTTTTAAAGGATGCTATAGCAGGGTGCAGCAGCGACAATAGGGACAGCATCCACAACTAGATTAACAGTAGGACAGCAGGAGAGGAATTATTTAGGTTGATATAAGCCAGGGCTTGGTAACACACTGGGGTGGGTCAATTGGGTGAGGAACCACTCCCAAATGGATAGCAAAGGCAGTATTTAAGCTTCCAGTTTTAAGTGGCTAGCACCCATGATTGTGAGGAAACCTTCCAAATTACACCCCCGATACAAGGCAGCTGCTCCTGCTCAGGGCTTCCCCTAAAAGCTTCCCTGCACCCAGCCACTGTGCCACCATTCAGCCCCCAGGTGAATGGTGCCAGGCCTCAGCAGTGAACCAGCATGAGATTGTTCTTTAAAAATCTCATGATGTTTAAGCCAGACTGAGCCTCACATCTGTTCTTGGTCTCCTACTTTGGGCCTTTCTACCACACATTCCCTGCCATCCCCCCAGCTTTTCTCCACTGCCACAGGGGCTAGAACCACACACATTTTCCCTTGAGATTCTCACATAATCCTATGCCTCCTGGAGCTTTAGGACAAAATGTCACCTAGTGCACTGAGGTAATGCTGTAGCCAGCAGTGAAAAGAACACAACTCAAGTTGGTTTTACTCTGCCATTGCAGTGGAAGGTAGGAGCAGCATTTGGGGCAGGCGTTAGTCACAGGGAAAGAGGACCAGACATTAAAGGCTGGAGGAACAGCTCCAGTAAAATAGTGTGATCCCCTCCACCCCCAATCCTCCTTACAGCAGCTCTGAAGGCAGAGTGGGGAAGAAAGCCCCTTCTCTGTTCCAGAAGCCAGGACTGAGTAAGATGTCAAATGTACCTGACACCCACTAGGCAGGAGCTTACATCAAGGTGACTGAATGGCACCAAAGGAAGCATCCTCAGAGGAATTGCAGCCCCCTTAGGGATGGGAAATTCCTTACCCCAGCTTCTCCCTGGCGCTTAGCTTCTCTGCTGGCCGAGAGTGAGGAGGTAGCTGATAATTTTTCCAAGCACAGGCCAGAGAGTGGGATGAGTAGCAGGGAAGGGATGAAAATTTGTTAAAAGGGGGATAAATTAGGCTCAGCATTATGCAAGGCTTCTGAGCAGTGAGCTGCCGCACGACCTGAAACTGCCTTGGAAGGGAAGCAGTACAAACCCGTTAGCTTGGGGGACCCTCTAAAACTAGCATGTGACTGAGCAAGGACCAATCCTGCCTGGGAGAAAAAAGTGAGGGATTCTAATGGCTTCCTCCTCTACCTTCTCTGGGCCCAATCTTCCTCTGGCACTAGGGTAACTCCAGTGGGGTTACTTCTACCTGAGACCAGTGGGAGAGAAGAATCAGGCCCCTTTGTTGTAATGTAGAGGAAGTTAGGCCATTAGCAGGCATCCTACATGAATCCACAAGCGGGTTTAAACAAGGTACCAGTTAGCAGGCAAGTAGCAGCATTTCCTTCCCCCACTGCATACAGGCCTTCTTTGGTCTCTACAGATGCCAATGCAGCTTAATGGCTTGGTTCAGGAGGGGACTCCACAGAACTGAGCACAGGAGAAATACATAATCCCCAGTGTTTACAGAGCACTTTTCAGCAGTAGATGTCAGCGCTTTACAATGTAAGGCAAGATGCCATTTTACATATGGGGAAACAGAGGCACAAGCCGGTGAAGTAACTGGTCCAAGGTCATCCAGGAGGCCAGTGGCAGAGCCAGGAACAGAATCCAGGTCTCCTGAGTGCCAGTGCCATGTTCTCTCCCCTAGGCAACACTGCTGCCCTTGACCACACAGGCCTTGTTTAAACCCAGTTGCAGCTGGCATGGCTCAGCTATTACCATGGGCATTGGACCTTCCCCAACGGCTGGGGGAGGCTCACAGTGAAAATGAATGAGATGGGAAAAGAACATTCCTGCAACAGGCAACTTGAATTCATATTTATTTGTATGTATATGTATATAGACTTCTGTATCGCTCTAACTGGGTGGGGGTTTTTCATATACATTTCTTTGGGTACAGTACATGAAAAAAGGAACAAGTGTAAATGAGTACATTCCTCGAGTAAAGGTCTCTGACACAATGGGACCAAATCATCCCATGCAATGGAGAGAGGGGGAAGGGCAGAAGTTTTTTTTTTAAACATTTCCAAAGAACAACAACAAAGGAAATTTAGGTACAAAAGTTGCCAGAGAAGCAGTGCTGTATAAATTAGGCTAACTCCACTCTACATTTTAAAGTGCAAAGAAGCTCAGTTTATTTATCTACAGAATACAGGCAAATTATTCCCTCCCGCCCCCGGTTAAAAAATAAAAACCAATAATAAAATAAATCTAACAGATATACATTATCCACAGTCCTACAGACGCCTACACCTACTCGGTAGCACCAAGAATTTGATATGCGTGTAATTAAAATCAATTAAAACTCAAGAGCAATGATTTTGTTTGTTGGCTTGTTTTTTGTTTTGTTTTTTTTGCAGACTTCCTGCCCTTTATTAGATTTTCAGAGGACAAGCCCCTCCCCACACTACAGGTCAAAGAGATGGCCCCCTCCTTCGACTCCCCATCATCAGCCCCGGCTGATTTGGCATTAGGACACACACACACACACACAGCGAGAGCAGCTGAAGTTCCTGCGGAGGAGGAGGAGGTGGGACGGGTAGGAGAGGGACTATGCATGGGGCAGGGAGATGGGGCCAAACTACACAAAGGGAGGGGAGGCATGAGTCAAACACACCGCACTAGCTCTGTCTGTGCCTTTACAGGGGGGAAGTCGATATGGGGGAGGTGGGGGGCTGCACAGCTCCTGTGCCGTGAGCCTCTGGCCACATCATCTTCCCGGGGTGAGGGGGCGGGGGCCGTGAGCAACAGTTTCAGTTTGTCCCCGCGTGCTGCGCATCCGTCTCAGTAGCCGAAGGTTTCCTGCGAGGCGTAGACCATGTAGAGGAAGCCGTCCTCGTCCTTTTCCTGCTCGTAGATCTCCGAGATGGGGGTGGAGACACTCACCATGCTGTGCTGATTCACCAGCAGAAAGAAGGCCTGGGTAGGGTTCAGCTGCAGGCGGCGCCTGAGGGCGACAGAGGAGGGAGGGGTCATTACACCAAACAAGGACCAGCAGGGAAGGCAGCGGAGCAGTGACCTCCCTGGGGGGCTGGAGGCCCCCAGCTGTTCAACAAGGCCAGGCCCAGGCATTCAGCCTCCCTGGTGTGACCCAGAACTGTCCTCATGGGAAGGGAAGCTTTTCCCACTAAGCTGGGCACATTCCAGCCTGCCCAGCCAGGGCACCTTCTACCAAGGCTCTTGCACAGATATGTGACCCTCCCCATGCTTCTGGGAGAAGGGCTGAGCCACTCTGGTGCTGGTGCAGTCAAGGGGTCTTGGAAGCCCCTTTTACCGTGGCCCCCAAGCACCACAGCTTCCAGCAGGGCACAGGGCAGGAAGGCACCAGCTGTCCTCTCAGGCCAACCTCTCTCCAGATTTGAGCCATCGCACTCAACCCCCTTGGGTTGCCAGGACGCCTGGCAATGCAGCGTCGAGGGCAGGATTCACAAAGGAACGTCACTGTGAGGACACTGAGCGTCCCAACACCCAGAAAGTCACTGGGATCGTGGGCGCCCAGCCTCCAGGTACAACCAATGGGGAGAGACAGCCTCACCACAGCTAGCCAATGGGAGATGCCAAACCGAGGTGGGGAGGGTGCGCTAAGACCCCAGTCTGAAAGGAACACATCCCTTTCATCCCAGTCGTTCAGGCACAGACTTGCCTCATGGGCGAGGCCTGGTTCAAGTCCCCTCTCCACCTGAGGGTGGAAGGGATTTGAAACAGATCTGGCACCTGGGCTCCGTCAATCTCCCCATAGGGGATAATGAAAAGAATCATTAGAGCAGGGGGAGTGGATCCTGGTCTCCCAGTTCCCAGGTGAGGGCTCTAACCACTAGGCTACATAGTCACTCTCATGCTCACTCTCTTTATGGCCCAGTGTTGAAGCTGTTCCACTGCAGAAATGATCTCTGGGCCAGAGAGAGCAAGGCTGAGCTGGTGGTCATAGGCATCTAACTGCTATGTAAGTCCTTTTGTGGCTCTCGCAGCCCTTACTGCCTCCTGAAAGGCTCTCTGTCCCAGCCTGCTTCACCCCCTACTATTGTACCCTTGCCCTGGGCAGACCCCCCCGCCCCGAGACTGGCAGCATCCTCACACAGTGCCTATGGCCTCAGAGCTATGCTCACTGAACAGGCTTTCCAAGCAAGGCAGTGTCAAGGGATCTGAGCGCTGCGAGTCAGTAACTCCCAAGCTCCAATCCTGCCCTGGAAATCAACCCCCTCTGTGGCCTGGGACCCAGCCCTCCCTCTCTGCTCCCACCTCTCTTACTAGGGAGCCAACCCATGTGCCATCAGTGTAGGGCATGCTGCAGAATATGGCTCTCCCACCCCTATGCTGCCCTCTCAAGAACCCCTCTCCTGCCAGCCAGATGAAGGACGACTATCACACTCCGGCCTCCCAGTGCACTGTGGGCTGCAGCAGAGGAAATGGCTGATGGTAAAGGGCAAGGAATTGGAGAGGACAAGGTGGTTTTGCTCCTAGCTCAGCTATTGGAAGCTCAGCACAGGCCCTCACAGCAGGAGGGTGGGGACGGAGAGAGGAGGACACTGGTGCTTTACGATAGTCTGAGCCCACTGCAGCAGGCAGCAGACGCGCTGTTCCCTTCTGTGAGGTGACAGCTGCAGGGTCTGGGCTCCGAACCTCTCCCAGGCCCTAGAATCCATCCACCGCTTGGTGACTGCCAGGCAGACTGTCCATAGCTCTCTTCTCCCACATTGGTGGCCAGTACCCGTTGTCCCCACCCAGCAAGGCGTCCCCACCCTGCGCAGGTCACACAGCCAGGATGGGGCAGGAGGGTTCATGGCACATTCGCGTTGGGCTGTTTCACTTACCGGATAATTTTTACCAATTCGCTCATATTGACATGGTCAGGGACTAGAAATTTGGTCTTATCCAGCACAGGCAGCTGCTTCTCCCCCTTGTATCTTTCAATGATGACCTGGTGAGAGATAAATGGGCAGAGTCAGACCCCACCTGCAGCGGCCAATAGGTCAGTAGAACGAGTGCCGTCACCTCCGTGAAGGTAAGTGCTTGCATTAACCCTCTGAAAGCCAGAGAAGAGCCGCAACCCCTCCAGCAACAACAAAGGAATCTGTCAGCAAGTTTTCCTCCTGAACATTTTATCTGTGAGCCCCACAGGACGGAGAATCTCCCCGCAGCGCCCCTCTGGCTGAATGACTTATTGTAGATCAGTACCAAGAAAGAGCAAACGTAAAGTTGCCACGAGAGCACGTGGTGAGGCTCCCAGTTGAGCGTGCACTGGAATGAATACAACCAGTTCTGTGTTCTGGAGATGGCAGAGAGCTTAGAAACCAACAAGATGCAGAAAAGGGGCACCGGGCACAGAGCTGAACCCCCACCCCACTTAGTTCAGAGACAATTATTTTGTTCTGGTGCTAAGCAAAAAGGGAACAGCAGGAAATACAACCCTGCCCCCGCAACCACAAGCTCAAAGCAATCTCTTCCTGCTCTAATCATCAATGAGCACAAGGCCTGTCTGCCCTCCAAGGTGTGCTGGTTTAATAGCGCATCTTTAGTTAAATGCTGCAACTTCCATGTGTAAACAAGCCCCGACAGTGCTGGTGCGGCCCCTCCTCCTGCACCATGAGCGGACCGCGCCATTCTGTACTCACTCCATCCCCAGGGAATTGTTTGGAGACAGGAGGAGAAAGGAGGACAGGTAAACAAAAGCACTCAGTGAAAGTGACATAGGTGGCACAAACGTTTTGATAATAGGAATCAAATAGGGTGCTGTGCTCCACCCCAGAGGCAGCTACTTTTCAGCCGCGGGTAAGGCTAGCCGCATGCATAGTGTTCTGGGATCTTTTGGGATAAAAGGGGACTAAAATGTACAATTTTTATTTCACCATGTGCTACTGTGATAAGCAGAGGGAAAGGGAAACCTGTCAACAACTTCACAAAGTTTATCTAGGCTGCTCTCCATGGAGGGTTAATGTCTCAATAGCAGAAGGGTTACAACATGCTGTGGGCTGGGCAGGGAGTTACACAGAAATCAAAGCTACATGAGCGGGGGGGGACCCTTGCCCCCAACTCCCGATAAAAGAACGAGGGGAACATTCAATAGGGAGAAGGAAAGGGCTTTAAAGTAACCAGACTGGAGGGCTCAGGAGCTTGGCGAGATGCTCAAGTGGAGCTCAGAATGAATTTGTTTCTATGACCAAGTCACAAACCTCTTCAACCACACCAGGGCCAAGAGAGATCGCTGTAACTGCCCCGCTGAAAGGCAAGGGGGCCAGCAAAAGGCAGGGTGTCCTCAGGGCAGGGTATCAGGAGAAACTGCAAGAATGGGCTCGGCTTGGTTAAGGCTGCTCCATACAGGAAAGAGAGTAGCTGGGGAATTTAGTCAGTCTGAATGGAGACTGCAGCCAAACAGTGTCTGTAAATAGATCTGATGTGGAAGGGAGAAGCAACACAAAGTAAGAGCTGAAGCTGGGAGAAGCTAAACAATCGGCTGGGATGTTCCATTTGTTTAGTTGGTTTTGTTTGATTTGCAGCCTGTTTTGTTGATATTTGGGCTAGGAGAGGATGAGATCGGTGGTGGTCTGCTGTAAAATGAGCCCAGCTCCACTGAAGTCAATGAAGCTATGCTGATCTACCACTGAAGAGGATCAAGTTCAAAGTCACGTAAGAAAGCAGCCCCACCCAGTCATCAACTGCAGGGAATTTAATCTAGCTTTAATCTAGCTCCTCCTGCCCCATTTCCTTTCCCCCTCCCCACTGCCCATGTGGGTGTGGGGGAGGCTCCTATCTCCTCAGAAGTGCTTTCCCTGCAAATTTGGGCCTGGATACTCTCCAGGATTCCAACTGTAGCATTGTGCAGGGGATCTCAGAGTGAACTGGGCCCTCACGTTACTACAGGAGAATGGAAGGAGCCAGGCCATCCTGCCCCGGGTCTGAGGGGGTGAACTGAAAGTGAGACAGGAGAGAATTGGTCATTTCCTTTGAAGGGATAAACTACAATCCAACTGGCGGAGATCATGAGGCCATTCATTGCTAGCTGTGTAGTCAACTGGTTTTACCTTGTCTCAAATCAGCAGGACGGAGTTTGTGTGGATACTTTGTTACCTTTTCTAGAATGACTAAACACAATTAACACATGCCCATTGTGAGGTGTGCACAAATACATTCACCAGTGCAGCTGAGCTGGATCACACAATCCAGGTTCAGGGACTCTGTGGCATGGGGCAAGACCTGCCCACTGCATACAAAGCATTCAATGGACTGATGACCATCTGCCATTGCGCTCAGACAAAAATCTCTCCCCTAAAGAGCACGCTGCAGCCCAGGCTGGGCAGGATTGAACTGGCTCTCAGGGCAACCAGCACTCGGCTCAAGGAGGCTCCAGAGTTTCTGAAGAATCTGAGCTTTCTGTTAGGCAAGATTTTCGCCCACAGGGCTGTGAAGGAACCTTCCCTAATGTGAAGCAATGCAGTGCTGTTTTCCTGACTCTGCAAACAGCCTGGAAAAACAGCTGCACTCCAGACACAGGCAACCCCTGTCATACAAATGGGGTGCGGTTGACAGAATGCTACTGATGACTATTCACATGTCACCACACAACTATTTCACTGACTGTTTTAGCACAACACCCAGCCACTCTGGGCATGAAAGCAGGGCCTGGGATTTAGGCAGAGATCAAGTACCCTGTTATTTTCTGATCTGATCCCCGCTAATCGATCTCCTGACTCTCTGATGAAGTTACTTGTTTTGCACGTGCCAGAGGGACAGCCTCAGACCCTCCGTGGGAGCAGAGAAAGCATCACACCTGGCAGAGCCATGGTGACAATCAGATCAGGTAATATGGAATGGACAGGTGAGTTCAGCAGCCTGCAGTCAGGAAGAGCACAGGTAAGATATCACAGAATGCAGCTGGAAGGGGCTTGGGGCAGAGGGAAAAGTGACTGAAGGCCCCAACCTGAATCACTTCCCTTAGAGCCTCAAATTCCCTACTGAACAGGGCAGCTCCCACATCCCAATGGGGGAAAACAAATAAACTGGCGTGGAACAACCAAACTCTGCATTAAATATGCCATTGAAAACACCTCCCCCGGCCAGAGTGGGGATTTTAGCTTACTCTCTATCAAGGCAGACAGTAGGATCTAGAACTAGCCATCTGTAGGGGACCTGCCTGCTTTCAGATGACACCAGGCAGCAGGAAAAAACAGAATAGGGATGCAGTGCCCAGAAGAGGAGCGGGGTTGTGCCGGGATTGAGATGCAGGTGATCAGCAATGTTCAGAGAGCGCTAGGAAATGGGCAGCAGGAAGTTGCTCTGCCCAGCACTGTATTTAGGACTAGGGCCCACGCTGCTAAAATCCTGAAGAGCGAGTCACAGTTTCTGACCCTGCAAGAGGCACAATCCAAGAGCATTCCAGGCACAGAATCTCTGCAATAGTCTCCTCACTCCCTGTACAGCCATCTGGAGTCTTTCCCTTCTGGCCAGGTTCCAGTATTTCCATCCACAAACTGGAAGTGGGCCACTGGATTCCAGCTAGTCAGCAAATGGCAGCACAGATGAGAGAATCTGAGGTGGAGAAGGGCAGGACGGAAAGCTGGAAGTAGCTTAGGCAGCCAGGAATTTTTCCCCGTGGTCTGAGAGCAGACTGGGTATATGTGACCCTTCCCTTCTGCTGTCTCAGCCCAGCACCATCTCCCAAGACCAAAAGATGCAGAGGCCACCAAGAGCCTTTGATACTTGTTGATGCTGCAGCAATTCCCAAATCCTGCTTCAGCACTGGGGGCTACACTGGCTGCCTTCTTGAGGTCCCCCCGCCCCGCGACCTTTCAGTGCTAGGTCCATGAGGGATGTTAATTAAAAATAAAGTATTTGGAAGTTCATGCTGATATCTTTATGGATCCTCTTCTCAGCAGTCAGCAACTAGCAGGAGGGTATTTCCCTCTTAATATCCATCGATTTCCATCCACCCTCTCATGCTACAAACCTTAATTTTACCTTTGAGATTTATAAGAAAGCTGCTTCCAAGCACTAGTTCTCAAACATTTTTCCTGGTGACCCATTTCACACAGCAAGCCTCTGAGAGCCCCCTCTCCGCTTATAAATTAAAAACATGTTTTTCTACATTTAACACCATTATAAATGCTGGAGGCAAAGTGGTGTTTGGGGTGGAGACTGACAGCTCACCCCTCCTACATGTGGGGGTTGTCCTCAACCTTGAGGGGTCCCGACTCCCAATTTGAGAACCCCTGCTCTAAAGCATCATAGACTCTATACTTAGAGATTTTTGAACTTTAAAAAACAAACAAACAAAAAAAAACAGTAATGAAAAAAGACCAAGATTTGTTTCTTCAAAACTTCATCACTTATTCTTCCTCTTTAAAATAATTAACCAAATCTCAAGAGCCAGCTTCATTTTACTGACAGAACAGAGGTAAGAGATGAATTTCAGTCTTCTCTTCTACACTTTGCAGGCCTTCTACACTGAGGCCTCTGGCTTCCCTCCCCACTTACAAACAGGGACCTTTTATTGCAGGTGATTTAGGAGGGAGAGGGGACTATTTGCATATTAGATTACATGAAAGTTCAGTTTCATATAATGTATTTCACACATTTCAATACCCCAAATCCTCCATCTGGATTCTGACATGTTACATGTTTGTGCTAGAGGAATGAAAATGCAGAAGCACAGGTGGATCGTCAAGCCCCAATGGAGAGGAACAGTGAGAATGTTAAAGTGGGGCAGATTAGGGAAAAGAAAACAAAATTACAAACTCAGGGGCATCTTTCTGCCTAGGCACAAAAATGTTTTAGTCTCAAAAATAAAATAAAATAAAAAAAAAAAAAATTCTTGTAAGAATTCCAGGGTTTTTGAGGAAGAAGTAACAAATTAAAACTAGGTATCCAGACATGATATATTAATTATGCACACATACACGCAGCAGAAAAAAACATGCTTAAAAAATCCACAAAAACAGCAACTTCAGAATGTCTTTAAAAATAAAACCATGGAAGAAAATGAATACTGAAGAAAGAGAAAAGATGAGGAAAAACTAGGATCAGATACAGGATGTCAGCAAGGGGGGGGAGGGTAGTGGTAAGAGGCTGTTTTGTAGTAGTAATTTTTTGTATGTATTAACAAAAATAAATAAATAAATAGAAAATCACATCACAGTATCTCAAATGAAAGCAAAAATGAAGCTGGAGATTTCTTCCTTGAGTGCTCTGGGCAGATAGGAGCTGGTCATCCCCTCCTCCCACTCACTCACTGGATGGTCTTTATCCCCACTGCTGAGGAAGAGAGAAAAATGAAAGGGAAGATGAGTGGCAATACAGAGAAAGAATCTAGCTTTTCACCCCCCATGGGACTTGAATCTACACTCTCTAGTTTAGAAGACTTACCCATTAGGCCACTGATGCCACATAAAATAATGTAAGGGAGGGCTCTGAAGACACACTTGTGAAGCTCCTGGCGCATAACACAGGGGGAAAGTCTAGACTCAGAGGGTGTAGGAGAACTTAGTTGGGGTTCTGGACATAGCGCTGGTTTTTAATCACTGCTATAAGTCCCTTATGAGGTGTTTATAGTTTGGTCAGTAAAAGTTAGTTTTGAATTTAACGGAAGACTCTTGTTCTCCACAAAAGTCATCATTAATGTTTACTGGTAGATTCCTCTGGCTAATTACAAATGGAACAAACAGAACCTGCTGGCTAGCAGAGATTCCTTCACAGCAACCCAACAATAGCTTTGCAGAGTGGTTGTTCATCCAGCAACCACTCTCTTTGCATGAAAGGAAATTACTTCATAATAGCGTAACTGAGAGGCGTTCAAACCCATCGAGATCTCAGGCTGCAATAGACCCACACTTCGAAAAGTTCTCATCTACCCCAAGTTTCTTTAATTTTATTGCATGCAGTGTTGTAGCCATGTTGGTCCCAGGCTATTAGACACACAAGGTGGGTGAGGCAGTATCTTTTATTGGACCAACTTCTGGTGGTGAGAGAGATGAATGTAAGCTCCCAGGCGCGAAAGTTTAACTTTTCAGTCCATGAGTTTGTGTCTAGCATAGATGCACTGGATTTAAGGCTTATCACAACCATCCATAACCCATTGACAACATCCCTCCAGTGGGGAGGGGGAAGATAACTGGCCACTTCACTTTGAGTGGTCCCTTGAAATGCGTTAACTGCTTATTCTAAACTCTCTGTTCCAACTTGTATTTAGCTGCAACACTGAGTACATTTCCCAGACCTGAAGAACTCTTGTAGTCGAAAGCTTGTCTCTCTAATCAACAGATGTTGGCCCAATAAGAGATATTACTCCACCCACCTTGTCCCTTTAATTTTATTATTTTTAAAGTTACTGCAAGTTGCAGTCAAATGTTTAACAAAGGGCTTTTTAATTAATATAGAGGTTAGCTGACAACTGAGATTGTTATGCTACATATGACCCTTACACAACACACAACAAAAACTTTATCATTCTAATACCCTAGGCCTTAAGAAGTTTGGCTGTAGCCAGTCAAGGTAACTTAAATCAATATTCCATTACCACTACAGCTCCAGACTTTCAGTTAATACTAATATGTAAACATTCACTTGAGAATTTCAACCACCTTAATTCTAGCCCCGCCCACCAGGATACACACACTATATTCTGCTTTTGTAAAGCCAACCATTATAATAATCTGAAATAAAACATTTGCAGTTCATTACCCCTTGTTGCACGATCTGCAATATGGAATGACAGCATGGCACTAGCTCAATATGAACATCAATCCAGGAAGACTAATGAAAGACACTATCTTGTTTTATCTTACAGAAGATTGTTTGACCCTTCACCATTTGTTCCTTTAGCTCATGAAGGTGATCAGCTCTCTCTCCATGTTTGGGGAGCACAAGATCCTGGTCCTTCTTTCATTATTCTGGTCATCAGGTCAGCAGTATAGGGAAACAGGCAAACAACAGCTACATAGGAACAGAATCACATTAGTGCAGCAGAAAGGAAAAGAAGGACAGGAAAGATGGGGATAGGTGAGCAGCCTGATGTGGAACACATTGGAGGGAACCAGAGGAAGAAGATTCTATGCAATCAGTAGATGTGCTGAAGGGTTGGCAGTCGAGTTTGGACAGATAAGCAGCCTGGAAGCATAGTCAGAGACGGACTTGGGGCTCAGCCATGAAGAGATGCATGGCTGCACAGTTTTCTTCTCAGTCCCACAAGATAAGCATGGTTTAAGCCTTGTCAGAATTTGGATGGGATCCCAAAGAAAAGCAACTGCAGGAAACGGGTTTGGTGACTCAGAAGGGGGCACTCTTCTCCATAGATCTGAGGAACCACTGCTCCAGCATGGATTGAGAGAGCCCTGTATTGCTGATACCAGCTCCCAGATAAGAAAAGTTGATGTCCTGACAACTTATTGCCCAGAAAGATCCTCTAGCACCTTTTAAGTATAGAAGTCCTAACCTAAGTTTTGTTTAGGGAATAAAATTCCAGCCAGCAACTTTGATAGGACACTTCGTCCACAGATTAGAAAGCCAGAAGGGATGGTTGCATTTGAACTGCTGTATATCACAGGCTTCCCTGAACTGATTCCAGTCTGACAAGAGCAAGGTCTTACAGCAAAACATCCAATCTGATATTAAAATTGCCAGAGAATCCACCACAGTCCTGTTCCAGGAGTTAATTGCCCTCTTAGGAACAGTTGTGTAGCCCTGATGCACACTGTTTAAAAGTCATTGTATTCGATACTGAAGGAGGATATATTTCAGCAGCTAGATAAAACATTCCCAGGCCCAAAGGATGCAAAATGCTTTCGTAGTCTGCATTTTCCAAGCAGGTCTGATAAGGAGCAGTCAGGCAGTCAACTGAGATTGCCAATTTAGGATTTATTTTCAGTTAACTAAGTATGCCAACTGCATCTCTGATAATAATTCTATTGCTTTATTCATAAATCCTTTACATTCACATAGTTAGCATCTTTCATCATGGACCTGGGGATGACCAAGACAGCCAAGTGGCACACAGCTTAAGAGTGAGGGGAAAGGAAAATATTGCCTAAAGACCCTGGCTCAAGCCTCTTTTTTTTTTTTTTTTTTTTTTTTTTTTATTAGAAGTGCCCAGATATCTTGAGTATCTGTGCAGAGCTGCATTTTAGAATGTCACTGCCCTTAACTGCGTGATTAAAATGCATTCTTTGAAACTCAGGAATGCAACCTAGGAAGTAGGGTCAATCGGACAATGCAGAGCAAGTGAAACACACACCTAAAGAGCCTCCTCCACATCTCACAGGGAAGACACTGTATGGACAAGAGAAATATCTTTCCTGAAACCACTACTCCTGATAGAATTCTGTACCCCTCCAGGTGCAGAGAATTCATATGTGCCACATATTTCTGCATGGGGGCATATAAAAATGCAAAATAAAGCTGCAGGAGGACACATGCCTCTTCCTCGATGGCCCAGTCAGCACGTCTGTTCCAGAGTGCCTGAAGCAGCTTCAGAGAGGCAAAGCATTGTGAGTGGAGGCGGCTGGGTGTGCACATCTGCAAGGGAGACACTGATCACTGTCAGGGGGCGGGGCTGACAACAAGAGAGAAGGACTCTCACTTGCTACCCCAGCTCGCTGGGTGTGGAGTGAGGGAGCAGGTCTATTTATTATGCATGAGGAATGCTCCATCCCTGAGGCAGAAATGTAGCAGCCTGCCATCTAACTGATCTCATTCTCTGAGACAGAAATGCAGCGGCCTGCCTGCTTAGTAACATCTGTTACTTCTTGAGAATCAAAAACACACAATTAAATATTAGTATCATGTTACTGAAAATTGTTTGCTTTCAAATTAAAGAAGATTGGGGTTCTTTTAGGAAAGCACATTTTGTTAATGTTGCTGTTGACGGTTAACTGATCTAATTCCCTGAGCCAGAAATGTAGCAGCTTGCCTGCACAGTAACACTGTTAATATTCCTATTGTTAGTTAACAGTTCCCATTCTCAATCAATTTCCCCAGGAGCATAAAACCTGTAGAAGTTTTTAAGGCCCCTACATTGCCAGAACGACGTAAAGCCTTATAAATATCAGCTAGGACGATCTATGTGTTTTCTCACTTTTTTCCCCTGTGCCGAAGTGGCACAATGGCGTTAGATTACAGTTTAGGATTTATTTTACTTACCAAAGAAAGAAAGAAAGAAAGAAAGAAAGAAAGAAAGAAAAGAGGAGAGACAGAGACAGATACACTTTGATGGCAAATAAAACATTTACCAATAAAACCTCAGGACAATCAGAACCAAGCACTTCCCCAAAGTACACAGCCAAGTCCAGGACAATGATTAGCAAAATGGTATGACTTATGTTTGAAAGTCTGAGCAATTTAAAATGAAGTTTTACCTCTTTTTTTGTGCATGCTGTTTGGTATTCTGTAATGTAATTTAAATTAAAATCCAGGATTATACATGGAATGCAGGGTATTAGTTACCAAGTGTTTCTAATTTAACTTTCATATGTTTAAGGAAATGCTGACTACTTATTGTGACTTTTTTCTGTATTGTAGTTTAAATAACTTACCAAAACTATTGATACTTGTGCAATTATATTGCATTATTTTGACAAAAAATTTGCAGATTTCTAAATTTGTGTGTGTAGAATTTTTAATTTTTGGTGCAGAATTCCCTCAAGAGTATAACCACAAATCAAACACGCTCTACTATCTCCTTCAATTGCTGTTAAAAAGCAAGAGGAAATACCGAGGCAACCTCAGAGAGATCTCAGAGTGGGAATTAGAGAAAGATAGCCTATAGCGGAACTGCTTCTTACTACTGTCCAGGGTGCCTATGTATGGCTTCTTGAGTTATGGCATTAAGGGGTAGGCTGGGTCCCCAAGGATAACGATAGGCATTTCAACATCCCCAGCAGTAATTTTTTGGTCTGGGAAGTAAGTCTCTTCCTGCAGCTGTTCAAACAGACCAGAGAGTTCCTGAAGATGCAAGAGTCATGTACCTTTCCCAACCATTCCACGCTGATGTCGGTGAAACGTCCCTTGTGATCAACCAGTGCTTGCAGTATCACTGAAAAGTATCCCTTGCGGTTTATGTGCTGGCTGCCAAGGTGGTGTAGTCCCAAGATAGAGATATGCGTTCCATCTACATTCCCAGAATGTATGACCTGCACATTTCCCAGAGTAACTACTCTTGATAGCAGCAGCTCAGTGACTGCGTTGGCTACTTGCATCACAGCAGCACCCCCACAATACATTCACCCACTCCAAATTGATTCCCAACTGACTTAGCTGTCTGGTGTTGCAAGCTTCCAGAGGGCTACCACCACTCGCTTCTGAACTGTGAGGGCTGCTCTAATCTTGGTATTCTGGCACTTCAGGGCAGGGGAAAGCAAGTCACAAAGTTCCAGGAAAGTGGCCTTATGTAAATTTTGGAGCCACTGGGAATATCCCAGACCCTCAACATTATGCGGTCCCACCAGTCTGTGCTTGTTTCCCGGACCCAGAATCAGTGTTCCACGGCACGAGCCTGCCCCATTGCCACCAGGATATCCAAATTGCTGGGGCCCATGCCCTCATCACTCTCGTCACCATGCTGCCATCGCCTCCTCGCCTTCTTTTGCAGCTTCTGGTTCTGCACAAACTGCACGATAACGTACAAGGTGTCTACAATGCTCATAACTGCCGCGGTGATCTGAGCGGGCTCCATTCTTGCGGTGCTACGTCGTCTGCGCAGGCAATCCAGGGGAAAGGGTGCAAAACGATTGTCTGCCGTTGCTTTTACAGAGGGATGGGTGACGGATGACGTACCCAAAACCACCTGCGACAAATTTTTTGCCCTATCAGGCATTGAGAGCTCAACCCAGAACTCCAAAGGGCTGCAGAGACTGCGGGAACTCTGGGATAGCTACCCACAGTGCACCGCTCCAAAAGTTGATGCTAGCCTATAATTGAACTACTCCTTACTACTGTCCAGGGAGGCGGGGTATGGCTTCATGAGCCATGGCATTAAGGGGTAGGCTAGGTCCCCAAGGATAACTATAGGCATTTCAATATCCCCAACGGTAATTCAGCTGTGAGGGCTGCTCTCAACTTGGTATTCTTGTGCTTCAGGGCAGGGGAAAGCAAGTCAAAAAGTCACAAGTCACTGTTATCGCCTCCTCCTCTGCTTTTGCAGGTTCTGCACATACTGCAGGATAATGTGCGAGGTGTTTACAACGCTCACAAGAGTGGCAGTGGGCTGAGCAGGTTCCATGCTTGCTGTGAAATCACTGGGGAAATTCATTCTCGTGGCAAGAGCAGGATAGCAGAGTGCCAGCGGAAGCGGTGGATGACGACAGTTTCCCGATGAAGAACACACATTCCTGGGAGCCCATGACAGACAACATGGAAAAGTTTGCTATCGAGGCAAGAGCAGGAGAGCACGATGCCATGAGAATAGATATTTATTCAGAAGGACGAGAAGACCTAAGAAGTGGATTCATGGCACCAGGAGAGCAGGAAAGCAGTTGTACTGCGCCGTCTGCTGAAAGCAGTACGGTGCCTGCAGGGAAATAAGGCGCAAAACGACTGTCTGCTGTTGCTTTTGTGGAAGGAAGGGCGACTGACGAGATGAGCCCACGAAAACGTATGAGAATATTTTTGCCCCATCATGCACTGGGAGCTCAACCCAGAATTCCAACGGGCAATGGAGACTGCAGGAACTGTGGGATAGTTACCCACAGTGCACTGCACCAAGAGTCAGTGCTAGCCTTGGTACTGTGCAAGAACTCTGTCGACTTAGCACGTTTAGTGGGGACACACACAATCGAATGTACACAATCTGTGCAGAAAAATCGACTTCTATAAATTCGACTTAATTTCGTAGTGTAGACTTACCCTCAGAGACAGCTCTGCTCAGATATCCAGTCACAATAATTGGACAAGACACACACAAGAGGGAGGTCTGGCACTTACCGGGATTTTGCTTGGATGGTGCTCTCTGATCTGCTGCACCTCTTTCGAACGATCCGCTGGGAAGGAAAGAGAACAAAGCTTTGAGAAGAAGTTTGAACCAGCACAGTTGGGCATTTCAGACCAAAACAAAGCAATATCCACAAGAGCTGACCTCAAAAGAGAGGGACGTGTTGCAGATAGAAGCAGAAATGTAAGCAATATTTATCAATACTGGGGTCAAACATGCAGAACTATAAGACAGGCAATCAAGCTCCAAATGTACAGAAGACCACTTAGAACTTCCACAGCCCTTTATAGCTCCAAAACGTTCTACAACACTGAACACCTCTGAGAAGTGGGGACGCATTATCTCATTGCATAAAATGAGGACGGCCAGCTAGGTGAAGTGATTTAAAATATACCACAGGGTGCTTGGATTTTTAGGACGAGGAGTGTAAAGTCGGTCTACTAAATCCACACCTAGCCACCAGCCTGATTTTGAAGAGTACTGAGAACCCAACACCTCCCCCTTGATCTCAGTTGAGCTCAGGGCTTTTCTGAGTCAGGCAACAGCCAAACTTGAGTCCTAATTTATGAAGGTTTCGACCCTCGACTTCCTGGCTCCCAAGCCCACATTCCATCTACACACCCATGTTGCTTCTCCAAAGGAAGAACTGGCCTCAACTTTGATACCCGCAGGCAGGGTTTCAGATGTCACAGCCTACCTGCAGTCCAATCTGGTATCCCAAAGGATGCTTAGCAAGAATCACTTGTGTCACCATCACAGATTTATAGCTACAAGCCCCTTCTGTTGGCCATGAGAGAATTCACTCCCAATCTCACTACTGATGCAGGACAAAACAGAGAGGAAGAGGTAAAGGGGAGGAAATTTTTGCACAAACATCTTCTCCATTTCAGTTCTGTGCTCTTCAAAATCTGATTTCCCATAAGGTGTGGCTCTTATTCCAGTGAAAGCAACATGCAGAAATTCAGATTCTTCATTTTTATTTGAGAATTTCAGACCTCCTTTGGCTCAGGACATTCCCATTCATAGAATATCAGGTTGGAAGGGACCTCATCTAGTCCAAACCTCTGCTCAAAGCAAGACCAATCCCCAATTAAATCATCCAACAGATTTTTGCCCCATATCCCTAATGGCCCCCTCAAGGATTGAACTCACAACCCTGGGTTTCGCAGGCCAGTGCTCAAACCAGAGCTAGCCCTCCCTTGCAAGAATTTTCTGTTACCAGGGAGGAATCAAACCCATATCATATGAGTGGAACATGGATCATTATATATAAAAAAAAGCCAAGCGCACTGAGCCACAGTGCCTGTACTTCAGTACTTTTAGAAACAGTGGGACTACCAAAATCGATGCCCCAGACGTAGCCACCAAACACACTGCTGGGCAGACTGGATAATGGGGTGAGCGATCAGTGGAGAACATAGATTCTGGATCAGTTTACAGAACAGAGTGAGCACCAGCGTCATCCTTAGGAAAGGCTAAACAGCCCATCCTACACCGATCAGCAGGCATGCATGGGATGAAACAGGTATGTTTCTAAGGTGTGTTTTGTGTTTTCCATCTTTTGGAGCTTTTATTAATGCTTCTGAGAGCCATATATGGGGGCAAATACAGCAGGATGTCATCTTCCAGAGGTATTTCAGCTCCTGGATAGTGAAAATATCACAAGACAACCAGATCTCATGATATTTCACCCCAAAAGTGCCTCCTCTTGGGGCAAAATAGCCCTTTTATACCCATAAAACACAAATGTAAATACCTAGATATTTGGGTTTATTCATGTTTATCCAAACACTAACACACAACCCTGGCAACACACTCATTCCATAGACCCTACAGGAAAAAGACACTGCTGTACCAAAAAATGGATTGGTGGTTTCTCTATTTCAGTTTTGCACAAAAAAAAAAAAAAAAATACAAAGTTACTGCCAAACTACTATAATCTTGGGAAAAACTTTTGACCTGCAGTATGTTATGCAGAAACTAGTATTATGTTAGGAGCCATACAGTACCACTGATCTGATTCCAGCAGAGTTCAGCACCTCTGGAAAACAGTCCACAAGCGATGAAGGACACAGCTACACCAAGTATTGCTGCTCACATTTTGTTCTGCACAGTGAAACGCATAAAGGTCTGGTCCTCATTCTTTGCAGACCTAAAGCTCCTACTGAAGTCAGTGGGCACTGTGCACATCCAAATACAGGATCATGTCCAAAGTGTATTTGTGCCACACACAACACTATTTCAATGCGAGACTCAGAAAATTACATATAACCCCAGGCAGCTGCATACTGTGATCTAGCAACACTTCAGTTCCCCTTTGAAATCAGCTCCTAAGAGATTATCAGAGCATCAGGAGAAACGTTCTGTTATGGGAGATTCTGAATACCAGCATTTTATTATTCCTTAGGACTAACAATGTCAATAATTTCATTACAGTGTCAGACTAATGCACTTAGGTGCCCCCACCCCTAAGTCCATCAGAAACTGCTGCACATACACCAAGTCTGTGTGCACTTCAGGCCCCACTTCACTGGCTGGAGACGATAAAGACTTTTTCAACTCAATCCTGAAGCAATGCTAACTGGCAGGGGACCGTGTCCCAAGAAGCAGGCAAGTGTTATGTCAGCCCATTCTACCTGGTAGTGCCCTTCCTTTGCCAAGATGTGTCTCAGATGCTGCTCTTGAGTTATCAGGTAGCAACAGCATGCCACAGTGGTGCTCTCTCTGCATGTGGACCAGAGAGGAAGACAGCCTAGTGGTTAGGGTGCTAACCTGAACCAGCGGAAACCCAAGTTCAATTCTCCACTCTGCAACAGCACCTTGGCCAAGCCACTTGGCCTTTTTTTGCCTTAGTCTCCTATTGCAGAACTGGAACACCACCTTTGTTCGCCCTCCCTCCGAGTGGTGTCATGAGGATAAGAACACTGAAGACTGTGAGAAGCTCAGATACTGTGGTGATGGGGCCTTGTAAGTACCTACATTTCAGAGCCGGCTAAGAGACTGCAGCCTTTCCTCTCTGATCCAGTCTCCCAGAGCCATACCTTTGTCACTCTACAAGGCACTATACCAAGGGCTACCCAGCAGACACCACACAGAGGCTTCAGCTAGCGCTGGGAGCTATTGTAATTCCAAATAAGCAGGCAGGCTTCTGTGTCACCCTCATGCTGGGCTTTGTTGGATGCCTCTTCACCTTGGAGTGAAATTCCAAGGGCTGGTGGTCACAACCTACAGAGCCCTCTAGGTCTAACAGATTAGTTAAGAAGTCACCTATATCTTTATGTCTCATCACATCTCGACTGCTGTCAATTCCTGGGACCGATTGCTTCTGGGTTTTCTCAGTGCAGTGCCCTTTCCTCTGACAATTCACCAGGCTTCAGGGCACAGTATAAAGCAAACCTAACAGGCATTTGGATGAGTCTTCACGTGGCAGAGTGGAAAGATCTGCCAGCCAAGGGCAGCAGCTACTGGGCAAAAGTAGCAAGTGCCATCAGATCTCTGTAGACAGGTGTTTGTTAACTGCAGTTGATTAACGCAAGGATCCCAGACAATTTATCCTTGATTTACATGTCAGCAAAACAGACACCTTTATGTTACCAGAGTTGCAGTTACACATTCTTCCCCAGGCCAGCTCACTGAAGAGGCATGCCAGTAGCTCAGCAATGCTCCTGGGACCAACAAGAGGAGCACCCAACTCAGATGTCACCGAGACTCGCGAGCGAAACATTAAGATCCTGAGCACGCGAGCTATGAGTGAAAGAGCAGCAGGTTTCCTTGCTCACACATACGTTAATAATTAAGAGACTAAAACTCTGGATAACTCCATGGTGTCAGAGTTCAGCATGGCAACAAGATGAACACACGAGCTTCTGATTGGTTCTGCCAGGTGAGACTATTGCTAAAGCCCCTTGGAAGCCAGGAATATTCTTGTAACATTACATAAACGGAAGAGAAATAAGCCATTTTCCTCAACTGCTGCTTCAGCTACTAAGGAGTTTCAGCAGCATTTGCAGAGTGCACAAAATGAAGTAATCCAGAGAACAAGCAAGGGGACAATGCTGACTTAGGGCAGGGCTGGAATGCAGAGGTGCTAGAAAAGCGTTAGTTTTCAAGGAATGATTGTATTTCAATGAAAAAGGTGTAGGTTGCTCCCTCCACGGAGAATCCCAAAGCAGCAGCATTGTGCTAATGGAGGGGAAGGGAGACTGATTCTAAAACAAACGTTTACAGTGACCTGTACTTCCATTGTCTGAACTGACTAAAGTGGAAAATAAAAAAAGGAAACAGCTCATCCAGAAATAGGGAGCATCAAATCTAGTAGTTTAAATTCTTTCCATTTTAATTTGCTGATGGCTGTCAGAAACCCTGGGAAGAGGTCAGTTATTTTTAAGCTGTGAGTATTTTCAAACTGTTGCACAGACCCTGTCTCTGGCTTGCCAGGGTCACAGGGACCTGCAATCAATGCAAAAGCACTTAGGGAGCAGGTGTCATGTGACTGGTCAAATCAGCTCCTGGAGTCAAACGAACAGAGAAGCTCATGCAATTTCATTTTTATACACACACAGAACTTTCCAGCCCTCAAGGCCGTGGAAAATAGCCCGGGGAAAAAAAGATGACTTGTGTGCGCCCCAAGAGCTCAAAAACCAGAATGTAAATTAAAAAAAACTCAATTTATTATTTTCTTAGAGTTTCATAGACTTTAAGCCAATCTCGTTATTTTGGGGGCCAGACACGATTTTTGAATGTTTAGGGTTGGCAAACCTACATTTGTGGCTTTGCTCATAAATAAATGAGCCAGGCCACAAATAAGTCATGCAACCCAAATTCATATCACTATAACCATTGTCCCACAACATTCCATCACGTATTCTCCCTAACATTATACACAGAATACACACAGGCACTATACATGTATTTGCGTTTTTACACCAACACAATTCTGTACATACTACTCCTGTATGTGTGCTCCAGAACCCTTATAACTACTTTATAGCCACATAAATATTATATGTTCCAATATGCATTTTGAAATATGAGCAGAGACCGTACATTTTGAAAAGCACTTCTGGATCCATTTAGATGTGAGGAATTACAGAAACGTGCAGTCATTATTATTAATATACCTCTGAAAAGGATTCTTAATCTATCCCTCGGGGTTCTGCACAAAGTTGTGGCTAAGTGACATCTGCTTAATGTAGTTGATGCTTTACTGCTCCATTTCTCACACACAACCACATTAAAGCTTAATCTAGATAAGTTACTGGAGAGCAGAGGAAAATGCTCACCTGCCTCTGCAGAACGCAATTTACAAAATGCTGCCACATGAGTCAGGCAGTCTGATATCAGAAGGGATGAATGAAGGGAAGCAGATACAGACTGGAGTTAAATCCATCATCCTCTTGCAGCTATTACCCTTCTCAGTGAAAAGTGATTAGACTGCAAGCAGAAGGGAGAGGAAAGAGTAAAAGAGCGGAAAAAACCAGGAGAGCACACAGTGGTAGCAGGAACGTCACGAGGCCTGATGCTCAGCAATGAAATAAATAGTCTCCCAGTGACTTGAAAGGGACTTGGATCAAGATTTGAGAATATAAACCTTCCCTTTGGTTAGTTTCAAATGCTGGCAATCAGCCAGCAGAGAGGTGGCAGTATCTAGGCTCATGCTGAAAAAGGATGAGTGCGTAGTGCTCAAATCGGTTAAAAAAAAAAAACAAACAAAAACACAACTAGACTTTCAACCAGAAACAGATTTTTCCCAATATATAGGTTCAATCCTCTCACCAACTCGCCCAGACATCTCAGCACTAGAGGCAGCATGGAATTGATGTGTGGCAAACAGCTCTGCTTCCCAGCGGAAAGTGGGGAGCAAAGAAAGTTTAAGACATGGATGGGCTATGGAACAAGATGACAAATGCTTGAAAAACCAAAGTTGGAACACACCATCTCCAGCCCATCTTGCTAAACAGGGATAGCAAGAGCTAATGGTCTCTGCAGTGTTTGTACTGGGTTTGGATAATTAACAAAAGTGTTCTGGATACAGATCAGCTGGGCCTTCACTCAGTTGTTATAATTGTTCCTATTTCAAGACAAGGGGAAGAGCAAGTTGCTTCCCTGAAAAACAGACAAAGGTTGTCGTCTGCAAGTTCCTCTCTCTAGTTTTTGCTGGCCTGCTCCTCAGTCTCTTCATTTTCAAGATATTTATAAAAACTTAAAGGTTACTTCTTCATACGGAAAACTTCCAAAGAGACAGCTTTAAAAATTCCCAAATATGAAGAGCAAAACAACAGAGTAACACAGAGGCCCAGTGCCTAGGACAGCTTCCAACTAATGGAGAAAGAAACCATTACATTTCTAGGGCAATATTTTAAGCACACATAGGCTCAAATCCACATATGCAAACACTCACATTTGGTAATTACTAGAGAGGATCTGAACTATTTGTTTTGCACACAAATATGTCAGACTGCATGCACACATTTCCAGGGCCTATTTTGGGGAAACCTACTGAAAAATCCAGCCTTTAAAGTCTTGTTTACTCTTCTTTTATGCCTTTGCAACATATCTCCAAGCCATCTTATTGAGCATAAAAGGCATCAAATAATTTCTGTACACCTGATGATCATCAGTACACTTATACAGCACTTTTCATCCATGGACCATGCTTTACAGAAGTGGATAGCTGTCTCCAAGATGGAGAAACAGACAGGAAGTGATGCCACTTCCCCTATGGCGCACACTAAGCCAGCAGCAGAGGCAGGAACAACTCCCAAGTCTCCTGCCTCCCATTCACTGGATCACTCTTTCCCTGCTGCTGAGTCACTGGAGCAGAGGATCTGTCTGACCACAATATGCACCTCCCAAGAACAAACATGCAAGCTTTATTTTTCCTGGCAGTCAAGTTTGTAGGTTGTGTCCTGTGCTCTTGTTATCAGACAGACTTCTGGAACATGGATATTGATTTAACTGGAACGAGAGATATTTGTTTAGTTTTTCTTGTACTCAGTATTTTGTTAGCATCATCAATCAACCTTGCATCATGCAACATAAAACCATGGTGGAGACAACCTCCCTCATTATTGCTATGAACAGATCTATAAAAAAGTGTGGCATTAAAATTCTGTGCTCAACTAAGGGCCTGCCTAAAATGAAAGTAATAGTGAGCCTTGCTCCAACTAATCAAGCTATTTCTCTATAGCGCAGTTTTCAATATATGCTTGTGCACTTTATAAAGCAACGGAAAGCTAATTCAAAGACAGGAGAGCTACATTTAGTTCTCACCATTCCTCCAAGTCACCTCCTTGAGCCTCACCATGGGAAAACCTGTCCCAGTTAGCAGGATCTTTGACACTCCACACAGGGCAGAATTTGAGCCTACATGCTTTCTGTATCAACAGCTGCCTTTTCTCAAAAAAAAAAAAAAAAAAATTAAAATAAAATAAAAGAAGGGCTTGGATTCCTAATGCTAAAGGCTGACGATCAGCCAGAGAAATGGATCTGGGATGGGAACATGTGACCCACAGCCCAGAGAACATGGTTAAGAGAGTCTGATGCGACTTGCTGATGAGACTATCACCTTGCCCTGGTTTCCCCCTGCAGAATGTGTGTGAAAGAACCAAGGCGGATGAGGTAATATGTTTTATTGCATCACCTCAATCTGTTGATGTAATAAACCATAAATTCACTACAAGTCACCCAAACACATTTTTTGTACTATGACTAGAAAAATTTTAACTGTCCACTTCACTTTTTATGTTTTAACTACTTATGCTAAACAATCTGTTCTACCTTATATTTAGCTGTGACACTCAAGAGTACATTTTCCAGACCGTGAGAAGAGTTCTGTGTAAACTTGAAAGCTTATCCCTCTCACCAAGAGAAATCAGTCCATTACCTCTGTCACGCTGTCAGTAATGACTGACATCCTTGCATCTAGTTGTGCAAGGATGAGTCTGGCTCAGAACTGAGAGCGCCAGACTCAGGTCAGACTGGCAAAAAACGGCAGACCCCAAACTGGTGGTATATTCGATTAGATTTTACCAAACCAGTAACAAGCACGCACTCCTGGATTACTACTTTAGCCTTACCATGAAGCCACAGAGGGTCCCCTTAGGCCCGGGGTGGCCAACCTGAGCCTGAGAAAGAGCCAGAATAATACATCAACTCCCACCCTCCACTGCTTCCAGCACCTCCTGCCAACTTGCAACCCTGCCAATTAGCACCTCCGCCTCCCTCCTGGTCAGCTGTTTTGGGGCATGCAGGAGGCTGGGAGGGGGAGTGGAAGGAGCAAGGACATGACAGGCTCGGGGAAGGGGCAGGGCCTATGGCACAGCCAGGGGCTGAGCAGCGAGCACCCGCTGGCACACTGAAAAGTTGGCACTTGTATAGGCACCAACTCCAGGCTGGAGCTACAAGGAGCCGGTGCCTATAAAAGGAACTGCATATTAACCCCTGCATTAGGCTTTCCAGCACATCTTGCCATCAGACAAATTGGACTTCATTATAAAAGGTTACTAAAAATCACCTCACCTCATGTCTTTCCAACCCCAAAGATTCAGTCACTCACCCCAGCTCAGTGGATGCTTTGGATCACACACTAAGACAATGCTGATAGCCAATTTCTCTAGTAAACTAAATTAAAGATTTATTAGCTAAGAAAAAGAAATGAGAGGTTAAATCAAGTAAAGCATATAACAGATGAGTCAGTGTTTGTAAGTCCAGTTGACAGAACTTAACGATGTCTGTTAAGTTTCCAAAAGTCTCTCAGGGTTACCCCAAAATGGCTTTGGGGACCTCTGTCCAATCACTTAGGATTCCCCACCAGAATCCATCAGTCCAGAAACGCAGTAATCCTCGGAGAGCGATTTAGTTGAAGACAGTCTGGGAAGCTGTTAGGAACACAGAGGAAATCTGTGGAAAAATTAAACCTTAGTTTTAAGAACACTAAAAAGGGGAGGAAATAAATGAAGGTAAAGGTGGTATATGACCCAAGGGGCAGTGGAATACTCCACAAGATCGCATCCAGGAATCATACAACCAATGTCAACAAGCAAGGGTGATATGTCACAAGAAGCAAATCACATGCAAAGCACTAGATTAGAAGGACAATGTGTGTGTTTAGGAATCAGTTATTTTCATAACTGTGCTCCTCACTTTGTGAGACTGGCATACTTCTGTAATTTTGAGTCTCTTGAAGAGACAGATACTGGGAATACAGCTTGGGTGGAAATGTTTTCCATAGCGTCCCTCTCCCCCTGCACTGTAAACAATCACTTCCTGCTCCAGTTGTGCAAGGATTCTAAGAAGAAAACATGCTGTATTTACTTTCTCCAACAGACACTTCCAGGCCTGAACCAATGCAGATGCATGGGCCACCCAATCCTCCTCCCACAAAGTGCTCATCCAGCCAGTCAGCTGAGGGAGCAAAAGGGCAAATGGAAAGTACACAGAAACAAGCAGCACTTGCAGCTGCCTGATCTAACCTCCCTACCCCACCTAGGCTATTTTAATCCTGTTTTCTTTCAAACACAAGGAGCCTTTTGGGGGAGCCTTAATAAAGGCTGAGCAAACTATAGTTAGCAGGTCTGTCCATGGTTTCTGAAGCATAAGCAGCTGCCCCTGACACATGACAAGCAGGCATTTGCTAAAGGACCCAACTTGTTTTTCTGAAGGACTTTATCAGCTTTTGATATGCAATTAAAGAAAGAGTATAAAATACAGCAACAGCCCAACCAAGCACACATCATCATTTCTATTCTTGTTTAGTTAGTCACCTTTGATTAGCTGCATTACACAAAGAGCAGGCATGTGTCCAAAAACATAAGGTTTTGTGATAAGCTATTTTTAAAAAAATTATAGTTCCCAAGAGTCAGGTGATTTGAGAGTCAGATCAGCAGTTTGACTGGGAGGAGGGGAGAGAATTTATTGTGTAAACTATGAAATAGGGGCTGTCTCCTCATGCACGTTTGTGCGGTGCATAGTACAAGATTCCTGATGGAGGCCTCTATTATCATAATAAAAATATAAAAACAGTCAATATTGCACATCAGCATGGAAAACTTCCATGAACCTACAGCATGATTATTGCTTATGGAAAAAGGCTTAAGAAAAAGAAGTTTCAGACAGTTTCGTCAGGTCCACTGATACCCATAAATAACATTCCAGTCAAACATTACATGTTTATAATAGTTTTATTGTTCTCTTGCTTTCTGGACTGATCCAGCCTTCCTTCAGTCTGCCTATCGCTATATTTTAATCTTATTATTAAATACCTGCATCATCATAGCACCTTCTGTGCATAGTTACAAAAAAAAGCTGCATGGTTTAAACTATATACATTGTGAACTACAAAATATTTACAGGAAGAACAGTACCAACTGGATCTTTAAAAGGAAAGGAAAGGCTTTGTTCATCTCACTAGGGTTGAAAGGTTGGAAAAGGCACCCCAGGTAATAAAAGGCTAAATCTACTGTATTGATGAAAAGTGACTGAAAAGCTTCAGAACACCTTATAAAGAGGAGTAAGCAGCATTAGTCCTATTTTGCCAACTGGGAAACTGAAGCAACAAAAAAAGTCACACAGCAAGTTGGTGCTACAGCTGAATACAGAACACAAGCCTCGTGGGTCCCAATCCGGTGCCTTACCCATTAGAACACACTTCTTCAAGATAGGACTCTTTTGCTCATGGTAAACCACACCCCAGCCCCCAAAACGGGACTTGCATGGCAAGGTTTTTCAAAAGGATAAATACAAAGAGCTAAGTTCAGATAAAATATATATGTAGATATTGCGTAAAGGGAGAACCATTTTTGTCCTTCTGGAACAGATATTTAAAGTGGTACACATTTAAAAAATGTATACAAGAATGTGGGTGTAATTAATTTGCACATGCAATTACCCCCACCATATTCACACATAAGGTAGGTGCGTGTAACTTCAAACATACCGTGGTCATTTGTTTCTGCAGATACCTGTTTGTACACATAACTGTCATAATTGTACCAAAATACATTTCTGCACATTTTTGTAAGTCTGGTTCTCCAAGGCTTGTTTATATATTAGCGATGGGCCCCAGCCAGAACTCCTCCCATTAGCTAACTAAAAGCTGGAGCTGAAAATTACAACAAAGGCCCATCTTGAAACTAAAGTTTTCCAAGCCAGAGTATTCTCAAGACTCACGATGCTGATTGGGGCCTGATACATTCATCATGGCCTGCATTTCATATACTCTGATTGTATATATTACTTGCATTTAAAGTGCCAATCAGCAAAATTTCTGGGGTCCATTTATCCGTCAGAATTGGGAAATACAGGGTCATACATTGAGGTTTATGAAAACTCTACATATCGCAATTAATAACTCTCTCCTCCCTGAAGCAGAGCATTTAAGGTAAAAGAAAAATTAATGATCTGACATGAGGCACTTCTTTATCCCCTAGTATAGAAAATAGGATGAAATGTAAGCCCACCTTGTAAGTATTTTCCTCAAAAGAATGGAAATACAAGATCTGGACTAACACTTACTTCTAACAACACAACACTAAGTTACATGAAGTTAAACTGAACAAATGTAAAGCCAAGCATGCCTTCCATTACTGTCAATATATTTACAGGTTTAAGGATAGCAGCCGTGTTAGTCTGTATCCGTAAAGAAAGTGAGGAATACTAGTAGCACCTTAGAGACTAACCAGTTTATTTCAGCACAAGCTTTCGTGGGCTATATCCCACTTCATTGGATGCGCAGAATGGAACAAACAGAAGTAAGATGCATTTATACACACAGAAAGCAAAAAAAAGTTGTAAATTACCATATCAATTCTAAGAGGCTGTTCAATTTGGATGGGCCATTATCAGCAGGAGAAAAAAAATATATTTACAGCATACTTATTGACATCACAGATTTGTTTCCTTTACTTATTACATGGTACTCAAGGGAACATAGAAATGGATTACTGTTTCTCTCACATTTCACCAACCACATCAGTGACACAACAGACCCCAAAGCAGCAATCCCCATCCTTTTTTGAACAGGACAGACTCCATTATTAGGAAAGCTTGTCTTAGACCTAAGATGATTGCCTTCTGGGATTAGAAAGGAAGCTTTCAGGAGACATCATAAACAGATGGGCTGGGGTCTTGTCATCTTTGCTTAATAAAACCTCTCTTTCTGAAAGGAGGTGGCAGAGGAAAAAAACGAGTTACTGGACATGTAGCAATACTCATATGCCATATTAAGGATGTAGTAACAGTATTATCCATCAAGAGTGTTAAGAGAGCTAACTATGCAGATTTGTGGGTATTTTTGTGAGCCTCTAAAAAGAAGCAACAACTGAAATAGCTAAACAATACAATGGTTTTAAAAAAACCATTATTTACTACACTGCGTACAGATTCTTAAGTGCACATCAAGGAAGCACAGTCTTTAAAAATAATGACAAACAGTAAAGGGGACCACGTTTGCTCTCCCTGATCCAACTGAAGGAAAAGCAAATCGCTTATTGCTTCCTTACTCCTTCCCCTGAAAAGATGTGCTGGAGACCCCCCATTAAATATCGGCTCTTTCTAGGTTCCTTGCTCCATGAACTTGGCACTGGGAGCCTGCACTCCATGCTCCACCATTGCAGTGACTTGAGCAAATCAACATATTTTTTTTTTGTTGCTGTTGCAGGGATTACGTCACCACTAGGGCACGTCTGCAGCTGCTAATTACCTCTGGCTTCCTTCCTCCCTTCTCTGCACAAGTGAAGTTCAATTTGAAAACAAAACAAAGAGGCACACCTTGCTACAGCCATGCTAGGAGCACCCCAAGAGCGAAACCCCCGCACGCCTTAGCGGTCATCTGCAGGGCACTTTTAAAGGATACAGGCAATAAAATCCATCTTAAGCCACCACTGGAGGAACTAGCCAACAATAAATTATAAATAAATGGCTGCTTATCAGAGGTGGCCTTCTAATAACAAGAGAGGTGGAGCCCAGGAACAGAGCTGCCTAGGACGCTGGGGAGACCACAGGGTGGTCCCTTAGGACAGGTGACTGGCTGCCCATGGAGAACCACCTCTGCGCAGCTTTCGAAGCGAAGTGGCAAACTCCGCCACAGCGCGGCTGTGCCGTGGAGCGTTTCTACGCCAGGGTCTCGCCTCCATCGCTGCGCACGGGGAGAGAGACACCCCGGAGAGCTGGGCTGGCTGGTTCTGATCTGGGTCCCGCTGATCGCCCATGGGGCGGGGGGTGCAGGAAGGAATCTTGCCCCAGGACGGACTAGCAGAGGCGGGGGTCGCCTTCCTCTGCAGCGGGGCAGAGGCGCCGGAACTGGGGGTGGGGTTGACGCGGTTTCCATCCTCTCCAGGGTTTAGTCCGGTTCAACGGCTCTCGCCCCCCGCCGCCATCTGGGGCTACGGCCCCTCTGCGATCCCCTGCCGCGGGCTGAGACCCCGGGCTGCCACCGGCGGGGCGCCACACGGGGTCGGACCGAGGGGCTCCGGCTCACCGGCGGTGCCTGCCCCGGAGCTCGGTCCCTACCCGGGCGCCCCGCACGCCCGGCCCCGGCCCCCCTCGTCCTCCGCCCCCGCCCCCGGCCCTCACCGAAGCTCCGCCGCTGCTTGAAGGGCCGGTCCGACGGCATCGCGGCCGGTCGGGCTCCGCGCAGCGCTGCAGCGAGAGCCGCTCGGGGCGGGAGCCCGACAGCCCCGGGCGGGGCGCGAGGCGCTCGGGGAAGGCGGCTCCTGGCGCAGGTGCCCGGGCGGCCGCTCAGAAGCCGTTTGGCACCCAGGCCCCAGGAGCAACTGCCTGCACTGAGCGAGCGGCGGTGACGTCACCGCCCCGTCCTTAAAGGGGAGGCGCCGTGCGCGTTTCGCCGACACACCTCCCCTGCAGTGACCCCGCCCCTACTCTTCCCCCACACCCCCTCCATGTCTCCCCCAT
>ML677360.1:7100031-7307672 GCA_007922305.1 Dermatemys mawii | reverse complement strand
CCCCCCAGACCACAGGCTCTACTTCTTTCCTCCATATCCCCTCCATAGGCCTCTACTTCCCTCCTCCACACCTCCCAAGGCCTCTACTCCCCCCGCCCCCAGGCCTCTACTTCCCCCTCATACTAAGGGCATTCACTAGCATGAGGACCTCACATCCATCGTGCCCTCAGTTAAAATGGCTGCTGCTTCCGTGGGCTTATATTCTACTACAGCTGCCCACCATCTCTCCCTTCTTCCTGTGGGACTGAAGCCAGGCTGCCCTTTGGACTCTATAGTTTGGAAAGTATGAGGCAGATGGGGATCAGGAAGGAGTGTTTGCAGGATAGGAGGGAGTCTGACAGGAAATGCAGAGAATAGGGGCAAGGAAATATGGGGGCCCAGAAAGGAGGCTGCTGGGGTGGAGTAGAATGAGACAGGGACTGGCAGGAGACTGAAAAGAATGGGGCATGTCTGCAACAGGAGATTACTGGAGCAAGAATTTGAGTGCGACTGGAAAGTGGGTGTGACACAGAGGAGGCTGGGGAGGAGACGGGCAGAGGTGGAAACAGACGGGGGTTAGATCACGCGGCAGGTGAGCTTTAGGCTATGTCTGTACCAATATAGCTGCCCCCCTGTAAGATCACTCATGTAGCTGCTTTGTGCTGACAAGAGAGAGAGCTCTCCCATAGACATAATAGTGGCAGTAGCTATGTTGGCAGGAGAGCTTCCACACCAGCGCTTCTGTTGATGAAACTTGTGTCACTCAGAGGTGTGTTTTTTCACACCCCTGAGCGACATAAGTTAGACTGACAAAAATGATAGTGTTGACATGGCTTTAGTGGAAGAGAGCTAGGTATCCTCTCTGAGGAGCCCACATTTTGTGCGTATTGAAGGCTAAAATGGTCACACCCACATTTGGGGCAGGTGGCTTCCACTTAATAAAGCTCAAAACTCAGGAGGATGGCAAAAAAAATCCCATGGAAATTATTATTAATCATTCTTATTATCAGATTTCATGTTCTTTATAGGCTTGGGATGGGCAACATGACATTCCAGCCCTTGTCCTGTGGCCTTGGACAAAACCCTCAGTTTCTCTGAGGCTTGCCAGTAGAACAGTGAGAATTCTGCCCAACCTCCCAGGGTGATAGTGAACCTCAAAGGGACAGTGTCATCTTAAATTCTGGACTTGCAACTCATGCTGACACAGCATAGCTCTTGGTCTACTTCTAGTGGATGTCAGTACACTAAGGTTTATGATCCTGTGACTGCCTCCAGGCTAGCAGAGCTAGTTCTTCAGCTCAAGCAATGGATGCTTTTTATCGGAGATCCTGTGTTCAATCCTTATAGATGACCCATCCAGGGGCATCATTACAGATTAAGCTGAAATAATTCTACTTATTAATAGTCTTTAATTAGTGTAGTCTTTTAACATTTTAAAGAGTAATTTAACAAATTCAGGGGTTTTTTCCCCCTCCCTTGTTGAAGTGTGAAGCTCTTCTGGCTGGGTTTGAATTTACCACCACCGAAACAGACCTCTAGAAACACTTTAAAAAATGGACCCTTGTCTGCAGGTCCATTCTTTGGTCCATCCTTTTTCCCCATTTCTCTTACTCTGTGCACACAGCCGCCTGCTGCTGCATCAGTTTTAACTTCACTGATGCTGTTAGTGGGAAATATTCTTGGAGAAGAGTATGAATGTGAACTCACTCCAAGTGCAGAGTATGGGAGCAAGGTCATTGTGCTAGTGAAGGAAACAAAATGCAACTGACCATCAAAAAGAGTCACACTTGTGGCACCTTAGAGAGTGAGACTGATGATATATTAAGTGTGACAAATACACAGAATATATAAAAGATGGAGGCGGCGGGGGGGGACGTTAGTGTGAAATAATTCTTGTCTCTAATCTCTTTCTGTTCTAGTTACCTTACGGCTTCCTGTAACAATAATAGGTACATTTTCTGATGGTGTGGCTTTAATTCACTAATAGCTACAGGGTGCTTTGAACTCACCAGATGGAAAGCACGAGAGAAGTGTTGTTATTAATCAGTGCCTAGATACTACAGTGACTGGCACGTCTATAAATACTATAGATAGCTATTTTGAAGTTGGCAGTAAGGTTATTTCCCGTCAATAATATGATAGTAAAGAGGCTATGTGAACAATTTACCAGTCAACCACACTGTAATATTTATGAAGACAGACCAGGAAGATCAATGGTTCCCAAACTGCAATCTATGGAAAGCTGATGTTGCTTCTTCTGTAGGGATAGCTAAAGTACATTTGGGCTGGAGATCACCAAGGAGCAAGGTGCCAATGAGAACTGGGTACCTGACTTCCTCCCTTGCCTTTGAAAATTCAAGCCCAAATACATTCATAATGTTATTGCTTCCCCCGCCCCTTAACTTAACTAGTACCAACACCAGTTGAAAAAGGAGGGGGGTTGGTATCAGGCTGGCAGCCAGCTGTTAAACTTTGCCAAAGAAATTCATTAGAAGAAGATTGCTTTTTCACTTAAGTAATTGCTGAAGTCAGCACAGGGATGTATGTGATTCTGAGGGGGTTGGCAGATGAAGTGTCCAAGAGACAATCTATTGCAATGCAGTCCAGACTGAACAAGTCTGAGAATCCCTGAGCATGATAAAACAAGACATGAACTAGGTTTATGGATCTGTTAAGATATTTCTACTCTTCATGGCTGTCTCTAATTTCTGGTTGCAGTGTTATAGCTGTGTTGGTTGCAGAATATTAGCAAGATGAGGTCCAGTATATTTTTACTGGTCCAGTATATAAAAGATATTTACTCCTGGGGGAATTCTGTACAACTGCACATGCACAGAATTTATGTTCCCACAGATTTATTTGCTTCCTGGCAGAAAAATGACTTCTGACAGGGAAGCAAAGGGAAGTCATAAGAATGATCATGTGCTTCTCCTCAACAGCACTGGTTTTGGGTGCCCAGAGCAGCTGGTGGAGAGGTAAATCACTGTAGGGGTGGCTCTGGGGACACCCCAATGGGCAGCTTCTACCCTGCATGGAGTTCAACTGCTAGTCCTAGCCGGCTGGGCTGAGCTGGGCTTGGGGCACAGGAGGATGGGACTTCCTCTTCCCCTGCAAGGAGCATCCAGGACAGGATCAGACCAACCCCCAGAAACTTTCCCTACCTCCCCTGCTTCCTGTCCCCATTGCTCCTCAGCCGCAGGGGGAGGGATGAATGTATGGGGAACTGCTCCCCCATCTGTCCAACTCCTGTACATCTAGACTCCCCCCATACCCAGACTCCTCACCAAGCCACACACCCTGCACCCAGATACCCCACTGAGTCCCTCCCCCATGCACCCAGACCATCCCCCTGCACACAAACCCCCACCCCAAAGGCCCCCACACCTCCTACACCTGGAACATCCTCACAGGTCCCCTGCACTTGGACCCATCACCCCCTGAGTCCCATGCGGCTACACTCAGATCCCTACCCTACCAAGCTCCACTCCCCTAACACCCAAACCCCCTCTCTCCACTCAGCCTTCCATATCCTGCCTGTTCCACCTGCTGAGCCCCAACCACTTTCACTGTGCAGAGTCCCATTCCTCCTGCACTCAGAACCCCCCCAGTAAGCCCTTGTGCATCTAGATCCACCCCCACACAGAACACTCTCACCACACCATACTCCAGAATGCGCCCACACTAAGCCCCTCCACACTTGGATCCAACCGGGCTGAGCATGCGTGCCCACAGCGGGATCAGGTGCCAGGGCTGGGGTGCATGTGAGACTTTGCCCCTCATGCTCTCTATCTTAGCATGCCTGGCACAGAGAAGCAGGGCCCGCAGTGTTTCTGGGGGAGGCCTGCTCATTGCACTGTGGCAGGGTCCAGTGCAACCGCACTAGTGAGTCCGTCTGGGAAAGGAGCGGGCCTGCAGGGTGATCTCCTGAGCAGCCAGTGACTTGTGCTTCCCACTGCCGTGCTGGAGCCTCCACATTTATTGATTGACAAATAAAATATTCAGAATTTTAAAACATCATGTGGAGAATTGTTTTTTTTTTTTTAAATTGCAGAATTTGTAATTTCTGTTGGTGCAGAATTCCCTGAGGAATAGATATTATCTCACCTGCCTCGTGTGTCTACAATTTATGAACAAATCAGTCTGTTACACTTTTATTTTGCCTGGTAAGTTTATAGCTACTTCTGTTTTGAACATTTTAAAGAGCATAATATGACTACAGATCTGGCAGTTCTTGCTTCATTTAAAAGGAAAAATGCTACTTCCTGAAAAAGTAAACTATTTAATTTTCCTTGTAAGCATAGGCTGCAGCAAAGGCAATGTTATGCCGCTTTAATGTATCATTTACAAACAATCCTCATCAGGAACACTGTGTTTGTGTATAATATTAAAGGATAAAGTGTATAATATTAAAGAATAAAAATATTTTCATTAAACATCCCAATCTTTTTTAAAACGGACGCTTCTCAAGGCTGGCAAAACCTAAAATAGTAGAAATGTTACTATTAATAGAAAAAAATCCCAATGGAACAGCTGTTTAAAAACAAATGATCTCTTCTAGTATTTATATTGCATTAACTGAAATTGATTATAAATGGAAGAAACTGACATAACTGATTTTCATTGTCCAAGATAAAATATAAAAAAAGACAAAACATCTTAAGTATTGAAAAGTAAACTTGACACTTTGAATTCAGTTTGACTAAACCTAAGGTGATGTTAAAAATACAAGTAAAGACCTTCCTGCCCCCGCTATAGGATTTCAAGTTGGAGGTTCCTTTAAACTTAACACAGAAAAGCAAATTAATCAATTAATTTGACCAAGCAAATTAAATAACTGTATGCCCTGCAGCCACATGTAAGTTCCTTTTTGTGTGGAGCTTTCTTCTATTTATTAGGAAGGAGTTAGCTTTCTTGCTTACTTATTTGGTCCCTGATCCTGCAGTCAAATCTATGTAATCAGTCCCTTTCAGTGCCCCAAAGTCCACCCATGCAGATCTGTTTGTGGCATTGGGACAGTAATTCTATGTAACTCCATCCAAATAAATCCGAAGACCTGATATTTATTCAGGCATGCCAGGAGCCAACAATCCAGCTTCCTATAGTGAGTGTTTCTGCATAAGAGAGGATCAGATAAATGAAGTTCTACTGCTAATACAACAGTATGACATTTCAAGCGATTTCTGCATCTCTGAATTCCAATAGCTTTCAGCCTGCCTGAAAAGCAGGAGAGCGATCCAGGGCTCTGTTCTGCTCCTATTGAAGTCACTGGCAAATCTCAACAATTTCAGTGGGAATTAGATTAGATTCAAATCAAACAAACAAAAGGATAGAAGGGAGAGGTCCAGCTATTCCTACAGGCTTTGTTTATATATGGGCAAACCTTCTAGTTTGGATGTAATTTTGTCTGCAAATTGCTTATACCAGTATTATTTATGCCGGCACAAGGAACTGCTGTATTTTTCGACACTATTATAAGCAGATATACTTTTATAACTGCATCTAGACTGGGGCTTTTACTGGTAGAGCTAGCCCAGTTTAAAAAAAAATCACACCCCTCACTGATCTAGCTATGCTGTTAAAATTTGAGTGTAGATTAGGCCTTTGGGCCTTGTATGCTACCTCCTTAAACTAGGAGAGAAGAGGAGAGAGTAAGGCCAGGTCTACACTAGAAACATCTACCAGCAAAGCTACACTGGACAGGGGTATGAGGGTGTATGATCCCTAACCAACATAGCTGGGGCCACAGAAGCCGGTAGTGCAGATACAGCTATAATGGCAAAAGTACAGTTTTGCTGATACAATCTGTGTCCATACTAGGAGTGCTTTGTTAGTGCAGGTCTTCCATGCACCTCAGCAATCTCAGGCTGCCATAACAGCCACTTGTGGCTCTTGTAGTCAGTACAAATTAGAGCAACGATTTATGCCGAGAGACTTACCTACTGTACGTGCAGGGGAGTACCAAGGTAAATCCTACCTTTGTACCCCCACCCAAGCTGCATCAATCACTTTTTAGCCAGAGTCAAGGACTGGGGCTACAAGACCTATTTTCATGTTTATCTTCCTCCTTTTGCAGCCACTGCTAACTTTTCACAGGAAACAGCTCTTGTGAAAGTACTATCATCATCAAAGCCAGGAAATGAAGTGTCACTCCCATAACCTGTGATGTTCTTTACCTGACCTGAACATTCTTTCCTTCCTTTGAACGCAGAGGTCTAGATCCTCAAAGAGATTTAGGCACCTAACTCCCATTGAAATCAGTGGAAGTTAAGCACCAAAATCCCTTTGAGGATCCATGCCAAGGAAACTACTTCCAACCTATGCTACTGATCAGAATCAGGTGTGGCCTGTTCATATAGGAGAACTAGGGTGCCAAGTTAAATAAGGCAGCAAATTCGAAGGAAAAAATCAATTTTTTTAAAAAATGAAAAAGATTAAAAAAAAAAAAAAATAAAGAAGATGTAATTATTTCACCAACATCAACATGGAATGGCTGGGAAAGGTACATAACACTTACATCTCAGGAACTCTGGTCTGTTTGAACAGCTGCAGGAAGGGACTTATTTCCATGATACAGCATGGCCAAAGGGCAGCAGGAGAGTGTTAGAGGGGAGCCTTATTCCCTGTAGAGGGAAGAAAGTTTGCTAGAAGTTGGTTGGAGCACCTGGAGCCCATTAAGGCACCTGAAGCCAATTAGAGCACGTGAAACCAGTCACCTGATTAAAAAACCCCTGCTTCAATCAGACAGGGAAAGGAGCTGAAGCAGAGTGGATTGGTGCTAGAGTGGAGAGCAGTTTGAAGGAGTTGAAACAGAGTGTTTGGTGTGGGAGCAGAGAGCAGTTTGGAGAAAAGCAGACAAGTCCACTTAGGTGCCCCTATTTACTCTTTCCCATAATACAAGGACAAGATGATGTGCAAAACTAAAGTCAACATTTAAAATAATTATCTATATACAGTTACCATGAAAATTCATTATATAGGGTATTGAGGCAGATAAAACAAGGTTTTAAAAGACTGACTAGATATTCAGAGCCTTGTTTTTAAAACAAGAGGCATGCTCTGACACATGCATTTGTGCATCTAATTTGCCTGAAGAATTACTGCAATTGTATATTCACATGATGTTTGCAGGGTACTGTAACCATTTGCATGGGTAGGTATCCAGTTTGCATGCCTCAATTGTTTACAAACCAAATCCATTAATAGCAGCTGCATGTACACTGAAAACAAAAGAGCAACCCATCCTATTGCTTCAGCGCATAAGATGATCACTACTGGGAGCCAGAAAAGGATTTTTGCACCCTCCTCTGAAGCATTTACTGTCAGTCAGTGCTCCAGACTGAATACCTGATTAGACAGATTATTGGACTGAACTGGAATGGCAATTCAAACAGATGAAATCCTGCTGTTCTTACTCAGGACAAACCCCTAATAAGTCAATTGTATTTTTCTTCTTTGTCCCTGGTTAAAGGCACGTGTATGGGGTGAAAATGGATGAAAATAATGGGCCACTACTAGCAGAGAACCCATTCGCATTGAAAAAGTCACCATTCAGAGAGATTATAAGATTCACCGTTCAGAGAGAGAAGACTGTGAGGTAGGAACAGCCTCCGGGAGAGTTTGGAGCTTTTAAAGATTTGCAGTAAGAAGTTCAGTGATCAAAGGGCCATCGAAAACTTCACAAGAGAAGGAATAGAGACATGACAAAAATAATCACTGATGACACTTTTATTGATTTGACAAGGCAAGACCGTTTCAAAATAAATCATAAAGCGACCAAAAAAAAGACAAGAAAGTAAGTCGTAAGTAATCAAGCTTTATATTTACAGTCATTCAAAACCAATAAGGTAAAACCATACTTTAGACAGAACTGACAGGAGCTTGCAAAGCACAAAGATTCATTTTTTAGATTGCACTATTAGAATTTCTATGATATTAAGTTATCTTCTTGAACACTAAAAGCAATCTGTCCATTTCTGACTGCCCAAGTCACTTGATTTCAATCCTCACACCCCTTCCCTGGAATGCCGTTTTAGCAATACAAAAGAAAGATACTTTTACTTCTTTGTAAACAAAAAAAAAAGAGCCCAAGGTTGTCCTCCTGGTCATTATTAAGGTGGCACAACAGAATTAACACTAGTGCTTTGTTTTTGGCTATTAAATTAAAAAATATTGAGTAGTGGGGGAAAACCAGACTAATTTAGGACAATCTCATTCTGTTGGATTCTGGATGACGATCAGGAAATAGTCTTTATCTGCAAGGGAAAAAAAAGGAAGTTATTCCTCCATTGCTAATGCTCATTCACAGATTAAGTTGCTTTCTTGGGTTTTTTTTATTTACCTTGCACGTTTATCATAAATTGACTAGTGACAGTAAATGTCACCTACGTAAACGTTCATCAACTCTACCTTGATTTTAAAGTAGTATGAGAAAATTAAAATACCTGACAGCAAGTGTTCATTAGTGAGCGGAGTGGGCTTGACAGGTATTTCCTATGACTAAATCAGGTCAGTCTCTCTAATCTTACTGGGGGGGAATAATTCCAGCCTCTCTATAGACTGGGATTTACCAAGTCAATGTAATTTAACACACATTCCTACATTCTGGAACAACACTCCCAACCCCCCCGCATCTTCCACGTGGGGATTCTGGTCCTTTAGATCCACATACGGATAAATCTCTGTCATTCCCCCAGCGCAGCCACAACCAGCACCTCTGTGCCAGCACAAATCGATTGTTGTACAAAGAGGTCCCCTTACCCCGTGCAGTCACTCAACCTGAACAGCTCCCTAGTCACAGATCTTAAGTGACTTGGAGGAACACAGCTGAGCCCTCTATGCCTGGGTAAACTGCACTCATATTGTATCAGTTTCCTCTGTGACACTATCTGGTGATTTAATGAAACATTTTGGCCTTTTCAGCATCAGGCATTTTCTTTTGACATGTCCCACCAATGCTACATCAGTGCAAGTTCCAATGTTTCTAGGCTACTGGTTGCTGCTGGTGTTTTAACCACTACATTGTCTAGATATCCTCTGACCAGTGGCGAGAAACTAACAGAGTCTAGTGTAGAGACAGACTCAAACTGAGAGATTCTAGAACCAGCCAAGTACTGTAACAATACGTGTGCTCGTCCAATCCTGAGAATCAGCCAGCCTCCCACTCTAGTTCGTTTCAGTAGTTATGCTAGCGGTGCTGGTCTGAAGCAGCTCATAAAATGTGTTCCACTAATTTCAGACTCTTTTGGTCTTTTTCTGACAAAAGCAAAACAAAGAGAACCTTCTTTCAAATTCACAGTTTGACTGGCAGTGAGATGGGAAAACTGATTCCTCCCCACACTGAGGAACTCTGAACTGAGTATATGACCAGAAATTCTTTGGCTACAGCTACAGTATACTGAATTAGACAGTCGCTGGTAGGATTCACTTCTGCCAAATGTATAGATTTTGTGCCATGGAAAGCCTGACAGGGAAAGATGAGACACATGCTGCAAGAAAGGAATTTCAACAGGAGGCTTTAAGCCTGATGCTGAGGGGCTTTTACCTGGAGCAATCATGATTTCATTTTTCTTGGAGCGGATCCGCAGGAACGTCAGGTCGTTCTGGGGATCAATGTCTCGCACAGTGCTCCTTGCCTTCATGATGAAGCTGTGCATTAGGCCTGCGTATTGCACTGTTGTGGAGTTGTCCACCGTGCTTTTGATAGGAATACCTGCAGAGAGAGACAGTAAGTGTGGTGAGATTGTTGACGACGGTAACCTCTGAGACTAACGAAATTCCTGGCTACCCACTACACATATCTGTACAGTTCTTTTAAACCTCAGTAGATTTTATGCTTAAAATTTAGCATATTTTAAAAAAAACTTTTTGAAACGAGCGACTAGAAACGCTTCTGTGAGTGGTGCAGAAACGTGGGGTGGGGCTGGGCTATAGGCACTGCCCTGCAGAGTAGGAAACCCAAACAGCACTACAGTTGTGCAACATTCCCAGGCTGTGCACATGGAGGGCTGGCAGTGACATGGTGCTGGTTCCCCCTCATTTTCAGCTGCTTCTGCAGATCTCCAGCCTTCCTTCCAAACAGCAGCTGGCAACAAGGAGAAACTTCCACTAGGCGTCACTAACACATACGAAAAAGAGAAGATATAAGAGAAGCCCTCAGGAACATAGATGGTAGCAGAGCAGAGTTGCTCACCAACACTGAGACCACAGCCCTCCATAGGTTTGTGTAACATTGAGAGTTTTTCATTGTTTTCCTGTTTGGGGGCAGGTGTGCTTTATAGCCAGGCGCCATATGAGCTGGTCCATTGGAGGCTGCTGATAGGATGCACTGAATCAGTACATCACCTTGGCGAGGGCCGATCCGTAAGGATGGGGAGGTAGCAGTTACTCTCTTGCTCCGCAACCTCCTCCTGAGGGGACTTTCCAATACCAGTGCCCTGACAGAAGCCAAAGAGCCAAACTCAGTCCATGTTCATTGTATGCTGTAGTATGGCACTGATACAGCAGCAAATTACTAACATTTGATCTGTCTGTTTTTCTAGTACACCGAAGATGTATAGTCCACAAGCACAACCCAACATTTGACCTTCCTCCCAGTCTTCAGGCACCAGCACTATTGAGAAAGGGCAAGCCAAGTGCTGATTTGTAAATGTGGTCACCAATGATCAGATCTTTCATAGAGCCTCCACGTATTTACGGAATGTCTTTTTTCTAAGACACTTATCAGTTAAATTACAATTAAGTGTTCAAAGATTTACTGTACATTACATATGATCAGAAAAACCTTTTCATCGTATTGGAAAAATGAGCTTGCCTAGGTCTACATTCCATATTCTTTGATAGTTTTCCTCTTGGCTGCACAGTTATTCCTAAAATGCATGGGGGCAAATTCTGCTCTCAGATACATCTGCTCAATGCTACTGACTTCAATAGGTTTGCAGAGAGGCAGCTTGACGTAACTTGCCTCTCTAAAGGCGGAAAACATAACTAGAGAGATATATTTAATCTCTTTGTAAGTAGCAAATTCACTGATCTTTAAATAAAACAAGGAATACTTGTGGCACCTTAGAGACTAACCAGTTTATTTCAGCATAAGATGGTTAGTCTCTAAGGTGCCACAAGTATTCCTCGTTTTATTTATGGATACACACTAGCAGGGCTGCTAATCTTAATTGATCTTTAAAGTGTCCTGTTCTAAAAAAAGAGTAACATCCTTAGGAAATATAGCCAGAGTGGCACAGTACCTTCCGAATTAACAACAATGATTCCTTGGACACCCTTTTGGCTCTGAATTCGCTTCAGTGTTTCTTCTACCTCAGCCTGCAAAAAAACACAAACAAATGAAAGATTAGGCAACATGATGTCTTGAAGGAGCAATCTGTCTTCTAATAATGCTTTGTAATAATATCTCTGGAAATGAAACGGAGTGACGATGATTCCAATACATATTACTCCTTTTCTCAGAACAAAGCACAGTTATCTTTGGCACTGTCATAACACCAAGGCCTTTTTAGTTGTTTTCGAGCCCCTTGTTATCTGTCAGTCATTTACCATAACAAGGCTTTGGAAGCCTGAAATCTCCTTTCTCCCCACCCTTCACTACAACACTGGTTTCTCATTATGGGCCTGCTCATGGGCACAAGGCCAAAAACACATAGTTTTGTTATTGTAGGGTTGCTCATTAGAGTTACTAGCATTTTTATTATTATTTATTATTATTTTATAGTTATACAAAGGACAGCACTGCAATACTTGTTTTGAAAAAAAATACTTGACATTTACAAACAAGTAAGAAAAAAATATCAAGTTTCGGGTTAAAGACTCTTCCCCTCCATTTATCAAAAATATGCAAAAGGCAATAAACAAAGCAAATGAGGGAAAGAGTCTGGTTTCCAACCATTAGCCTACAATAACAATTCATGGTGGATGGGCTAGTGCTATCTATTGCCAACAGTTTATTCTACCACTTTAAAAAGTCAATATACAAAGAAATCTGCAAAGGCATTATTATCCGTTTGCTGTCTCTGTAAAATTAGCGTCAACTCTGAAAGATACTGAAAGTTTTCTTAGCAATGCTCACTGTTACATCACTCACAACTCACTTGGGATCTCGCTAATGGAGCCTAATGATCTGAGTGGCCTCAGTGTGATTCTGCATGGTGCTGAGCGTTCCTAGAGAGGTGCTGGGCACCGTGAACTCCCATTAAAGAGAATGGGGGTCTGAAGCACTCAGCACCTTGATTGGCTGAGTTCCATAATGCAATGTCAGGCAAAACAGACTCCTACAAACAAACATCTTTGTCTTCACAGGAACAAGGAAACAACTGCACAGGAGACTAGGCATCCATGTCTAAAACAATACTAACTGCTGGCAACTATGAGAACTATGCAACATTAGATTTGTTTTGTGTCTGCAAACTAGCTTGTCTTATCCAGCACGGAAAATCAAGAGCTATTTTAAAATGATTATCAGGCATGGAAAATCATAGTGCAAATTTCAAAAAGAAGGAAAGGGGATTGTAACAAATGAGTTATATGCTGGAGAAGTGGAAAAATAAACAGCTGGAGACTGCTATTAAATCTGAAAGGATTTTTAAAAGTGCTATTATTTCTGTTTAAAGCCTCAATCCAGCAACCCGTTCCATGCATCTGGGCCCCACTGACTTCCACAGAGTGCTGCCTGAGTATAAGGATCCAGCCGTGCAGGACAACATCAAATTTTGCATTTCTTCTCATGTAGCAAGCGAGACTAGTCAGTTTCTCTTTTGTTTTTAGCTAGCACACAGACTGAGATTTTAAAACGATCAAAGGGAGTGTGGTGCTGAAACACCAATTCAATAGGAATTGGGTGCCTAACTCCCTTGGGCTCATCTGAAAATCCCAGCTGTAGACTATTTCATTTTCAGGTTCTCACCTGCAATGCAGGGGAACATCTGTTTATTAAGAAAATATTTCAGCTGTATTTTTTGTAAACAGAAACAGTTTATGGTGATCTTTGTAAAAGTTGGTTTTCAGTGTCTCCTTTAATAGAATTACAATAAAAAACAACAATAACTCTTCCCTCCCAATCCCTAAGATTTCCTCAGGGAAGCACCTCATAGACCAGGCCTGCACAACTCGGAAAGCAGTGAGGGACATATTACTGCAAAAAAACCCAGCTGCGGGCCGAAAAGCCCAGACCTCACCCTGCCCCCATCCGCTTTCCCCCACCCCACCACGTGGCTTGCCCCACCCCTACTCACCCCCCATGGGCCGCACAGTGAGTCCAAGCGGGCCACATGTTGTGCAGGCCTGTCATAGACCAATGTCCCCGAGTGACTTGGTACATCCTAGTGCCCACACATCTTTGAAAAAAAGACACCCAAGCCATACAGTCAATGGCATTTATTAAATTAAGATTTTTTTCACCGACTGAAGCCATACAGTTAAGGGATAATGCATTAGACTGCAAATTAGGGGTCTGGGGTCTATCCCTGGCTGTGTCACTAACTCTCTGTGTGGTCTTGGAAAATTCACAGAACCTCTCCATTTCCCCATGTGTAAAACAGGAATTTCCCTTGCCTTCCTTTGTAAGGTGCTCAGTCACAAACTACTGGCTTGATAGCATTCGATTATGTATCATGGAAGAATAATTCCTTCTATTGCAAGAGTTACTGTGTAGAATTCTATGGTCTGTGTTATGCAGGAGTTCAAACTCAATCATTGTAGTCCTTTCAGGCCTTGAACTCTAGGACTCTGAGGATATGTCTACACTGCAATAAAACACCTGTGGCTGGCCCTTTTCAGCAGACTAAGGCTCACTGGACTGAGGGACTACAAAACCGCAGGGTAGATGTTTAGGGTTGGGCTGGTACCTGGGCTCTGGCAGCCTACCAGAGGGTATGTCTACATGTCTGTGCAACACCAGCGTTCAAACTCAGGCTTAAGCCTAACCCCTGTTCTGTCTACATACAAATCTTGCTACTCAAGGTTCAGATGCAGGGTACCAGGAGCCCACTGGGGTGGGGAGCTTAAATTGCAGCACAGATGCACCCAAAAGTACAGTTTGGAGGGCTCAGGAAAATTAATCCATCCGAATTAACTAAAGATGTGAATGTGAAGTGGATTAGCTAAACCACATCAAACCCCCGTGTGGCTGCTGCTAGTGAGAACTGCAGTGGCCTTAATTCACTCTGGAAGTGAACCAGACCAACCCACTTTAAAGCCCCTTCGGTTCGGAATGCGGGTGCTTACGTGGGGACTGAATGCGGTTTAACTAATCCCCATAACTAATGCAGTGGTGCTGTCAATCTGGATTGATCTGAGATGACCCCCCCCATTCCTTCCGTCAGATCCAGTCCTCAGGCCCCCGACTCCTCCATGTGGCTCCAGGTTCCCCCACTGCCCCGGGCCCCGCCCATAACTCCGACCCCGGGCTCCGTGGGCTGACACAGGGTCTCGAACCACCTCCCTGGATAAGGCCCGGCCCAGCCCCTCTGGCCTCAGCCCCGCCCCTGCCGCAGGTGAGGCGGCGGCGGCGGCGGCGGCGGCGGCCGCAGGGCAGGGGGGCGGCCCCGCCCTCCACTCACCATGTTGGGGGATCAGCCCCTGAAGCAGGACCCGGACCCCAGCGGCACACAGCCCCGTCACGACGCCAGCACGCATGCGCGGCTCGAGACGGGGATGGGCAGCTCCGCCACCCAATGAGCTGTGTCAACCAGGCAGCGAGCGACGTTTCGACTCGCGGTAAGGGAGCGGGTGTCGTCATTTCCGCCGCTGCTGGTTGCCCCGGAAGCGTTCAGAAGTAAGGGCGGGGGGGGGGAGTGCTGAGGGCGGGGTCGCCTGAGGGGGTTTCCTCGCTGGCTGCGGAGGCTCCCTGGGCGGGGAGTGGGGGAGAGCAGCCGCGACGCCCCCCCCCCCTTTGCTCCTCCAGCCGCGCCGCGGGGGCGCTCACCGCTCCGCACATGGGGCCGCCGGCAGCGGAGGCTTCTCCATGTGTCTGCTCAGCTCGGGGTGGGGGGCTGGGCAAATGGAAGCCGCGGGCCCTCGTTTGGAGACCCCGGCTGTAGAGTGCCCAGGAGAGCCGCTTACCGACCTGCACTGTCACTTGTTCTTTGAGATGTGGGTGCAGACGGGTATCCCATTTAGGTGTGTGCACAAAACTACCACCCTGAGTCCAGAGGGCTCTGCCGGCACTACCCCTGCCCTCGGGTCCTGTAGCCCCTTCCCAGGGCTAGTGAAGGGCAGCACCACGCGGACCCCCTCCATTCCTTGGCATTGTACATTAAGAGCTGAAACTCTGGTGCAGCGGGGATGGAGGGTGGGTTGTGGAATACACATCTGCACCCACAGCTCAGAGAACCACAGTCCTAGAGCAGGTAGGTAACCGTTTATTTCTTCTTCAAGTAGTTACAGATGTATATTCCACTCTGGTGCTCACAAGCCATATTGGTGGGAGGTGGGACTCGGTGTAATTAAAGAATGACTATAGAACTAACTGCTTTCCCCAAGTTTGCATCTCATCTGCATGGAGCTGTAATAGCACTATGCTTGGTAAATGTATGTATGGCAGTCGCAACCTTGCATTTCTTCAATATCAAAACATTGCTGAGGAATGCAATTTAAGTCACTTGGGTCCTCGCTGCAGGAGCCTGTAGTCTCTGTAAAGGCCTGGTCTCAGCTACTCCATAAGCCATCATAATTCAGGATGTTATCCACCTGGAAATCATTGGCACAGAAATCACCTGACCCTTAATTCGATCCGCCTAGGAGACAAAAAGGTCAAGGGGACAAATGATGTGGTTTAGTCATCTCCAAATAAAAACGCCAAGCATCATGTCACATCCAGTGATTCGGTGTTCGAATGCGGTTAGGAAAGAATCACCGGTAAGTATATTTTGTGGCTCAGGTGTAACTCGGAAACCACTTTGGATGGAGCTACAGCGCCACTTTGTCTTTGAAAAATTGCACAGCTGGGGGCTGTGCCATTGGGGCCTGCAGCTCACTCACTCGCCTTGCAGATGTCAAAGCAACAAGACAGAACAGCCCTACAGAAGAGAAAGGTGCAGTTTTACATGCTGAACCATGTAGGTTCATGCAGCCAAGTGACCCAAGAACTTTAGGCATACACACTTCATAGTTGAAAGGTGGGAGTGGAAGAACAGACAAATTGCATGAAATTATTCCTTTGACAGAAAAACCCTCATGCTGGTAGGGTATGTCTACGCTACAACATAAGTCCAGGGTGGTAGAACTCCAATTAGCAGCCCCTGGGTTTGTAACCCCAGGTTAGGAATTGTTGAACTCTGGGTCCCAAGCTAGGGCTCCGGTATCTAAGCTGCATTTTGTGGGCCTGAGTCCAACCACCCATATCACTGACTTCCTAGGACCCTCCCAAAATGACCATCGACCAAATCAGAGGACAAAGGAAGTTGGCTCATGGGATTGAGAGATACTTTTGGTGGATTCCCAGAGCACAAGTCCATTGGGGCTGGTTCTACAAAGTGAAGCAAGGGGGCTTGAACCCTGGGTTCTGGCTTGACTCAGGCTCAGCCCCACCACCCTCATGGAGTTCTGGTACCCTGTATCTAAGCCCTGGCTAGTTAGCATGATATGTATGTAGACAGAAGAGGGGTTGGCTTGAGCCTGAATTTGAACAATGAGATAACAGAAAATGGTTGCCAATAAAACAAAAGTGTAAAAAACTTCAAAGAGACGTCATGTAATCTTAGCAGGCTCCAACTTTGTCTACAGCAATTGTCTCACCTTCAATCACTTCTCACTGTCCCCAACCCACATGGCTGGGGCTCCACCGTTCTTAGATGCAAAGAGCCTCTTGGTTCCTTCAGTGATGGATAATCGGATACTCTTCTGCTTCTCCTTGTACTCCCCCAAGTTCATTGTCTTTGTCTCAAGAGTCAGGCTAATCCCCTGGGTTCAAGCTGCCTGGTGTGCTCCAATGTGTGGATGACGTGGTGATTCCTCAGCCTCCTGATAACTAATGTGCATTTCCTGCAGGTGCAGATGATCTGCCTATTGAGTCTGGCAAGATTCTGCTTAGTTTGCATCAGAGACATGGGCAAAGCAGCATTCCTTTGTCTAGGACAAGTTTGCTTACCAAGTCTGCCGATAAAACAAACAAAAGCACATCTACATAACTCCTTACCCATCATCCATCCTGCAGAGCCATTGATGATCTGTGTGTCACCAGCTTTCCTCTGATCCTTCACACTGTACGCTTTACAGCTCAGTGTGAGGACAGCAACGCAGCAGGTTTAGTGAGTGCGGCAGGTCTGATTGGAGTCCCAGAACTGGAGCCCCTCTGCCTGTTGACATGGAGGATAGCTTAGGGTCTCACTGACCATGGCCAGGAATTAACTCTTGAGCTTTAGAAAGCAGCAACACTAATATTGGCATTCAAGCGCCCTGAAGGACAAGATGACAGCCTCCCACTGGCTCTTCTGCACTCAGCAGGCACTTGTCCTGGGTCTGACCAATGCACTGGTTGGCCAGCTGCGAGGCCCAGGTGCAACTGGCTGCGAGGCATTGTGCCTCCAAGACAAGGGGAAGAGATGAAGAGAGCTGAGGAATGTAACTGGGTAACAACCAGCTGGTGCTGGCAGCTAAGCCCTGGAGAGAAATTTCTGGCCCTGGCAGCTGAGAAGTGCATAGGATGGGGGTAGGGAGGGATTGCAGCCACAGGGGGATGCCTGGAACAAGGACCAGAAAGGGAGGAGGAGACACAGGTGTGGCCAGTGCCCTGGCTCAGCCAGAGCAATGGAGAGTGCAGGCCAATTGCACCCCTCACACATTCAGCACTTAGTGAATGCGGCTGACTGGGATTGAAGCGCAATGCTGCCCCCTGGTGATCTATCTGCAGAGGGACTGTCAGAGGCATCCCAACTATTAATTCTCCTCTCCATGTAAGACCTGACACATCCCAACCACAACCATTCTTTCCCCTAGTGCCGGCATTCAGCTGACCCCAGGGGCCAACCTAACAGTTATATAACAGTCTAGAGAAAAGCGACACAGCAGTTTAGGACAGGAAGTGAAGAACACAGTATCTAGTCAGTGAAACTACGGAAGCAATTCTAGGTAGAAAGAATGTAATTGCTTGAAATGCAGTTGGACCAAGACGCAGGGCGGGGAGGGAGGGAAATCCTGCCCTTGCAAAAACCACCATGAGGGTCTTTGGCCCCAGATTTGTAGGGTCTCTGGTTTCCAACCCATTTGAAAGCCAGCTGAGCACCGCTCACACTACTCTGGGGAGTGTGTGTTCATCTCAGCCACCTTCTGAATCAGCAACGCCACTTCCTGCAGCAGGGGCTTTTGCCAGGCTAGTCTGACAAGGCCAGGCCCTGCTCAGCTTCTGGGCCCAATGCTTGAGGGGATCTGGCTTTATTACTTCCTATTTACCCACTTAAACCACCAGGGTCCCACTCAGTCACCTGGAGACGTAACTGTTCCAGCTAGGAGTGGAGGCTGTCACATTCCTAGCACATAACTAGTTCAATGAACTGTAGTGAGTGGGCTGCTTCTGAATACCTCTGACAGCCACTGCTTTGTGGGGGAAGGGTGCAATACTGCTTCTCATGGCTCTGCATAATAGCCCGTTCAGTTCTCTCCTCATTACTGAATGCCCCATTCATCTGCCCCTGTGTCATTTTCCATCCACTCCCAACCCATTGCCTGGAATGCCCTCCCCAGTCCAATGCATTAAGTCACCTCCCTTCATATCTGAGCCACTGCTAAGGATTCAGGCTGGGATGTTGGGTGCCTAACTCCCAAAAGCTCCTTTGAGATCCCCCATCTCAGCTCTTCCCTAGTTCCCCACAAGAAGAGAAAAACATGAAAAATGAGAACGGGGGTGTCTTCCTCAGGACTTTCTTTGGGTTGTTTTCTCCTTAGCCTGAGAGCTCTTTGGGGCACGAATTGTCTCGTGTGTGTACAGCACCGCGCATGTTGTCCAGGTTTACTAGATAACACTGAGGCCATGTCTCCACTGCACATCACTGGTGCTGGTGTGCAGGGTACGTGACAAGCAGCCTGTGTCCATGCTGGCTATACGCGTCAGTGAAAGAGTCAGGCGGAGGAAGTGGGAAGGGAGGAGCCTTTTCCAAACTCCTTCCTGCCAGAAGCAGCAGGACATAATGCTGCTAAAAATAGCAGTGGCAGGGCAAGCAAAGGAATCTGCTGAAGAACTGGTCTCACCTGGGTTAGTCAGATATGGGGGAGAAGGTTGTTTTTAATTTGTTTAAGGCTATGCACAAACTGCTGTCTGTGTGGTTGTGTGTGTGCGCCATAGGGCCCGTTCTAGTGGCTGGCTCACATGGGAGACTCAATGTCAACCCTAGCTCGCAGAGGTATTCCCTTAACTCAGAGGGTAGAGACCTGTTCTTTATACCTCTAAAGGACTGAGCTTCAAGTGCTTGACTGACCCTGCTGGAGAGATCAGTACAAACAGCCTCCCTCTGCTGTTTTAGGTTGACCCATATGGAAACGTCCTGTCCACTCTCCCTGGCACCAGCTGTTGGCTTTTTATCACAGCTCTACTGCGGTACACATCCAACCATGGGGTAAGAACTGAATCCTGGGCAGCTGGTTTTAAAAAGCTTTTCCCCCAAGGCCACCCAGGAGCAGAGCTGGGTCCCAGAAAACTCCAGCACTCCTTTGATGCAGGAACAGCTCCCTCTAGTGACTAGCAGGTTAATGGCACCTTGGGGAGTCAGGAATCCCATACACATGACCAGGAACGGACAGGATGGGAAATAGTCGTCTCCTGAATGCATGGTCCAGAGAGAACATTCTTGATAAGTCAGCTGATGTGTGTGCATGTGATACATATGATTTTTGTCACTACCAGGCTTGCCTCTCTACACCCCCCAGCCTCCCTGTTGTCGGTGCAGCATTTGCAGGAAGAAAGGTCCAGCCCAAATCTCTCTCTCGGCAGGAGACCAGGCTCCAGCAACATTTCCCGATTTCTTGCAGGCAGCACCCTTCCCCTCCTGGTGACACAAACTGTAACACAAGCCAACCTCTCCCACCAGGGGCTAAGCATCCATCCATTGTCCTGGAAGCGATGGGAGGGAACTAGGTCGCACCGGCCTGAAGAATACCACCACCTAGTGCTTATAAAGCTCTTTACAAAAGGAGATCAGGAGCATTGTTCCCATTTTACAGAAACCGAGGCACAGAGAAGTGAAGCGGCTTTCCCAAGAACAGAGCTGGGAACACAACCCAGGTCTCCTAAGGCCCAGCACCATGGTTCATCCACTACACCACACTGGGCTGGTTTAACACCTGCCCTGTTTCTTACCCCCTATGATGCACTGATAACTTAGCCGTACACGTCATTGTCAACATTTCCTCCAGTTCTCCATAGCAGCTCTCACCCCAGCGATCCCAGCTACACAAACTGCACCGCGCTCCTGCCCGGCACGACACACAGCAACGCTACACAAGAGCTCAGCCAGGGGAAGGGGCTCCAGCAGAGCAGCTCTTTGCCCAAGAGCCGCTTTGAAACACAAGAGACTTGAGCTCCATAGACTCTCAGGGGTTTTTCAGGGAGGCCAGGCCTGGGATGATACAAATGTGTCCTTGCAAAGCCCCCATCCTATTCCAGCAGCAGCCGCCTGAAATGTAGACGTTTTCCTAGGTGAATCTTGGGCTGCTGTTGGTTTCCCAAGCAGAGAGAAACCTACCCCAGTTCTGGGAGGCAGCAGCAGCTTGAGGCCTGGAGCAATAACTTGTGGAAGACCTGAGCTTTAACCAGTTGCACCGAGGGACCTGTGAGCTGAAGAATGGGAGCAGAGCCAACTCCACTCCTGTTTTTCTCCTCCCCACCAGCTTGTTCTTTCTGGTGACTTCCTCTGCTTCCTTTTCTGCTATTGTAAAGCAGATGCAAAATCTTCCGCTCCCAACACATCTGCCCCGGAGCATGGAGCCACTTCCGGATATACGTGAATTTCACAGGCCCCAGCCCCTCCTAGAACAAGGGCAAGGCAGCCGTGGGAGGCAGAATTACCTCTCAGCAACCTGGAGGATTTTGGCCCATGTATTGTACATTCAGGCACACCGCCCCCTAGTGACCTCTCCAAAGGCAGCCCCTGAAGGGCTCAAATCCCTCAGAAGGATTCACCTGCATACTAAGGTTTAAACAGTCTTCAGAGTGGAGTGCCTCCCTCCATAACCCCTGTGCTCATCCTACACCTTTCCCCCTTGGACCAGATATTGAAACGGCCAGTGCTCAGCTAGCCCCTGGAACAGGCTTGGCAGATAGTCATGAGTGGGACAAAGTGGAGACTGGATTCAACAAGAACCAGGTTGAGCAAAGCTCAGGTAGCGTCTTCCTCTCTCATTTGGAATCCGTTCTGTGGTGCTACCGGCTCAACTACATCTTGCTGTCTCCAGCAGCGCAATCAACCAACAAGCCAGCACCGGCTCAGGAGGCAGGGAACGGTGCATGTTTAGAAGGCTGGGATCCCAGCGGGGGCACTTGGAAACGACTCTTTCACAATGAGCCATTCCTCCATTACAAGGAATTCTGCTTTTAGAAAACTCTTTCCGTGATTTAACAGTCATAGTTAACAGGGTGTTTTCCTAGATTTTAAAAAACTGCTCAAATGACCAGGGCTGATTAAAAAACCCAACCCCCGCTCTAGAGGAAAGAGTGTAGGGGACAAAGCTGTAGTGTCAGGCAGTAGACTAAAGCCCTAATAAGTCTTATTCCTGGGGCACACTGAACATCGGATTTGCCACTATAGGTCAGCTCACTGCCCCGTCAAGCCTGGAATCCTGCCTCTGGCAGCAGCCACTTAGCCAATGCTTCAGAGGAAACAGGAAACTCCTCTAATGAACCTAGTCAATTGTGTCATGCTGAACAGCTGATATAGGAGGACGACAGGCAGAGGTGCAGGGTCATGTGAGGATTCATCCCTGATAACACACATAGGATCAAAGCAACAGCTGTCATAACCCTCACTCGCTTAACGTGCAAAGATAAAAATTACTTTGGAAAAGGGACTGGATAATTGTGTCTCCACACTCCAACAATGAGTTCTCTTGGTTGACCCTGCACTACATAGTGTTTGGGGAGGCATAGCCTTCCTTACCCAGCTCTCCATACAGTTTTGTAACCCTGATGTGACCCTCGGGCCAAAAAGTTTGCCCACCCCTGCTTTAAATACTCAATCTACCTTCCCTGGGTTCATCAGACTCTACATTAGTGTTTCTTTCTGATACTAGGGATTGGCCTGCTGTGTCAGGGAGATCTCAGGGGCTGGCGCCCCATCTCTGCAGATCTTGAGCAGGACCTTGTGCATGAGAGGGATTTGGGGAAAGGCATAGAGGAGACACCTCCCCAGGGTAGAAGGAATGCGTGCACGATTGAGCCCGGGCTGCTTTTCTGAAAGGAACAAACTACTAGGCACTTCCTATTGCTCCAAGTGTTCAACAGGTCGACCTGAAGAACCCCCCTCCTCTGGAAGATGGAGTGAATGATGTCCAGCCACACGGACCACTCGTGGCTGTGGAAGGACCCGCTGAGGTGGTCTGCCAAAACATTCTGGACTCCTGGCAGATATGATACTTCCAGGTGAATGGAGTGGGCTATACAGAATTTCCAGAGCCTCCCGGCAGAGGGGCAAGGACCAGGTTTCACCCTCCTTGTTGATGTAAAACATTGCAGTGGTGTTGTCAGTCATGACTGCCACGTGCTGGGCTTGCAGATGAGACTGAAAGGCCTGGCATGCAAGTCACACCGCTCTCAGCTCCTTGATATGGAGTGAGAGAGCTTGTCCTGTGCCCAGAGGCCCTGCATCTGGAGATCTCTCAGATGTGCGCCCCAACCAAGAGCGGACACGTCTGTAACCAGAGACAAAGAGTTGAGGGCTGCTGAAGGGGACTCTCTCACAGACTATCCAACCATTGAGCCATCACTGGAGTGACTCTAGTAGCATCTGTGGCACTGTAACCACTAAGCTCAGGCTGTTGTGCCTCAGGCAGTATGTCGAAGCGAGCCACCTCTGTAGAGGCCTGAGCCTCAGCCTGGCAGCCGTACCACGTATGTGCAAGCGGCCATGTTACTGAGGAGACAGGCAATTTCTCGCTGTAGTAGTCGGGTACTCCTTCATGCACTGAATGATGCATGACATGGCTTGGAATCAGGACTCCGGCAGACATGCTCTTGCCTGGACCGAGTCCAACACTGCCCGATAAATTCTATTCTCTGGGTCGGTGACAAGGTGGACTTGTTCATGTTGAGGAGTCAGTCTCTCGAACGTGGAGATGACCAGGTTGACCTGTGACTCCATCTCCTCTCTGGTGTGCCTCCTGAGTAGCCAGTCGTCTAGGTAAGGGGATACCTGCACCTGCCCCCTTCAGAGGAAGGCTGCTACCACCAATGTGCGCTTGGTTGAACACTTGTGGGGCTGTCGACAGGCCAAAGGGAAGGACAGTGAACTGATAATAGTTTTGGTTGATCACAAGCTTTAAGTGTCTGTGAGAGGGCGAATCGCGTCTTTCATGTTGAGGGCAGTGAACCAGTCTCCCGGATCCAGGGAAGGGATGATTGTATTGAGGGAGGCCATGCGGAACTTCAACTTCACCATGACCTTGTTGAGTCCTCGCAGGTCTAGAATGAATGGGATCGGTGCCGGGCCAGTCCTGCCATCTTCGGTGCCGAGGAGTGACGGTGCCGCAGGTCTCTTGTGGAGTCCATTCACGGTGTTGTCTCTGCCACTGCTGCTGGGGCACTGGCACCAAGAAACTTGGCACTGAGTCCTGCTGTGCTGATGCGGTCTAAGTGCTGCCTCCATAAGGAGCTGCTTCAGTCTAAAGTCCCGCTCCTTCTTGGTTTGGGGGCGAAAGCCCTTACAAATCCTGTACTTTTCTGATGGATGTGCTTCCCCCTGACACTTTAAATAAGCCTCATCAGGGTCACCTGTTGCCATGGGCTTGTTGCAGGACTTGAACTTCTGGACTTAGGCTTGTAAGTTTCCCAAGGAGAACGCAGTCGGGGTGGAGGGTATACTCCACAGCCCGACAACTAATTAACTACTAACTAGAACTACAATAACTAAGAACTAACTGAAAACTGTAAAATACAAACTGTCCGAAAGAGAAGCTAGGGAAACGTGGAGAACTTGCAAAGCAAGACATCATAATTCCAACGACTGTCACTGATGGTAAGAACTGAGGCAGTGCTGGGTTGTCAGGGTCATACATCGAGCACCATGGAGGTGCTGCTCCAGGGGGCTCCACAGCTGACCCGACAGGTGCTGCTAGGCGAAAAACCTAATTGGAATCAATATGCACAATCACTCGAAGAAGAATCTCATTATCTGAGCAGCCCAGAAGTGCAGTGCTAAATAATAGCAAAGAATGTAATTATATGGCTAATTGAAATTAAACTAATTATAATGTAACTAATTAGACTGAATCTAATTAATTAGTAGCCATCTCTAGTGCAGGCTAATGCACCTCAATCCTGGACTGCAGGATTGCAGTCTTGCATATCTTCATCTTCACTTCTCATCACATATGTACATGGTCTGCCACACCCTGGTATTTTGGTCTTGGGTCAGTCTTGAGGAGACTCAATTGTGTCAATCTGTACCAAACCAGGTGAGAATGTACAACAAAAAAGGGCAACTAGACCCACTAAAATCATTTTTTCACTTCATTTTTATAAATAAAGAACTAAGGAGCTGAGGCTCCATCACAGAAACCTCAGCAAAATCTCATGTCATGACAAATGTTGATGAAGATGAGGGCTGCATCCAAGGCCCTGTTTACATTTCAAAAGTTACCATGTTTAAGTACAGATTAGTACCAGAAACTCTGGCTGTGGTCCCACTGGGAGGCGGTGATTTAACCCTGGGGAGATTCTTACGCTAAAGCTTTGTTCCTTAGTAGATTTTTTTTCCTCTCCTGACCCCACAGGCAAGAAGAAATTATAAGCAGTTGGGTCACAATCATATCTTCACCTTGGTTACGTCTGTAGTGTAGACCCAAGGTGAATGACAGCTCATTTAAACCTATCTCCCCGCCACCAGTGCCTTACCCCTTCTCTCCAACCAGCACAGTGACCTAGATCTTGCTTCTTTGGACTACCAGTCTCACTATGCTCTAGGCATGGGATCTAGGTGTCACACTAAAAACTTAAAAAGTCAGGACATTGGTTTCATCACAGCCAGATGTCCCATCATAAAACCCACAATAACGTGATCACATCTGAGATTAACAATGGCAGAACCGTTCCCAGAAGTGAACTGCCAACAAACCAACCTTACAGCTTCCATTGCTAAAGGGACCATGTCATTACAAACATAAGTTTCATATCAGGAAAGGAAATGACGACAGGAAGACCAGCTCTTGAAGCACTTTTATAAAAGTATTTGTCTTGCTGAGATACTTTTACAGTTACCTGAGAATTTGAAATTACAGTTCAAGGAAAATTCAACAATGGAATCTCAGTACAGTATTTTACAATCCAGTGCTGCTGATCCTAGCTCATATACTAGCTCACTTGAGCACATATTCACAAACTATGATTCTGAAAGAAAATGAAAAGCCACCACACACACACACACAAACAGGAAGAAGGACTGGAGATACCAACAGACTGGAAGATGTTTAGATTACAAATCCAGTGCAGAGAGTGTTAGGAAAATACTAATCAAATAAGTGGTGAGTTATAGCACAGTTTGCTTTTTTGCCATATATTAAAAACTGCAATATATTTGGTCACAAATATTTTTTTCTTTTACACTAATCAACTGGATAAATTAAATACTATATATATTTTATACTTCAGGCCGTCCCAAATTCATGGCCATGACAAAAACCCATCATGGACTGTAAAATCTTGTCTCCCCAACACGGTGAAATCTGGTCTTTTGTGTGCTTTTACCATATACTAAACAGATTTCACAGGTGAGACGAGTGTTTCTCAAATTGGGGGTCCTGACCCAAAAGGGAGTTGTGGGGTGTATGTGTCTCACCAGGCTATTTTAGGGGGGTTACTGTATTGCCACCCTTACTTCTGCGCTGCCTTCAGAGCTGGGCGGCCAGAGAGTGGTGGCTGTTGGCCAGGTTCCCAGCTCTGAAGGCACCGCTCTGCCAACCACAGCGCATAAGTAAGGGTGCCATACCATGCCACCCTTATTTCTGTGCTGCTGCCCTCAGAGCTGGGTGTCTGGAGAGTGGCATCTGACTGAGGGCCCAGCTCTGCAGGCGGCTGTGCAGAAGCAAGCGTAGCAATGCCATACCAGGCCATCCTTTCTTCTGCGCTGCTGCTGGCGGCGGCAGCGGCTCTGCCTACAGAGACGGGCTCCCAGCCAGCAGCTGCTGCTCTCCAGCAGCGCCGCCACCAGCAGCAGAGCAGAAGTAAGGGTAGCAGTACCGCAACCCCCCAACAATAACCTTGCGACCCACCATAACGCCTTTTTGGGTCAGGCCCCCTGCAGTTACAACACTGTGAAATTTCAGATTTTAAGAGATGAAATAATGAAATTTACGATTTTAAAAATCCAATGACCAAGAAATTTACCAAAATGGATCGTGAATTTGGTAGGGCCCTATTTATACTGCAGCAAATTTTAAGTAGTGACCCTTTTATGACACGTTTCATTAATATGTTAACATTTTTTGAACTACCCCGAAGTATCAGACTGCGTTAGCCATAAGATCAGTGGATCAAAATGGTTATGGGAAAATTAACATCTTCATAAAGCAAAATCCCAAACAGAATTATTGAAAATCTTATATAACTGGATCCTCACATGCATAGAATAGAGGCAAAGTATCAGTTTACTGCAATTTACAAGCTGCTAAATACATGTTCATTAATCTCTATCGAAGATCACCTGGAGTCTAAATTCACTCTACCCATCATGTGGTATGCCAAATTGTGTGCTTATACATACGATGTTTTCCCCAGGTCCCCATAAAGAGCAGAAAAGTGCATTAATAGCTCATATTAATTCCTTTTTATTTCAACATAACATGCTGTAAAAAATTAACAGATTTGTTAGCATTTACAATGCTTACAAAGCAAAATGTATTTTAAAAGCAATTTTTAGTTTTGTTTTGAGAAACATTACTAATTTAACACTTACTGTAAATCTATTTTTAAATGTTAACATTTTGGCCAAAATTCAAGATTTCATTTTACAGATTTGTTTTTCAGTGGAGTATTTCCTATTTGCAATATTTTAACATGACGTCTGGTGCTTGGGATATCCAGCCTCCTTTCCCACTCCCTAATACAGCAGTAGAGACATATAAACATGCCATTTAAATTAAAGGAAGAAATGGAGAAAGTGAGACCCTGGACTGCAAAAATATATACAAGCATTTACCTTTGTCCTGAACTAAACATTTCAACCATAAAAATATTAAACAGCCGCACCCTATAGAACTAGGGCTATGGCTATTTCAATTATAACTATTCTTTATTTTAAAAATATAGGGCAGAAAGCCTTTTGGGTGATATTATACATTAATATTTCTAGGTCCCTATATGAATCATGAATCATTATGCAGAACACAAAAACTATTTTCGATAGCTTAATCTTCCATTATTTCACTTAATCTAATCTCTCTCATGTAAATATGTTAGATAACTAGGCTTCATTATAAGAATTATCAACAGAAAATATTTATCAGGCTTTTGTTCCGTGAGCCATATGTTGTAAGATATTCATCAGATGTTTTGAGAGTTGGCAGACATTCCTCCAGATAAGATAAAGTCAGTTCACTTCTCATCCACCAGGGAAAAGATAAAAGTGGGTCAATTTCTCTAAAACCAGGAACATGTTTACATGCATTTCTTGGACTATGCATGGCAAAGTAAAACACTGCAGAGGTCTAAGCCATTCCCCCTTCTTACAAGCTCATGCTGAGGAACAACTGATCCCTTTGCATGATCTGGAAAGGGATCAGTTGTACATGATCTGGTACAGAAAAGCCCTCACAATGTTGGGCAACATTTTCTTCCAGGATGGAAGTTCGATTGGACAGGGCCCATCTGTCCTCTTCCAGCTCTACTATTTGAAGCCTTCCCAAGGGCACTGTGCCACTCGGAGGCAGAAGCAGGTATGCATTAACATGCATTACTGCCATTTCAAGTGTCATCTCTCTTCCCATAGTTAGAAACTCATCCCAATGAAGTTTAACCATCTGGAGGGAGGAAGGTCAGGGAGAGAGCTGACCATATACAGAAAGTGCATTAATTCCAAAAGAGGAAGTATAATGTAAAATACTACTGTATGCTACTAGAGATTTGTAATACTAACAGATTATAACAGGACGTGAAAGGTGTTATCCGTCCAAATCAGAAAGAAAACACGCTACAGAAGTTACTGCTCAGAAGCAACTCAGGGCTGAGTTAGTCTGAACACATTAGTTCTCACCTCTACAGAGTTACTGAATTTATTGATATAGCAACATTTGGAAGTCTGCAATCCTTGACTAAACTTTCTAGTCCTGACTGTTAGCCAACTATAGCACAGTTATATAAGCAATATAATTTTGAGGCTGCTTTATAGCCATGTTTTAGAATCCAGTTACATTGCTATATCTCTTCCTGACAACTGGATAAAATCCTAGAAGGAAACTATTTGATTGGGCACTTAACAGCAACATCAAGTCTATTTTCCATTAAGTCAATTGACAAGAAACATTAATCTACAAATGTATTCAGTGCATTTACTTGAAATCCCAGGTGGCCTCATCTTTTGCAAAAATGAGTGTTGAAGTACCATAGTGTTAATATTGTATCTGACGTTCGGTGTGTGTATTATATGGAAATGGATCAAAATTCTTCTGTGATAGAAGAGGGTGCTCAAACATAGCAACAACCTCAGATAGGTTATCATGCCAGAATTAACAGGATTTAAACAAACAAAGCTATACTCTGGACATGTGCAGTAGTTCTACACCCCCTTAGCAATGATCTGAATCAAGATGAAATTTGAACAAGCTCCAGGAGCGGGAAAAACAAACAAACCAACTGGTCGGGCCACACTTGCGTAAGAAACAACAGCCCAAGCAATGGTTCTGCTCATAGTACCCAGAGGCTGGTTACATGCTGGGTCTAATAACACTGTTGTAAAGAGGCTAATGAGGATGCTGCAGCATTGCAGCTACCAATGGACTTCCCAGTGCATCAGTAGCAAAAGAAATGCTACTAAAAAGGAAAGACAAAGACTAGTTTTAAAAAACTGTCATTAAGGAGGATGCATTCTAATTCATGAATGGTGAAACAAAGCAGAGCTGAGAGCTGTATTAAATCTCTTGTTAGGTCAGATTTCATTTGTAGACGAATCATTTGCTGATTTGATTTCTGGAAGGGCTCTGTAGAAATCCAGAGTTAGTGGGGATAAAGTCTCAGGATAACATCCATTTACTTACACACTAGTAATTGTTTAAATAAATCCTAGTCAAGTTTACTTTACAATGAGATGTGCAACGAGCAGGGGAAGTGAAGAACGTACATCACACAAGTTCACGTTCTTCGGGGTGCAAATTCACACATGTGACTACTCTTGTCCAAATCCTTCTGTTTCTTCAATTGCAAATAATAATTTTTCCTTCAGCTGCTCATAACTCTTGTAGGGTGGCAGGTCCAAACGATTGAAACTGAAAATAAAAATTACACAACTTCTAAGAAAGAATTTAAAAAACCAAAATAATCATTTTACTAACAGATGCGCCTTGAACATATTAAATCCAGGGTACTCAACTTTCCACTATCCAAAGTGGAAATCGCACTTATTACACAGCTATTTATTTTATATTTAGATGGAGAAAGAAAAAAAAAATCCACTGATAGCCTGGGTCTATACATTTCCAAAACGTGACCAGTGATTTCAGATGACCCAATATTTGGGTGCAAATCTTGACACACTTGAGAGACTGGATTTCCAGAAGTGTGGCACATTTATCTACTGAAAATCAGATCCCTTTAAAGTGTTAAGATGGGCACCCAAAATCATTAGTCATTTTTAAAAGTGTATGCCCTGGAAATATTACTCTACTTAAAACTACTTATTTTCTTCCCCCCGCCCCGGAAAAAAATGAAAATGGCTGAAGGAATGAGACTATCAAAGACAGAGTAAGTTGTATCTTTTCTCTTTTTATTTTTTTAAGTCAAGGGTGATTTTTTCCCCAATATAAAATGCCTTGTGATTGATGGAATGAGACCAGATTAATGCTGGGTTTTTTTTGAAAGTTTATATACAATTTTTTAAATTGAGTTAGACAATAGCCATGTATTCTAGTTGTGCAGCTGTAGAATGTGCAGTGACAACTATCCTTTACCACCGTATATTTGTCTGACTTTCAACTTTGATTTAAGTACTTTTTTTTTTTAAAATAACCTTGAAAATGTGAATCAAGTATAAAAGAGAAGCAGTATTCTCTTCCTCAATTTGCAGACAGCAGCTCTGCAAGGTTTCAGTTGACCTTTATCTCAATGATAGCTTGATTCTAAAATTGGCATCTATATGTTTCAATGTCAACACTCAACTATTTCACTGCTAGCCATTTTAGCAGGAAGCTAAAATGGCTTACCCAATCCCAAACTGCCTCCCTATGCCTTCACAAGTGGAGAATTTAATACCATAAGATACTCATGATTTATTCACAATATTTTTAAAAAAATTAAATGAAGCTGCCATAGAGTGCTGAACACAATGCCACGGAATATGGGGACTGTGCTGTACATTAAAAACTGGTTCTGGCTGTTGAAAGGTTCAAATTATTCTGGAGTGAATAAGGGCAGGATTCTAACAATATACAATAATCAACTAAACTTTAAAGTCATGAGAAATTTGAGCTTCTCTTGATGCAGGAAGGAACAAATTTAGTATGTTAAAATGGCAACAGTCAGACTGTGTTGGCATTCAATCATCTTTGCATAAGATTTACCACAGTAGGAAACAATTCCCCCGGAGACTCTCTTATAGCTTTCGAAACTGGCAACTAATTGAGACATTCCCTTTGCCAGATGTTGATGTAACCCACACTAACAGCAGGACTGTGTCTTGCTAGTGACTGTACCACATAGACAGTTATAGGTCTTGCCTCTGTGCTAACAGATTTTATCTTTTAGCTCAAGCAATAGAAGCTCATGCTTTTAGATCTGGAGATTCTGGGTCCAATGACTGCAGGTGACTTGCCCAAGGATATTCTTACAAAAGACAGCTCGTGTGAGCCAAGATTAAAGCTTTATTTGTAGAAAATGCAGTTACAAGAGAAGAAATTGCTGTATAAGAAAAAACCTGAAGTCAAAGTTACAGCTATTCATCATTTCTGACTATCGGGTCTCCATTTTTTGTGTCAATAATTTATTTTTACCGAGACACCCATCTCAGCTGCAGAGCACTAGTCCAATGTATCCCCCTTACCACACTCTAAAAAGTAGTCTCAATATCATTTGTGCCTTCCCTGCTACTCTCCAATGCCTTAATAAATGTCATGCAATATAAATACTTAGCTCCTAACATGTCCATCAAAATATGCCAAGCACCAAACTACCAACAGGGGCACAACCAGTGCCAGAAGAAATACTTTATATCTGGATCTAGCTGTTGAAGGAAAATAACTAGGACTGTGTGATGCTTGTCAGTTTCCTTTTTCAGGCAGTTCTACTTTTCCACAGGGTACTGTTTGCTACAGCTGGCCAGAAAAACAAGTGGAGGGCAATAAAAAAATCAAATAAATGGTTCATTACCCACTGGAAACAAATATGTGGATCACTAATGTTAAGAGTAAGAAGATCAAATTGTTTTGGTACTACACTAAACTATGATTCAGTTAAAAATGATTATCCATATTTATTTAGGGCCTGACTCCTAAAGGCCCTGGGCATTCTCCACTTCAGTGAAAGCTAATGTAGGATTTGCAGAATACAGGGTGATTATGGCTGTAAAGCAGATTCCAGGCCAGAGTTAATATTTGTTTGTAATTTCTGGACTTCCTAGATATTTCTGAGCATCATTTATGCTTAGAGTCCCAAAACAAAATGTTGCTGTATTAACCCTTGCTAAAATATTAGTCTATCAGTAACAAAGGATTATTGGAAGGACAGTAATATTCTAATCTAGTGAGTACTCACCAAGTATGACTTCTAGGTAACCAGTTTTCTTTTCCAACTTTTTCAATACAAAACTTCTGGGGTCCATTGCTCCCTGCAATAAAAATCAAGTATTTTAAAGTGATACCTATATTAGCAACTGGCATGAGAAAGTGTAGGAGATGTACTACATTAAGAAAAGTAGCTATCAGGGGTCAGCAACCTTTCAGAAGTGGTGTGCCAAAGTCTTCCTTTATTCACTTTAATTCAACGTTTCACGTGCCAGTAATACATTTTAAAGTTTTTAGAAGGTCTCTTTCTATAAGTCTATAATATAGAACTAAACTATTGTTGTATATAAAGTAAATATGGGTTTTAAAATGTTTAGGAAGCTTCGTTTAAATTAAATTAAAATGCAGAGGGCCCCGGACCAGTGGCCAGGACCCAGGCAGTGTAAGTGCCACTGAAAATCAGCTCACGTGCCGCCTTCAGCACATGTGCCATAGGTTGCCTACCCCTGTAGTAGATAATATACGACACATCAAATCTAAAGCACCTCAGAAAGACAAGATGATCTTTACTGGCAATAGAAGAATAAAGAAGTCTGCCTCCAATCACTCATCTCCAGCCAGATCAAACCATTTACCACGGTGAAATGCACAAATGTAAAGAAATGGTTTTGAAGTAAGTTTGGGAGCACTCAAGATCAGTGTATGTTTTTCTCCACCCTGTTATGGTTGCAATATAATGGGGAATTATGAGAATAGCTAGTTAAATGTATATGTTTTGATTCATTACAAAAAGAAGCTGTTCAAAAACAATCACAAAATACAGTTATTTTAAAAAATGAGCTAATACATTAGAAGCATTATTCTGCATACCCATGAGGTCAGCAAATCCTCCAACTGGTAATCTGCATGTTCCTGTAACAAACTGCAATAGTCGCATTCTCTTCTCATTGTCTATTTCTTTCACAAACTGAAAGGGAATGAATATAAAACAGATACGTAGGTGCACCTTCTACACACACAATTATTTTCACGGAGAACATCAATGACTATAAATTAACCACTTAGTTATATTACTCTGAAAAGTCTCTGGAGCAGTAATAGTTTGCATTAATAAACTCTCTCTTAGCATCTTCCAAAGTTAGGAAAGTATTACGATCCCCGTTTCACAAATAAGGCACTGCATAGAGAGGTTAAATTACTTGCCCAAAAGAACATGAGTTAGGTGAAGAGGAACATGAAAATTACATTTTATGTTACATTTAAGTTATTTGGTTTCTTTATTCAGAATTAAGAACATGTTGGGTCTCTGTCTGCATAGGTGACAGACAGAATTTTCTTTGGAGTGCATTAAGATAGCTCCTAAATATTTTTATTTTAGGAAAGACAGAAAATAGTATTTTAGAATATTTTTCAGAAACCTAACTGTGTAAGAGGTGAACATTTAATACTACACTGTTCTAATATCCATTTTCAACCTCAGACACTCAGTATCCAACATCTGACATAGAATCATAGCACTGGAAGGGATCTCGAGTGGTCATCTAGTCCATTTCTCTGCACTTCAGGCAGGACTAAGTATTATCTAGACTCTAGACCATCCCTGACAGGTATTCGTCAAACCTGCTCTTAAAAATCCCTAATGATGGAGATTCCACAACCTCTCTAGGCAATTTATTCCAGTGCTTAACCACTCTGACAGTTAGGAAGTTTTTACTAATGTCTAACCTAAACTGCTCTTGCTGCAATTTAAGCCCATTGCTTCTTGTCCTATCCTCAGAGGAAGGCATCTTTTAAAAAGTAGAAGTCAAATCCTAATGAGGTATCTAGAAATGAGCATAAATAATGCCAAATTAAATGTAAAAATGTAATAAGAAAAGCCAAAAACTCAAAAGGTAATAACAAAATGTCTTTTAAATACATCAGAATGGAGTGGGGTAACTAGTGGTGTTCCCCAGGGGTCAGTCCTACGACCAGTCCTGTTCACCTTATTCATCAATGATTTGGAGAAAGGGGTAAACAGTGAGGTGGCAAAATTTGCAGATGATACTAAACTGCTCAAGATAGTTAAGACCCAAGCAGACTGTGAAGAACTTCAAAAAGATCTCACAAAACTAAGAGACTGGGCAACAAAATGGCAAGTGAAATTTAATGAGGATAAATGTAAAGTAATGCACTTTGGAAAAAATAACCCCAACTATACGTACAATATGATGGGGGCTAATTTAGCTACAACTAATCAGGAAAAAGATCTTAAGAGTCATCGTGGATAGTTCTCTAAAGACATCCGTGCAGCGGCAGTCAAAAAAGCAAACAGGATGTTAGGAATCATTAACAAAGGGACAGACAATAAGACGGAGAATATCTTATTGCCCTCATATAAATCCATGGTGCGCCCACATCTTGAATATTGCATACAGATGTGATCGCCTCACCTCAGAAAGGATATATTGGCATTAGAATGGTTCAGAGAAGGGCAACTAAAATGAGTAGGGGTTTGGAACAGGTCTCATATGAGGAGAGATTAAAGAGGCTAGGACTTTTCAGCTTGGAAAAGAGGAGACTAAGGAGGGATATGATATAGAGGTAAACAAACTTATGAGTGGTGTGGAGAAAGTGATTTACTTGTTCCCATAATAGAAGAACTAGGGGCCACCAAATGAAATTAACAAGCAGCAGGTTTAACAAAATAAGAGGAAGTTGTTCTTCCCACAGTGCACAGTCAACTTGTGGAACTCCTTGCCTGAGAAGGTTGTGAAGGCTAGGAATATAACAGGGTTTAAAAGAGAACTGGATAAATTCATGGAGGTTAAGTCCATTAATGGCTATTAGCCAGGATGGGTAAGGAATGGTGTCCTTAGCCTCTGTCTGGCAGAGGGGGGTGATGGATGGCAGGAGAGAAATCACATGATCATTACCTGTTAGGTTCACTCACTCCAGGGCACCCGGCATTGGCCACTGTCTGTAAACCGATAATGGGCTGGATGATCCTTTGGTCTGACCCAGTATGGCCATTCTTAGGTTAAGAAGAACAATTTTTCTCCCTTGTCCTTGTAACAACCTTTATGTACATGAAAACTTATGTCTCCTTTCAGTCTTCTCTTCTCCAGACTAAACTAACCCCATTTTTTCAATGTTCCTTCATACATCATATTTTCTAGAGCTTTAATCATTTTTGTTGTTCTTCTCTGGGCTCTCTCCAATTTGTCCACATCTTTCCTGAAATATGGCACCCAGAACTGGACACAATACTACAGCTGAGGCCTAATCAGTGTGGAGTAGAGCAGAAGAATTACTTCTCATGTCTTGCTTACAATACTCCTGCTAATCCATCCCAGAATGATGTTTGCTTTTTCGCAACAGTGTCATACTGCTGACTCATATTTAACTTGTGATCCAGTATGACTCTCGGATCTCTTTCAGTAACACTCCTTCCTAGGCAGTCATTTCCCATTTTGTACATGTGCAACTGATTGTTCCTTCCTACGTGGAATACTTGGCATTTGTCCTTATTGAATTTCATCCTATTTACTGCTAACGTCTGGCTGGAAGGTTGGCTTTCTACTGGTGTAACAGGGAACATATTCTTCCTGGGAATATATTCCCATTTTGGTGGCAGTATTAATATTCAGGGAGGATGGATGTAATTTTGATAACAAAAACTCTATGCTCAGGTTGGATAACTAAGCTGTAGTGCCTATTACCAACAGCCAAACACCTAGTTTTCCAAAGGTCATGGCAGTCATAAGGGAATTAATGTTTCCATCACCTGCAGGAGAATATGTATTTCCAGGCTTGCTGTATGTAGGGACTGATAGTAGCATCAGTAATGCTCTGTCTCCATTTAAGATTCATATTTTGTAATTAAGCCCTGGGGGAGAACAGGGAGAGAGCTAGGCAGGATCCTGGGATACCTTTAGTGCTTTGGGGTTCAAAATGGTTAGTAGTGCCAGTCATTAGCTGCCCCTACAAGGTAGGTTTTAACAGGTTTCCTCAATTTAGAAGGAAACAAGCCTCTCTGATCTTAGGTCCATCCCAGTAGAAGTTGCGGAATGCTTTATCATAAAGCTGAAAACCAGCAGCACTGCAAGGGCCACTACTTCTTCACACCTAATGCCATTTCATTCTTTCAGCAGGTAGCATGTTTTCCTGACCTGTGTAGGGCTCTATTAATAAGATGCATGGGTGGCTTGCTATATATTTTAGAAGATGGGGTGACCAGAACTGCATGCAGTACTTATAGTGTGGGTGTACCATGGATTTATATGGTGGCATTAGGATATTTATGGTCGTCTCATCCATTCCTTTCCCAATGGTTCCTAACATTTTGTTAGATTCTTTGATTGCCACTGCATATTGAGTGGATGTTTTCAGACAGCTAACCATGACTCCAAGATCTCTTTCTTGAGTATTAACAGCTAATTTAGACTCCATCATTTTGTATGTATAGTTGGGATTATGTTTTCCAGTGTGCATTACTTTGCACAGTGGCACTGAACATACTATGATAGCACAGACTTGTTTTGTGATTTTTGCTCATCATGCTGTAGCATCATCCCACCCATTCTGTAAATTCTTACTTTTAAAAATAAAGGAAAAATCAACCACAAACCTGCCAAAACCACATAATCTGTTTGCTTGTCCTGGTGTAGTGCCGATAGGTGGTGTGTCTCTGCCAGTCATTCAAGTCAATTTCTTGCATTCCGCATAAAAGCACCTTTTTTTGGGAAAAATAGAGCTATAAGCTAATGTTTTGTTTCAATGGCTTCTACATGGTGGCAGCAAAGGACATCTGTGCTTGCACTGGAAACACCTATTATGACTGTATATTCACTTTTCTTTTTTGGGGGGTGAGGGGGAGGAGAGAAGTAGCTGCTTGGTTCCATCGATCAATAAACAGTAATGCTGGTGACCTCACAGACACAGAGCTTTATTCAGACCTGCTATAGGAAAGGGTAATCACTGATTATGAAGAAACCAGATACCATGGGATAATCTTCCCTCATGAAAAGATAAATAACTGCTTGTTTTTGGATCTCAAATACAGAGCTCAGTTTAAAAAAAAATATTAAATATGACTACCCCGTGTGAACCATAACACTGCTCTCTTCTTTGTATATAACTTTTCCATATTTTTGTTTTTAAATAAAAAATGTTTTCCGAAGGGAAACATGTTAACCAAAGAAACTGTTTAGGAAAAATTTTCACCATTCACCAACAGTTTCTTCAACAATCACACAACTCTGTTTTGCAAATTGAGGGCTGAACTCCCACCAACTCTTGTTAAATTTAACAAACTGTGCCTACACATATCTGAATAAGTCCTTCACCTCTAATTCCTTGGCATCAAAGTACTGCAAGTACTGCTGTGGAAGAATTTCATTGAAGCCTTCAAAGAAAGCTTGTGTCTGTTCTTCAACACCTCGGGAGAGTCTCCATTCTGCTACCAGCCTGGAAAAGGAAAAAGAGAGGGTAATCTGTCATTTAAACTGTCCCATGCTGCCCAGATCCACATTTATTTTGTTAGCCTATTTTGTGATGAACTGTGAACTATGTTAAAGAATATTATGGAAAGTTCTGAGGACAAGACACCACATAATTTGTAACCTTCTCTCAATACAGTGAAAACCAGCATTAAAGTGAAAATTAAAACCTTCCATTTCTGACCATTCCACTAAGAAAAACTTATATGATCAAACAGGAGGTGGTATCTATCCAGCGATTATACTAATGAGTGCACAGCAGTCCCTAGGTATTTCAGAAAAAAAGCAAAAAAGCTGTATTTTTGTCCAATATTCTCCCCAGAAATCTCAGTCGTTAACCATGAAAAGGTAAAAACTAGGTCAAGTTGTACTGGTGAAGATAATGAGGACTGCTAGCTTACCAAGAAACGACTATGTCCATTTGGAAAGTTCCATATTTGTGTCTGTTAATCATGAAACTTTGCTCTGTGGCAGAAATTCCACTCTCCATAAATAAAAGGGTGAAAAGCAGGCAGGAGACCCGGAGAACCTGAACCCAGGGAGAAGCAGATATTATGCTGAATTCAAGCCTAACCTGTCAGGAGAACTGGAGTCTAGAGGAGAGAAGACTAATTTCTGATATCAATCCTAGCAACTCATGAGACAAAGCAGAATACAGAGGAAGAGACAGAAAAGTGGGAGTGCAGTAGGAATCCGAACTTTATCTGGGCTGCTGGAAGCTAGAAGAGAAGTTTATTTTTTGGCAGATTCTATCGAGGGGATTTTCTATTATTAATATCTTCCAAAATATTAAAAAAAGTTTCCTCTTTCTAATGTGTTCCCCTTTGTGTGACTTAAAGGTATTTATTTAGAAATGTTCACTACAGTTTGACACTTTGTCACAGCTCATTCATATAATTATATCAAGACCTACCAACCAACAGTAATCTTAATAGAATAAATCATTTAGAAATCAAAAAAATGATATTCAGTTTAGTCTGTACCTCCAATACATATCATTAGTGTAAGGCAGAGGTCAGCAACCTTTCAGAAGTGGTGTGTTGAGTCTATATTTATTCCAGGGGTGGGCAACCTACGGCACGGGCGCCAAGTGAGCTGATTTTCAGTGGCACTCACACTGCCCGAGTCCTGGCCACTGGTCTGAGGGGCTCTGCATTTTAATTTAAATTTTAAATGAAGCTTCTTAAATATTTTAAAAACCTTATTTACTTTACATACAACAATAGTTTAGTTCTATATTAAAGACTTATAGAAAGACACCTTCTAAAAACATTAAACTGTATTACTGGCACATGAAACCTTAAATTACAGTGAATAAATGAAGACTCAGCACACCACTTCCAAAAGGTTGCCAACCCCTGATTTATTCACTCTAATTTAAGGTTTCACGTGCCAGTAATAGATTTTACCATTTTTAGAGGGTCTCTTTCTATAATTCTATATTATAGAACTAAACTATTGTTGTATGTAAAGTAAATAAGGTTTTTAAAACGTTTAAGAAGCTTCATTTAAAATTAAATTAAAATACAGGCCCTCCTGGACCGGTGGTCAGGACCTGGGCAGTGTAAGTGTCACTGAAAATCAGCTCGCATGCCGCCTATGGCACACATGCCATAGGCTGCCTACTGCTGGTGTAAGGTATTATTTTAGAAAGTCTACATCTGTAAGGAGGCTTTTCGTACTGCAGCAAATTTGGAAGAACTGACTTCAATATTAACAAATTTACTTGGTGCATACATTCCTGCATTCTCTTTGCTAGTATTCAAGATAAGTGTCTTTTTAAAATAAAGGATTCCCCCACCCCCACAGCTTCAGAATGTTCCTGGAGTGAAGTCAATCTCGTATTTATGATATCACCGCCTATGTCCGTGACATCACAAAATAAGCATTTTGACTGCACTGCAGTGCAGTGGAACTGGCAGAGAACAGAATCTTTAAACATTTTTGATAGACAAGAAAGAAACATTAAAAAAAGTGAGATGTAAACAAATATTTTAAATCTGACGGTATAAAAGTGGTAGGCTAGTGTATCAGTGGACTCCGAAATGGTTTGTAATCCGACATTCAGATTTTTGACTATCAGAGCATATTGGACATTAAGTTTGAACATCTTCGGTACAAGAGTGGCTCTTCAGCTTCTTTTAAAAGTCACCCTTCAGAAATGACATCCAAAACAGTCACTTGCTGCTAATATTGCATCAGTTATTCACTGAAAGTATTTCTGTGGCACTTTAAATTATGTAGCTAGACAAATTCAACTCCAGCTTTAATTAGGGAAAGAAATAGGTGGAGGTAAAGGAATAGATTAAAAAAACCTCATTTGTTCTTACCTAATATATTCATCTTTATTTTCTTCTGTGACCAGAATGTTGCTGCCATTAGGTTTCAAATCATGGCTCTTTATTTCACCTAGAATTTCTTTATCCACTGAGAAATACATTTCCAAGCCACATTCTTCAATATTGTTTTCTCTGCAAGAAACAAACACCATATGTTGTAAAGAACTGTCAAGAGGTCCTGTGCCAACTAGATGAGGTTTTTCATCAAGAGTCTTAAGTAAACTTTTTCGGTGTTCATGACTCAAGTTAAGAATCACTTTTCACTACAGGCTTTCCAAAAAACTGTGTCTGATGTTACATGTACACTTTTCTACTTGCACAATGTGTGTAGGCTGAACAGTAACTTAGTTGGATGACTTTGCATCAGCAACACATGCCCTCTCGTGATTACAAGGATCTTTATTGTAATTTCCCTCTTGTTGGTCTTTCAGCAAGGTTTTTCTGCCATTTTCAGCTTGTTCAGAATGTAGTACTTGATGTCTTGAGTTAATGTGATAGTACTGTATCAAAAAACGCATCCCTGCATTTCCCCCCCCCACACACATATACTTTAGCTGATGATGACATACCAAGCTGATTTTACAGTGAACTTTTGACTTTAAAGCCCATAAACATGTAAGCTCTAGTGATTATACTCACTAGTTTTAAATATATCTCAATGTCATAGAATCATAGGAACGTAGGACTGGAAGGAACCTCATGAGGTCTTCTAGTCCAGTTCCCTGCACTCAAGCAGAATTAAGTATTGCCTTTTTATTATAATTTATTATTCCAAAAAGTGTTTAAGTTTGACTGTTACTTCACTTGTAATTTTTGTTTCCTAGTCTCAGTTTCCATTTCCTTCTTTTTAAAGAGACTCCTCCCTGTTTTTATTTGTTAAGTTCATAAGGCATTTTTAAACTATGATCTTAATATTATTTTATTATAAAATAAAGCATCTTGAGTGCTCTAGTAATGCATGTGCTTTATAAATAGTAACTCCAATTCTATAGCTTTTGCTACTGATCACATCCATAGGGCTCATTTTTCTCTTATATTTGTATTATTATGGACTGGCTCCTTGTTAATCATCAGGGTTGAATCTAGCTTTCCATTTTAAACAGTATTTTCAAATCTTCCTCTACTTTCCCCAGAAAGTAATTAATCTTATTCAAATTTTTAATATTAAGCCTCAATCAAGACTGGAGGGGTTTTTTTGTTTTGTTTTTTAAGAAAACTTCCAGAAATCTTGAAGGTATGTTTTCAAAATACACCTAAAGTTTTATAACTTGTTTTTGCTCAACTTTTCAAAGTGAGTTGGGCTGACAAACTCCAGATTTGTTTTGTCTCTCTTGCAGGGGAGAAGGGCCCTTCAAGGTAGGAGAAAGCTAAGAAGTAAGGGTACATAGAGCATGGACAGGATATTGAGAGGTCATAGATGGGAGAGAAGAGGTCAAAAGTCTTGGGGTCAAGGGATGGTGTGCAGGGAAGCAGAGGAGTCAAGGATAGGAAAAGGCAGAGATTTTAATCAAGTTAAAATTTTAAGTGCTTTAATTGCTTTAGCAATACTTTTTTTAAAAAAAACTATGGCGTATACTTTTTGCAAATTTTAGGAGACAAGTAGAATTTGGATGGGGTGATTGATGAAGGATTAGATGGAAGTGAGGCATAAGTTGAGATGCATTAACTGTTCATTTCAGACATCCTAATACTTGGTCTATTTTTGGTTTTGTTTTTTCATAAAATTTGAAGAATTTTTTAAAAAGAAAGTAATACTGGGTTTGGGTATTAGCTGACTCCACTGAAACACTTTTTAAATTAACTTACACTAAAGAAGTTTTTTTTAATATTGAATCTAGCATTAGGGACACAATATTTGATTATCTATTCAGACATTTCTATTTCCAAGAATGTGCAGTTATATTCAGTTAGATTAATTCAAACAGAGAACAAGCAGAAACAGAATGCTAGTTTGTGTAATATTCAGTGAACTCTGGAGGACAGTTAACATTAGCATTGCCAAAATGCTGAACATGTATATTGGAATTATAGTAAAATGCAAGAAGCTCAGTGCTGGTCTGCAATTTATACAGTTCTGTTAGTCAATATCTGTCTGAAAAACATTTCCAATTTATATCTAAATTACACAAATAAAATGAAATATCAAAAACAACTGGATTTTTACTTCAAGAATGAATGAAAAAGTTAGAAACTCACTTTACCCAGATGAGAGAGTTGTAAAACTCTGGATCAACAGATTCTAAATCCTTCAGTCCTGTTGGCTTGTTTAGGATACGCTTATAGAATGGCAGAGAGAAACCTGTGTCTATGAATCTCCCATGGAACAAAGCCTAAAAAACATGAAAACAGACAAGGAATGATCCAAAGGATGCTTGGTTACCTAATATTCCAGTATAGGGTATCAAATAAACCCTGGAGCCCAAAGGTGTTGTAAGATGTTCTGTAATTCCATCACTATTATTGGCACACCTCAAAATGTGATCTGAATGTATTACTTGTTATAGCCAGCCATGAGGCAACAAAGCACTAAGCAGTTCATTTCTTATTTTGAAAGAACTGCTGTGTTTTAAACTAGCTATTTAAAAATAAACATACACTATGGTGGATGTGCACTAATTATCTGAACTTACCATAGCAATGAATCTGCCAATAAAACGGAAGTATTTCAGGTGGTCTGGATTAATGTAAGAAGCTGGGTTTATTTGTAAGCAGTAGTTATCCTTCCCTACATATTCAAACAGGCAATACATTGGGTTCAACACTTCATGTGACAACAGAAAGAACCATTCCCTGTAACCACACAAAAACAAAAAATAATTATGAACACTTCAAAAGAAAACAGGATGACATAAGCAAGTATCCTTGCTACTACATAAGCTAAAAATTATTTTAAGGACTGGCTGGTGCTCCACTGTTAAAAGTGGCCTATCTAGAAAATTATTAAGCTACCTATTGTTAGCACACCGGAGGTGGTCAGTATGGTACATGGTTAACTGATGCAGCTCAAAAAAGTAGAATGTCTAATGTCTAGAGCTGGCTAGTTCTCAAATGAGGTTCAGATGTAGTTTATTGTATCCACTAACATATGCCTGGGTGACAAAGTTTCAGCGAGCGTTTCTCATTTAGAAAGTTAATTTCTTTTTTCTGTGGCAGATATTTACAAGAGCTGCTTTTCTAAGAGAAGCAGGAAATCTGGTAGAGATCAATTCTGACAGGTTCATATTTTAAAAAAGTTACCACCACCACCTTTTATAGAAGAGGTATCCTTCTTACACTTCAATTTGGTTCTAATTCTTTACTGGGAGCATAAGTTCAAGAATTCACTTTTTAACCTTAAGACTAAATATGACTTAGAATTTCCTGGTAGCAAGCATGTATGTTGAATATTTATTTGCGAATTAAAATTCAAGTATAATCCCAAGGCTAAAAAGTGAATCGCATAAAATATGTAAGTCTCTCCCCTCACAATATTGTCATCTTGCATTTTATATCACATTGACAATACTAAATAAGGTTAATTTGTAATGCTGCATATGAAAAAAACCAAAGTTTAGTGAAAACATATCAGCAAGTAGTGTGTGCATATTCATTTTAAGTACTATCAAAAGACTTGCACATGGAGCAAAATTTGAGAATAATGAATAAGAAAGCATTTAGTAAGTATTTCAATAAATTTCTAATCTGCAGTTCATGGCTTTGTCTTATGCGTTATTGCACAGAGTTGCATAAATGTTTGCTCTAAACTTTTTTCAGGCACTTTAAACTTTATATATATTTAGAAGACACATCCTCTTACAATAGTTTTGACAATTCATTTTAGAATTGCAGAGGTGATATTATAGAGCTGGGGTGGCCAACCTGTGGCTCCGGAGCCATATGCAACTCTTCAAAAGTTAGAATGTTGGTACCTGTAGCTCCAGCCCCAGAGTTGGTCCCTTGTATAGAGACCAACTCTGGGGCTGGAGCTACAGGTACCAACTTTCCAGTGTCTGGGGGTGAGGTAGGGAGAAGGGGTTGCTCACTGCTCAACCTCTGGCTCTGCCACAGGCCCTGACTCCACTCCGCACATTCCCGTGCCCTCCCCTGAGCCTGCCATGCCCTTGCTCCTATCCCCTGCGAGAGCCTCCTGCACGCCACAAAACAGCTGACCGGGAGGGAGGGAGGGGGAGGAACTGATTGGCAGGGCTGTTGGTGGGTGGGAAGCGTCGGGAGCAGGATGGGGGAGTTGGTGAGGGGTTGCTGATCTATTACTGTGGCTCTTTGGCAATGTACATTGGTAAATTCTGGCTCCTTCTCAGGCTCAGGTTGGCCACCCCTGTTAGAGAGAGAGGAAAACTCTCATTGGCATTTTAAAAACAAAACATCTCCTTGTGGGAATCTTTCACACCAAATATTCATAGAATAAGGTGTTCAGATTGATTTATTATGTGAAACACACATTTCTTTAGTTTACCTTGCAACACCTCCATAATCTAAACCTTCTTCTCCAGGAAAAATGACCCATAAGCGTCTTCGCAGATCCTGAGGGCTGAAGCTCATTATCTTAGTGAAAGAAAAAATGCGGTTATGAAGAATAAAAGCAGCTGGTCTTGGAATACTACTATTTGCTATCCAATAGTGTGGAAATCACATTTTCATTGAAATCACATTTCATTATGCACTGCACCTAGTTCATGAAGTAAACCAGGTGCAGTGCATAAAGCAACATTTCAAGAAATGTTGAGGACTTGGCAGGAGCCTATTTCTAACTAGCAGATTTGAAGATGAAAGGTGTAAAAGTAAGTGAGAAAGAAAGGAATATAAGAATTGTTAAATGGAATGTAGTACTCTATCAAGTATAGTATTTCAACTATAAAAGAGATGAAAATCTGGACCCCAAGTCAGTGGCTAAACCAAAAAGAAAACATAGGGCTAGTGAGCACCATCAAGAAGTCACACTAGCTAGCCAAGCTAGCCAAGAGGAATAGGAGAGAATTCTCTATCAGACACGTTAAACTAAAAAAGCCACAATATAAATTATTTAAAATGTGTTTACAAATTCATATTTTCCATTCTACAGTTTCCTCCCACAAGCAGATGCAATATAATTTTCAGGATAAAACTTATCTTTGCACACAGGCCATATTTATTTCTGATACCAAGAAGAAACTTGGATTCTAAAAAGCAATTTCCTTGGTGCAATTTTTGCCATAAAACCAAATTTGTAACTCTGCTGATTTGGTTAGACAGCAGACATTCACAACAATCCAATCAATGTGGTGATTTCATATAAATTTTTGTCCAAGGACAACTAGTTTTTGCTCTCCCATCAGACTGTGAATTTGGAATGAAAGCCATATTTTAAGAACTTTCCTGGCAGTCGGCAATCGCGATGCTAAATTCTATACTGCCACAAAATTCAACCGCTATTAATGAAAATTCTTCATGATGCTGAAAGACCACAGGGCAGGACTCTGTACTGGTAGTGAGAAGCTCCTATTTGAACTCTGGTCAAAATTGGGTCAAAATGTGAAAATAGGCATCTCGAAGGCCAGCCTTGGAGATCTAAGGAGGGAATTACGGTGGCCGGAGTTACCACCCTGAATTTGAAGTGATGGTGGAACTTGTTGTGATCTCTCAAATCTAGAAGTATGTGCCAGTCTCCCTTGTTCTTCGGGGTTAAAAAATAATGGATTCCAGAAGTATCTCTTCCACTGTCCTGAAATTTAGAAGGGAGCCCACTTTTGGTTTAATGTTTTGTGAGAGGGGTCCTTGAAGATGGGTGGGGATAGTAAGTGACTGAAACTGGATAGAATATCTCTTTGCTTATAAATTTCTAAGACCTACTGGTCTGAGGTAATCAGAGTCCAGGTTTCCCAAAATAAAATGGCAGTTGCCAAATGGGGGAGGGGGGGAGATCTCTGAATAGTTCTGACTAGTTCTCAACAATGGCATCAAACTTACTGCTGTCAAGTACACATGGGGCATACAGTAGAGAAGGAAAAGGCAGAAGGGCTCCTTCATTGGAACGTTTGCTTCCTATCTGGTGATTCAGTGTCCTCTTTGGATTGTAGTAATGAGACACAGGCCCTCTGCTTGTGAAGCTTTGGGATCTGGCCTGTTTCCTACTAGACATTGGTATGAAGTCCCAAGGGGAAGAGAATGGTTCTTGAATCCTTCAAAGAATGCAAGGCTTCAACAGTATGGGCATTAAATAGGTCACAAACCTTCAAATGGGAGGTCCTCAATCATTGTTTGGACCTTGTTTGGTATTCCAGAAGAATGAAGCCTTGTGCATTGTGATGGAAGTAGCCATTGAGCATGCTGCCATATCGTAAGCACATAACAGCCTGAGAAATGCTCAGGCTGAGCTTCAGACAAAATGGACTTCAAACACTCTCTACATTCTTGTGAGAGCTGTCCTATAAAATTGTGATATCTTGTCCCAACTGATGTAGTCGTCGTGTATTGACAGAAGTACCTCGTAGTATGAAATATACATCTGCAGACTCGCAGAGGAATAGGTCTTCCTTTTGGAGGCCCTCAGTTTTTGGACCCTCTGTGCACCACCAGGGATCCTGGAACTGGGAGGGTGTAGAAATATTCAGCCCCTTGGGAGAGGATCTAACAATATCTATCTGTTCTTTAAGACATGGATACTACAGATTCTGTGTCTGCCACAGGTTTTTTTTTATTTGTTTTTTTGCACAAATTCCAATAAGCCCTTCATTAATAAGCATAGCAAGTCTATGGAGGAGTGCAGAATGTCCATTTATTTGGGGGATCTGCTTGAACTACCTCCACAGGACTCTCCAAGATCTCTGCCATACGACATAAAAGTCCGGAGAAAAGCTTAAAATCATCAGGCTTGCTAGGAATAGAAGAGAATACTACCTTGTCTGGTAAGGAAGAGGATACTGCTACTGGAATCAATAGCCCTTCCGTAGCCCGCAGGTGTTCTTCCTTGCTATTATGATCTTGCCAGTACAGGGCATGGTACTGTACAAACTGGTCCTCTTGAGCAGACTTACATCATCTTATAGGGGAAGGAAATTGCATACCCCTAGGAGCCCAATACCAGAAAGACAGCATATTGCAGAGGTAAGGGTCTGGAGGTGAAAGGGTTGGATAACATGGTCAATATTCCCCAGGAGACCCCTGGGGTCTATGTTTGTAATGAAGAGTCCTGGATTCTCTCTCAGACCAGTATGACTCAAAAGAGCGATCGTTAGGTGAATGGATGGGGAATAACTCCTTGCTATGTTCAGAACGACAGGAAGTTTTTCCTCCGAAAGAGGAGATACCTTGTCTGATGTCCTAGGGTATGTAGTAGTTTCAAGTAGTACCGTAGATACCTGGTGACTGGTCCTGTGGAGGCCTCAGAGAGACTCAGTTCAGACCATGAATTACAGCATGAGGTGAAAAGGCTTGAACTTTTTGCTTCTTTTTAGTAAGTAAGTACCTGAGATGGTGACCTAAGTCTGCATCCACTGCACTCCTACCCCTTTCTGATGACTGGATGGAAGAGGTCTTAGCAGTTAAAAGGTTTGCTATCTTCAATAAAGAGTGAGCCAGGTAGCTTGGAGCTGAGCTACAGCTCACAGGAACACTAAATAAAGACGACCCTTAGAAGCTGAGAAGAAAGGGCCCATCAAGTCTTGAGAAGGCATTCACTGAGCACTCACAATGAACCTCCTGTTTTCTGTGGTCTCTTGGAGAAGGAGTGACAGATAGAGCATTTATTGGGGATGTGCCCCTTTCCAAGGCAAAAAAGGCACCTGCAGTGCTCACCATTAAAGCAGAATAGCTGTGTTACAAGAATAGCAGATTTTGAATGCTGGAGCCTGTTTCATTCCTAGCAGACAGACCCTGGTACCAGGTGTCCCTCAGCCTAACAGAAAAAATGTGGGTTTTTTTTTCATTTATTTTTTTAAGTGGCTTTGGACATTACAACAAGGAAAAATGTACTAACTGATGAACTAGCCAAGAGAAAAATTAAATACAGTGCGTCAAGCAGGAGATATTGCCGTGGTTCTGTCTCATTGCTACAGGAGGAAAGAAGGAACCACGGGATGGTTGGGCCCTCAAGTGTTTTTTTTTCCTGGGGAGGAGGGAGAGATGGAAGGGTGTCTAAGGTGCAGGTGTGGCCCCCACAGACACTGCTAGCCAAAAGAATCTACATGCACACCAGAAGTGTAATCCCTATGGACCATCATTCGAAGGAAAATTTATTTTTCTTAAAAACCTTTTAAATATTCTTTAAAAGGATTTATTTCCAACTAAAGACTGGGGTTTTCTGTACAGCAAACGTGAATAATTAAAACAGCAGTTAATGATACATGTGTTCTTGTGCGAGCAGTACAATAGAGGCAAATCAATTATGATGTAATCTTTTTGACACAGACAAGCACCAAACAGAGATATCAACTGAATGCTAAGTTTTTAACATTGCCTTGTGTATCCAATTATGCATCTGCTCCAGGAATAGCATAATAAGTGCTTTTTTAAAAAATCCCTTTAACCATCAATAATGAGGACTTGTCCACACTACTGCACAGGGTCACTCTAAGATGCGCAACTTCAGCTACATGAATAGTGTAGCTGGAGTCAACATACTTAGATCTACTTACCACAGTATCTTCACTGTGGTAAATCAATAGCTAACGCTCTCCCGTCGACTCTGCTTGCACTCCTCATTCTGGTGGAGTACTGGAGTCAAAGGGAGAATGCTCAGTGGTCTATTTATTGCATCTATGCTAGATGCGATAAATCGACCCCTGATGGATCGACTGCTGCCCGCCAATCTGGCAGGTAGTCTAGACAAGTCTTAAGATATCGAAAGATTATGGGTGATGTTCTCTTTCAGCTACAAGTTCAAAAAATTTGTCCTGTACAAGTTTGTACACAAAGTAAGCAAGCATGTGTTAACAATACAATACCTGCTGAAATGAGTCCTCAAACAACGTCTTTCTGGACACTGTAATCTTTATGTGTTGTGGCATAGCCAGTTGCTGAAATGCAAAATGTTTCAAAAGTGAAATATATATAGCTTTTAAATAAGTGTTTTGAATAAACATTGAAACAAAATTAACAGAAATTAGAAAAGGGACTGGTGAATCTGTCTGGCCTGTGTGAAACAGAAGAACAAAATCAAAACTGGGAGCAGTAGCACTGTCCTTTTGTTCACAGTGCAATACCTAGCACAGTGGGGCCTAAGGCACTGTGGTAATATCAAAAGCAAATCATTATTTATATCACTATGACATATATGATCCCATGATATAGTTTTAAAGAGGTTCTAATATAATTACTTAGCACGATGTGAGAATTTGCCTAGATCTATATTCCCTTCTCAACAAGAGAAACTCCTCACCCAAATTTAATTGAAAGCTGTTCACAATTTTAAACTGATTTATATTTAAACTTATTTTCCTCACAAAAAATACAAACGGCAAAATTATCGATGCCAATGTCTCTGTTAATTTTCGAAGTAGATTCTGAGTGACTTACGAACCTAAGACCGTGGAGCCCCAACTTTTCCTCTTGTGCCCCCCGGAATGGAATGTGCCCATACCACCGCCCTTTCTCCTCCAGGCCACCATGGAGTCATGGCCAGGAGCTAGCAGCCAAGAGCGGGGAGCCTAGCCACAGCTAGGAGCAGGGCTTGGGCTGGGAGTGGAGCTGGGACCATGTGCAGGGGCTGAAGCAGAGCTGGGTGGTGTTCCCTCTCTGCCCCCAATGGAAGCTGGCCTGCTCCCTCTCCCCCGATGTTACTCTGGGGGGGGGGGGGGGTGTGCATCCCACAGTTTGGAGACCACTGGCATAATGGCTTGTCTTCACTAAAGCGCTAAAGTAGTGAAGTGAAGACGTTACTATGCCTATGAGAAACCTTCTCCTTTCAGCATAGTTAATCCACTTCCCCGAGAGGCGGTAGATATATCAATGGGAGAAGCTCTCCTGTCAACATAGGGCAATCTACAGGGTGGTTAGATCAGTATAACTACATTGCTCAGGGTGCAGATTTTTCACACCCCTGAGCGACAGTTATACCAGTATAGTTCTGTAGTGTAGACCTGGCCTAAGTTATGAACATCAATGAAACTGAGGGCCTGCCTACATGAACAACTGGCTCCTGGCAAGTGGGGATGTGATCTACCCTGCACTAGACTGGTGTGGATTAACTGTTCTTGCAGACCCTGCTGATGCACACTAACACCCTGTTATTAGTGCGCTTTGATCTAGGTTCCTTTTCAAAGAGGACTCGATCAAAGCACATTAACTGTTAATGCACATCAGCAGGGATCGTACAGGCAACTAGTCCCCGGCAGGTTTAGTGCAGGGTAGATCACACTGCAAGCTTGTTGCAAATTATCTGTTCCTGTGTAGACAGCTCCTCAGGCGTTTTAAGTCACTTCACACTTTTGAGAATGTTATCCTTTGAGCCTAACACTAGCACTTTGGTTGGTCAGGGGTATGAAAAAACCAAACCCTTACCAACAAGTTTCACCACCACCAGATGCTCCAGTGTATACAGTGCTATGCCAGTGGGAGATGCTCTCTCGCTGACATAGTTATGGCCAATCGTTGGAGTGGTTTAATTATGCTGACAAGAGAGCTCTCTCCCGTTGGCATAGAGCAGTTACACGGGAGACCTTACAGTGGTACAGCTGTACTGCTGGAAGGTCTCTAATATAGAAAAAGCCTATGATTTTTTGGTCTTATGCTACAAACCAGGGTGGGCAAACATTCTGGCCCGAGGGCCACATCGGGGTTGCAAAATTGTATGGAGGGCTGGGTGGGGAAGGCTGTGCCACCCCAATCAGCCTGGCCCTGCCCCCTATCTGGCCCCTCCCACTTGCCACCTCCTGACTGCCCCCCTCAGAATCCCGGACCCATCCAACCCTCGCACTTGTCTGCTGACCACACCCTCCAGAGACCCCCACTACCCTAACTGCCCCCTCCAGTGCCCCTCCACCCAACTCCCCTTGCTCCCTGTCCCGACTACCCTGATCCCTAGCCAGCCTCTGAGAGACTCCTGGGACTCCCACGCCACATCCAATTACCCTCATTCCCTGACCACCCTCTCCAGAGACCCCCTGCTCCTAATCACTACTCCAGGACCTCACTCCCATCTAATTGACCTTGCTCTTTGTCTCTGACTGCCCTCTGGGAACCCCTGCCCCTAATCCAATTCCCTGGCCCTGGCCCCCTTACCACGCTGCTCACAGTAGCGTGTCTGGCTCCGTGTGGAGCCAAACACGCTGCCTTGTGGGAGTGTGCAGCCCCACCCCCCAGAGCGCTGCCCGCACAGTGGCGTAGCTCCGGGGTAAGGGGGAGGATGTTTGGCTCCACGTGGAGCCAAACACGCTGCTCCGCAGGAGCGCGCAGCCCCACCCCTCAGAGGACTGCACGCAGGGCGGCATGGCTCTGGGGGAGGAGGGGGAAGGTGGGGAAGGCTGGGGGCAGCCTCCCTGGCCAGGGGACCAGACAAGATGGTCCTGCGGGCCGCATGTGGTCTGCGGGCTGTAGTTTGCCCACCCCTGCTACAGACTAAGAGATTTATTCTCTTGATACATGGGAGGTCTTGAGTATAAAGACCTGCATTTTAAAATGTATGTATCTAATCACCAGAATGAGCTAATCTGCCACACAGTACATTTGTTTGATGCTTCAAGGATATATTAAAGTACAAAAAAAATTAGGGAGACTAAGTCCTGGTCTACACTAGGGGGAGGAAAGGGATCTAAGATACGCAACTTCAGCTATGAGAATAGTTTAGCTGAAGTTGATGTACTTAGATCGATTTACCGCAGCGTCTTCACGGTGGTGAGTCAACTGCTGCTGCTCCCCCATCGACTCCACCTGCGCCTCTCACGGCAGCGGAGTACAGGAATTGATGGGAGAGTGCTCGGGGATCAATTTATCGTGTCCAGACTAGAAGCAATAAATCGACCTCTGATATCGATCTCACAGCATCAATCCCCACCATAGCGTAGACCTGCCCTTAGACTTCCTGCCTTATAAGTATGGAATTAAAGCAAAAACTAACTCCACATTATGGACACTGAAATCCATTAAATGTTTTCATGCAAACTTCTGTACAAGAAGAGCATAAGTAGGCTGGTCTATTGAGCCTTTTAGAAACATTACCACAAAAATCATTGTGGAAGACAAAACTGAACCTTTCTTTGTTTTAAACTCAGGTTGAAGTTTTAAAGTTTTTTCCAGTCCATGCTGGCCAACTGTATTAGTCTAAATTGCTTCAAATGTTTTAAAATAGTCCCAGCTGGAGCTGTTTGGATGCAGCTTTAGAGGATGCATTTCATCAAAGCCATTTCCAAGGTTAATTTTTATTTTATTTTGTTACCTGACACCAGAACCGGAAATACTGGACCTTCGCTTTGAAGTCACGCACATAAGCTATCTGGGGCCCATTGTCTCTGGAAACAGGAAGAAAAAATAAGCTGCTGAAATTCAAGATGATAGCTTCATAACTGTAGAATTTTGAAGCTATATGGTTTACCTGTCTGGTTAAACAAACCAGTTTTCTAATTGTGTGACTGCTTCGGAAAGGCCATCGTTCACAAAAAAAAAAATTTATTTATTTTAATATTTAAGATCAATTTACTTCAAATTTATTTTTAACTTCCAAAATGCACCTATTCAAAAGATTCTGGGGTCATATGCAATTATATAAAATGGTATCTTGTTGATCAAAATTCACAAGACGACTCTCTCAATAAATTAACTAAATGCCAACTCCAATTTCCAATCTACTTCCCTGCAATCTGACTTAAAGTTAGCATGTCAATTCTACATACATCCAAATCCTGGTTGTCAGGGTGCTAGAATATATTAAAGGACTGAATCTGCATCTACCTGCACACTGAAATAAACAAGGAGAAGGGATTTCACAGCATTAGCACAGTAGCTTTTATTGACTAATTGCCTTAGTTAGAGGCCAAAGAGTCTTACCTAGTAGTTGGCTGGAAAGATCACAGCCATCAGAGGGGCCTCAAGGATTAAGAATTGTAAAGCATTCAAAATATAGCATATGTAGGGGGAAGAGAACATTCAAAGAAAGTTGAAGATCCTCAGTAGAAGAAATAATGGGAAATTCAAAGCTATACTGGTATGCCAAAAGCCTTCTGCAAAAAACCATACTTAAGAATACCTGTTGAACAAAGCATATCTATACAAGTGCAGTGTAATATAGTTTGTTCTTCTTGAATAAGGCTTACAGAGCAGATTTTCCAGTGCGGGGATCTATATACGTTGTAGTTCTTCTATTGTGATCCACGAAATAGGGAATACCATCCACAGTAAATCTCATTTCCCAGCCCTCTGGCAAGGGTTTCTCATTTAATTGACTATGGGACACAAGAAAATACAAAGATAATTGATCAAGTTAATACATTCTGTCAACTGATCATGGACAAGGATAACACAAATTAGCAGAAATTCTGGAAAATTTGTGGTGATTTCTCTGAGGAATTTTGTTTCATTTGCTTCTACTCGGCTTTACTCTTAAATTTTAATGCCAGATACCACAATAAGACCAGAAGAATTTACCAAGATTATATGGATTAAACTACAAAGAAAAAACCAATAGCTAATAGAAATCTGAAGAAAGCTGGTAAAGTTTATGGATGTTTCCTCTTCTCAACATGCAGAATTTTGTATGACAGTTTCACCAGATTTTTTAAAAAATCACAGTAATTGTATTAAACAGCATTTGCTATTATTAATATAATTATGGCAGTCAGAAAACGGAAAGATACAGCATGTCAGAGGTATCACCACCCCATTAATATCTACACAGATCTTTGAAAAAACTGCCAAGAAATAATAAGACAACTTCAAAGCAAAAGCAAAAGAATACTGTTCCCTTTATGATGGCCCATTATCATTTATGATCGCTTCAAACATTGTCTGGTAAATTTAATAATCAAAAATATCAAGGCTTCTCATTTCACAGTTTGCTAAAAGTCCCTGGGATGATAACTGGAGGATCTGAATGGTAATATCCCTGCAGTAACTCTTGCTCTCAGAGCACACTGTTTCCATGCAATCACTCTGAAGGTATTGCATGCCTCACCGGGAGGCCAACAGCTTTTGAGCAGTAGTTTGCAGTTATTATTTATTTGTATTATTTCCCAACAGGAGGCTTGCACATTGTCCTCAAGTTCTACATTTCATACACTAAAGGTATATAAAGAAATACTCCACCTTCTTTAAGGAAACTTCAGTTCCACTCTACCTTCATTTTAATAATCTGATAGATTTTTTTTTTTAATTAACATTGGTTATTTATGCTGCCTGTCTACTTTATGCAGCTCTTTCAGCTTGGACAAAAATTAAATAATTTTTTTAAAAAAGACAAGTACGTTTAACTTTTGAGTTCTCATGCTCTAGTGCAGCAGCTCACAAACTGTGGATCAGGACCCCAAAGTAGGTTGCAGTTCCGTTTTAATGGGGTCACCAGGGCCACCTTTGGCCCCTTCCGCCTGGGGAAGCAGGACTACATGGGCTCAGACTTCAGTCCCCCCTTCCTGAGGTTGTGTAGTAATTTTTGTTGTCAGAAGGGATTTGCCGTGCAATAAACTTTGAGAACCCCTGCTCCAGTGCCATGCTGTAAAGTATGAATTACAAGCACTAAAGGCAGAGTTCTTTAAAACGTTATTTCTATTTAATTTTCTCTGTTAATGGAAACATTTCTGGTTGGTCTTTGCCTTTGTAATAGTTTATTGTTGGTTTGTTTGGGGTTTTTTGCAAAGAGGTATTGTTGTTAACTAGGACTTTCCTACCTGTTTTCCTGTTATGCGAACAATGTTCCTTTTAATAATTTCTGCTTTAGTTCTGTATTACTTTCTACATTATAAGCGAGTCTTGTCTGAAAAGCCGATAGAGGGCAGCAAGGTACAATCCAAGCTTCAGTTGTCAGAAATGCTTTTAATTCTCACCTTCAACCAATGTTCCCCCTAATTTTTTACATCCATGTGCTGAATGAATTTTATTATGTGCACCAATATGGTGGTGATGTGTGGCAGGGATGGGGCTCAGGGGTTCGGAGTGAGGTAGGGGGCTCAGGACTGGGGCAGAGGGTTGGAGTGCGGGGGATTGAGGGCTCTTACTGGAGATGTTTGCTCTGGAGTGGGGCCGGGAATGAGGGGTTTGGAGTACAGGAGGGGGCTCAGGGCAGAGGGATGGGATTGAGGTGCAGGGGTGTGTGTGATGCCTTCGGTGTGGGCCTGAGGGTGAGGGGTACAAAGGGGCTTGGGGCCAGGACTCTGAGGTGGAGCCAGGGATGAGGGGTTTGGGGCACAGGCTGCGCTGGGGTGGGTAGACAGGACTCCCCCCAGCCCTCTCTCTGTGCAGCAGCACCTGGGCTGGGGGAGACTCTCTCTCCACGCCTCTCCATGGCCATGGCAGCTCCGAGGCTGGGGCCAGGGGAGAGACGCTTCTCCCCGCCGCAGCCCTGCACAACCCAACCTGCTCCCCATCCACCCCCTACCTCTGTGCTCTCCAGGCCCCTGTGGCTGTGTGCATGTGTGGTCCTTGATAGCCTGCTGTGCAGCTGCACTTCGAGGGAACTTAGCTCTTAACTAAAATAATAATTATAACATTTGTATTAAAAATCCATTTTAAATTATTTAACTGCTTTAAAAAGTCTTACCCCTGATTTCTGGGGTCTTCCCATTGTGTGATACGTGTGTTGTGATTGACAAAGTACACTCTGCCGTTGCTGTCAGTTCTCTTTTCTAAGGAGAAATAAAAAGTGAAGAAACCTCAGTTCCAGCAAATTTACTCCTCACACTAACTATGTGTCATATAACCAAATAGCCGGACATCCTGTGGAAGTAAGTGTCTGTCTTCTTTAGATGCTCTTGGCACCTCAACTGCAAATTTAACATTTGTATCTGATTCTTCTTCATTCCCTCTCCAAACCCATCATTTCTTACCAGTTTCTCAGCACCAGAAATCTATTTTAATGCGAGTACTACTGGAATGTTTTGAAGTGTACCGTAACCTACCCTTAGCACAAAACAACATTCAGAGTGTTCACCTGATATTCTTTAGGGACTTGTCTCTTTTGTGCATTTGTACTGCATCTAACACAATGGGGACCCAAACCGAAGTGGGGCTTTTGGGCAGCAGCATAACATATTTACCATGACTAATTATAACAATAATAATAAAAGTAGAAAAGCTTCCCCCTCACCCATTGTTTTAAAAACAGGTTTCTTCAGCACATGCCCAAAGGAAGATAACTTGGCATGGCAAAATCAGATTTTGCACATTTTACATTAATTAGAATTTTTCTTGCTTTTGCTCGCTGTTCTGGAACGTTCATTCAGATATTTTTCCATGTTTAAAAATTAAAATATCAATACTGATCTTTTTATTTTAAAATAAATATGAGCCTTCCATCTTTAACAAAAACTATACTTAAAAACATCCACAGAAGTACAGTTATTTATTATACTATTTATTTTCCCATTCAGAGAGGGGAAAAAAACCCTATTTTTAGTTGAAGAGGAAAAAATTGAAGTGGTTTTCTCCACAGGAAAGCCATCTTCCATCATGAGCCATTATAAATCCCAAAGCCCTGGGTTATTGCCATAGGCCCTCAAATATAGTTTAACTAGTTAATGGAAGAAATAAGAAATGTGCCTGGGTACACCGGGCATGTATACAAGTATGGCACCACATGAATGTGAAAGCTGCTCCCCTGTTCAAATATGAGCCAAAAATGCAGCAAAAGAAAAATAATGTTTACACCCCAAATAAATGGATGCTTATTATCCCACACAATTAAAATATATTTAGGCACATATGCAAACACTTATACATATATGTTGTTGAAAATCCATTTCTCCTATACTTAACACCAAGATTCAGTCTTCTGCAATTTGATATTAAAAGCCATGGCCGGTAATATGCATTTCTGTTCAGACTTAAAAGAAACGCCTATGTGCAGAGGCATGTTTGTAAGGAGATAATACAAGTAGCAGAATTCTACTGTACATGGAGATTTGATTTTGCATGGGGGAGCGGAGCAAACAAACCAATTAGCAATATTCTTTGAAATAGCAAACACGTAGAATAAGGCGCCACATGGGCACGTCAGTTTAATGCACTGATACCTTGCATACATCCAAGACTAGAAATCCAAATAATAATGTTTGAAAATTTTCAAAAAAGTTTGATCTGCAATTTTTCAATGTTATAAAAAAATCCACATCTAGCTCTGCCAAGTAAAGGTATCCAACCTTAAAATAACATTCTGATTACCATCTGGCTTTCCCCACCCCACCACCTGAATACAAAGCTTAGTCTCCATTGCAAAGGTTTGCCAGCGCAGGTCTATCACTTAGGAGTGTGGGGGAAAAAATTATCACACCCCATCTGACAAAGCTATGCCAGCAAAACCCCTGGTGTAGACACAACTATGTCAACAGAAGAGTGCTTCTGTCAGCACAATTACTGTAGTTTGGGTAGGTGGTTTAGCTATACCGGCAGAAGAACGTCTGTCACCATATCTGCATCTCCACTTGGGTGCCCTGTTGGCATAGCTAATCCACGACAGCTATGATGACAAAGTTTGTAGTGTAGACAAGTCCTGACAATTTCTATTATCTTTCAAACAAAATGATGACTGCTGAAATTATGCTGGAAATATTTTTTCACAAAGGAGCTGGCAAATCTATACAAATGTTTTCAAGATCAACAAAAACTTTCCATGCACTGGCTCTCTACCAGAAACAATACAAAACAATCTGTATGACTAAAATGGTTACGGTAGTAACAGCAGCAGGAAAAAGTCCATTTTGTATGATAAGGACACTTAAAGTCAGTTGCAACTTAGAACTTAGAAGGGTAACAGAATAATACTGTGTACTTTTTATTCTACTTTTGGAACTGCATATACACCATATCAGGAGCTGGTTCTTAAACAGTATTTTTGATTATATTTAATAAAAAGGGAATTTAAATTCAGATTTCATAAAAGAAAAAAGTAAAGTACTATCAAAAACATTTGGTAAAATAATTTGGCAGAAGTATGCATTAATATTTAAGTTGTATTATAAAACACCATTTGAACAAGACTTACCCCATCCATGTGGCAGAGTACCAAGAGGATCAAACTCTGTGTTCTGTGCAGGGGTAACATCTTGGTTCTGCAGATCACACACAAAAATGGTGCATTAATCATGATTACCCACCATTAATTTGCTCTCCAGACTTCTAATTTAGTAATAAATCACTAAAGCAAATGCATTCTTTCTAGTGCTATATAGGGCATCACTGTCCAAAAGATTTTTTTCCACAGAAAAGATGTAGATTTATTACACACTGATTATTCATTTGGGCTCTTTAACTCTCTTTGACCACTTGAAACTAGGGGTTCAGAGTAGTGCTATTAACATATTTTGCAGCAATTAGCGTAGTCAATTGTAACTGCAATGCCAAGGGATTAAATACTAATCTTTCTTCTTTGGAAAGTGCCCCACCCGACACAGAAGGGAAACAAGTCTCAGGTCATGTCTACACCACTGAGCGTACAGTGGCACAGCTGTACCAGTGCTGCTATAAGATCACTCACGTAGCCACTCTATGTCAGCAGGAGAGAGCTCTCCCATCGACTCACTAAACCCACCTCAACAAGCAACAGTAGCTATGTTGACAGAAAAAGCTCTCTCACAAACACAGCACTGTCCACACTGGTATTTCTGTCGGTGTAAATTATGTTGCTCAGGGATGTATTTTTTTCAAACCCCTGAGCGACATAAGTTATACAGACAAAAGTGCTGGTGTAGACATAGCCTCAGAATCCAATACATGAAAGCTTAACACAATCAGAGAACACACTGCTCTGTTATTGTAGCTTAGTGTGGGTGTGTAAGTAGCAACTAAAAAGCTACATAACTTGTTTTGCTAAACTAACCGCAAGCAGTATTGGAGATGTTCAGTCAAAGTCTACCATTCACTAGTATTTGGTGGATTTTGGATTGCTTATCTCCCCTTGTTTTCCTCCCATTTACATGCTATAATTGCATTTTACCTGTATAAAATCCCTCAATTGCTTCCTCTGGGTGAACTTCCCACACTAATCTTTGGCCACCCAACAGAAGACATTACATAGTGAAGTGACTATGATTTAGAATTCATTTAAGACTGAATACAAATAGAGTTATCCTGAACAAGTCTCCAAATGTTACTAGCATAAACAGCCACTACATCTGCTAGCTGACCACAACATCTAAACCAAAATGGTTTTGAACCATTTTCTAACGACTTTGACCTTTCTCAGGAAATCGGTGGACTTTGCTACATGAGGAATATTTCACAAGCTATATACAGTACAGTAAACACTACCGTTTGTCAGTTATAGTTGTGCAATACATAATAACAAAAGCAAGGAAATAAATTAAGGCTACCAATTGTACATATCACCCTCTACTCCCACATCCAGAGACCTACACCTCATCACAAACACATAGCCACCATACAGCTCAAAGTATGGTCAACTTTAACTCTGGCATCCTTACAGGGGACAATATTCTGGCAGCCCCTTGCCAAGCCCAAGTGTGTGCACTTTCACAAAGCTGTACAGAAGAGATGCAGGAGAAGGGGAAGGAAGTTTGATCTGTTTGTAGTGGAGGTGGATGGGTGGAATTTGGGAGTGCTCCTTCACATTACATTTTTTCCTGATAACAGAATAGACTTCTCACCCCGTATATGAACCTCTGATTAAATTGTTGCATAGCTCCTTGAAGTTGACTGCGTTGAAGTTGCCATTGCTCAAAATTCCGGACAGATTCCAATGTTGGTCGTTGCCATGTTGTCGTTCTAGTGTAGTGGTCAACATAATAAATTCTCCCCATGTTGTCAACTCGTCGTTCCCAGCTAAACAATGCAAACAAGGTGTCTCAACAGCACGCAGCACTCAAAGGCTTAGAACTATTTTAGAGTCAGACAAGCAGGAGATAATGCGAATTGGACGGGGAGCTTTGTTAAAGGAAAAGTTCAGTGTGTTCAGTGCCTATCTCCCCACTACAGCTCTGCTGAAACAATCTAAAGAGCTAGAGAAAAGCGCTATCTAAAATGAGAGAATTATTCTCAAGGCAGGTCTACACTACAGCCAGGATCAATGTTCTGAGATCGATCCACCGGCGATCGATTTAGCAGGTCTAGGGAAGACCCACCAAATTGACAGCAGAATGCTCTCCAGTTGACCCCGGTACTCGACCCGCAACGAGAAGAGCAGGGTAAGACGACAGGACAGTTTCTCCCCTAGACCGTCCACGGTAACTCGACATAAGGTATGTCGACTCCAGCTATATTATTCACATAGCTGGAGTTGTGTACTGTAGGCTGACTTACTGCAGTAGTGTAGACATAGCCTCACTTTGTTCCACAATACCACCATCTAGTCAGTCACCTCACTTACTGTTATACATTAGTTATATCTGAGGGATGGACATGTAAAGCAACTGCAGTCTACTGGCCTCTTACAAAAATTAAAGTAACATTATCAGCTCTGGCTGCAAAACGTGAGACACTCTCATGCTCTTTCTGGCACATTTCTAGTCTAACCTCAGAAAACCAAGAGGGCACACATTGTACTTGGTTACTACTTCATATCAAGTTGAAATAAGTGACATTTGCCAAAAAACTCAACTGAGCAGTGGTCAGGTATTGGACAAGGTCTGGTGCAATACCTCTACTGATCAATACCTGATATATATTGATATACTGGAGAAAGTTTAAGATGTAAAGTTTAGTGCAAGTTGGTGCGTCTGTTGGGTGGGGGAGGGGATTTTCCCATCTGAGATCAGTTCTCTTGGCAGTTCTACATTTTCTTGTTTTGTGTGTCACAGGAGTGTGTGTGTGAATGTGATATGAATAAAGTGTGCAGGAAAAAAAATATTTTTTTCGTTAAAAGATGCCATGTCCCCAGAAAACCAGGAAAAGGATAAATATACAAATGTGTTCCCCTGTGTAAAAGCTAATGCTGTTGGCTGCTGGGCTATTAATGACTGGAAGAGTATGATTAGCAAAGCTCTACTTAAGGTGCAGGTGTGCAGCAAGGTTAGCGGATGGGAACCTGAGCTCTGGTAACAGGATAGAAACCAGAGACTTCAGGAGAAAGAGCTAATCAAGGAAGCACTTATTCAGAGCTGGCTAGTGAACTTGGTCTTGGTCCCTCAAAACACTAAGGTGCTCTTTTGTGGTAACCTTTGCTGTGGATTTTCAGTTTTGTTTCCTTTCTCCAGAGTGTGGAAGACTAACCATCTATTTTCTTTTATCAGGATTCATCTTGAGCACCCTTTTTCGTTATAAGCAGACACAGCTCTTTGGTGTCTGTCTGTTAGTAAAACTTCCCCACTCCTCTTTTTACTATACCTTCTCCCTCTCCCACAGCCCTCCACAACAGATACAATGCAGGTAGATTTTTTTTTTTTTTTAATCTTTGGAGAATAAGAGGAACAAATGGCTAAGCCTCATTTCCAAGGCACCAGCATTTGCCACTCACATAGGGATAGAGATGATCCAAAGCTCTTAAATCAGGTCACAAAGTCTCATGGGGTTTATCTACACTAGAATTTTTTAAACTACAGCTAGCCAACATATTTATACTTGCTAGTCTGGACATTCCACTAGTGTTTGGTATTTACCTTAGGGCTCAGTCTAGGGCAAACCACAAAATGTGTGCATCTTGGAATAAGTGTGTAATATCCAGACTATTTTTTTAAAAAACCAAATGTGTTAGGTAACTCGAGTTAATTAATAAATCAATTAACTTGAGTTACACTATAGCCTAGACATATCACCGGAGGCTAGATGTCTTCTACAGACTCACCCTGGGGGAAGAGGTTCTGGCCGATCCCACGTTGTCCTTTTTTCAACGTGATCTACGTAGTATACTCGACCATGCTGGTCCACTCTTTGCTCCCACCTAGAATTAGAAAAGGAAAGGTTACTCCGCTTATGCGGTAATGGAGTTCTTCGAGATGTGTCCCCCTATAAGTGCTCCACTTGAGGTGTGCGCATCCCACGTGCCTTTGATCACAGATTTTCGGTAGCAGTACCTGTCAGTCCATGCATGCGCCCTACACATTCTCATGCTCTTTATCAAGAGCATACAGAGCTGCATGGGTGAACCATCTGAGCTTCTTCTCCTCTGCAAAACCCTGTGAAGGAAATGCTATGAAAGGGGAGTAAGGAGAGTGGGTAGTGAACCACCCATAGGGACAAACATCTTGAACTCCAGTTATTGCACAAGATGAGTAACCTCGCCTCCTTCTTTGAGAAGTGTCCCACTGGGTGTTCCACACCAGATGTCTTCCAAGCCGTATCCCCTCAGGAGGAAGACGCTTTAGAGGCAAATCTAATACTGAAGATATGACTACACTACCAACTGCAGCATCAGTTCTAGGGGAATAAGCCATCACATAATTTTTGGAAAAGGTATGTATCAAGGTCCAGGTTGAAGCCTTGCAGATTTCCAGCAAGTATGACTAATGCCACAGAGGTAGACAGAGAATGGACTAGCATTCTAGAAGAAGAGTGGATACAACGACCAATTTATAACAGGAGACAATGCATCCAGAGATCCACCTTGAGAATCTTTGGGTGGAGATTGTGGATCCTTTGGATTAGTCAGCAATTGAAACACAAACAGTTTGCGAGACTTTCTAAATGGTTTGGTTCTGTCCAGAGAGAAAGCTAATGCCCTTCTGAGATCCAAGGAGAGTAGCATGCTGATCAGTCTGATTTCACTTTGGGACAAAAACTGGGAGATGGACTGACTTGGTTGATGTGAAATTCAGAGGACACCTTATGTAGAAATTTAAGATATGGTTGCAATGAAACTATGTCCTTGAAAAAACTGTAAATGGAGGGTCCATCATTAAAGTGCCCATTTCTATACTCTTCAGGAAAAAACAATGGCCAACAAGAACAGCACTTTCAATGTTAGGGGAAGAAGAGAACAGGTGGCCATTAGCTCAAAGTGGGTTTTCAAGAGACAGTTAAGGAGCAAGTTTAGATCCCATACCAGAGTATGGTCCCTACTTGAAGGGAAAAGGTGCATCAATTCTTTAAGGAATCTTACTTTTGTGGGATGAGCAATCACTGAGAATCCCTCAGATGAGGAATAAAAGGTTATTATAGCCACTAAAAGAACCTTGACAGAACTGAAAGAGTTCTAAGGTTTTTTAATTCCAACAGGTAAATCAAGACATTGATTTACCTGTTGAAATTAAATTAGGCTAACCTAATTGCCTTCTATGATGAGATAACTGGCTCTGTGGATGAGGGGAAAGCAGTAGATGTGCTATTCCTTGACTTTAGCAAAGTTTTTGATACAGTCTCCCACAGTATCCTTGCCCGCAAATTAAAGAAGTATGGGCTGGATGAATGGACCATAAGGTGGATAGAAAGCTGGCTGGATCGTCGGGCTCAATGGGTAGTCATCAATGGCTCCTGTCTAGTTGGCAGCCAGTATCAAGCGGGGTGTCCCAAGGGTTGGTCCCAGGGCCGGTTTTATTCAATATCTTTATCAATGATCTGGAGGACGGTGTGGAATGCACCCTCAGCAAGTTCGCAGATGACACTAAACTGGGAGGAGTGGTAGATACGCTAGAGGGTAGGGATAGGATACAGTGGGACCTAGACAAATTAGAGGATTGAGCCAAAAGAAATTTGATGAGGTTCAACAAGGACAAGTGCAGAGTCCTGCACTTAGGCTAGAAGAATCTCATGCACTGCTACAGACTAGGGACCGAATGGCTAGGCTAAGCAGTTCTGCAGGGATTACAGTGGATGAGAAGCTGGCAGATATGTGACTGAACGCGAGTGAGAGCATACGACATTGTCTCTTGTTTGGCAGAGGTCAGAAGATGACTAGAGAAGTGAGAGGAAGAGAAACAGAGTGGTCAGTGATGGACAGGAACAAAGAGGTGGGGTCCCAAGTTTTCTTGGTAACTTTCCTTCAGTTTGGAGAGCCAAAAAGGAGTTAACTCTTGGAAAGATAAAGTGCCCAGAGATTAAAACATTTTTTCAAATCCTCTGCTACTTGTTTGTTCCCCTCTTCCCCAACCACTCTATGGAGATTCTTGTACCAGGCTACTACCAAATGTTTTAGTGTACTGGCAACAGAATGAAATTCAGTAAAATCCTCACCAGTGAAATGCTAGAAATTTCAGAGATTGGAAATCTAGTAAAATTGCACTTCTTAGGCAGCATCTTGGGAAAAGCACTGCAGGCAATGAGTCCTGAAAAGAAACCATCTTAGGAGTCCCAAGCCTTTAAACTGGAGCTGGTCTGAGCAGTATTCCAGCATAACACACCTGTGATCTTGGTGCAATAAAAGATATACACAAGACCCTGTTTACTGTGTGGCCAACTCGATGTAAATTTTGTGGCAACAGCAGGTTAATTAAAAATTTGAGGGTTTTATCTAATTAAATTTAAAACATAACACAATCAGAACACCTGATATGTTAGTTTTTGTCATTAAATTCAATTTTATTAAATCTCTAAATGTTCATTTTGCCACAGATTTTTGCAGACAGTGCATATCTGCATCATAGCAGTGGTCAGTGGGTAACTGGGTATACAGTATTTGGGACTTTTAACATCCAAAGAATGAGTCAATCTGGTAATGGGGAATAAGTACAATAGTAGCTTGATATTTCTGCTGAAATTATCAGCAGCGTAATAGTTGAGGCTGGCATTTCCAATACTATCATTTGATTTCAGAGTTTACATGCAAGTATGGGGAATGGGGAAATTCACACTCCTCAGAGCTATTGTTTCAGGTTGCCTACATATCAAGGCAAGCAACACTCCATAAATTATGCTGGTCACATTGGAAAGGTTTAAACTACATGATTGTGAAGCAGAGACACAGGTTTTTTTGGGAAAAAATGCTTACATTCTGAAGCACAATTCTGTAGCAAGGGGTTGATTCTCTGGCAAATTCTACAACTGAAGACTATGTAGGATCTACAGTGTTCACAGGACTTGGACTATTTGAAATTAAGGACTTTAGGATGTCTTCTAGATCCTGATTACCCCAAGCAATAACTGCTTTCCTCAGAACAACAATGTTAGCTCATTAAGACCTATATTGTAGTACATGATCACATCCTGATTTGAAGACAACAGTTGCCAGATGAATAGAAGCTCAATAGTTTGAGGGCATGTTACCAAAGAGAACAGAAATGCCAACAAATTTAATTTCTTACTTGCATAACCTATGCCTGTAAACCAATCAAACCATACAGATAATCTTACAAGGCAAAATACAGAAACTATGAGTGTTCACAGAACATGAGATAAAACAGAACTAAACTATACAATAGTACAGAACTCCTACCCAGGTGGAAGAGGACCTTGACTAACAGTACTGTGTGGCTGAGATGGAGGATTTACTGGCTGGACTTGTTTGGATACTGGAGGCGTGGTCAAAGTGGAAGCTGCAGGAATGGTTGTTCCAGCTGTTGCCCCCTCAGGGCTCTGTTCCGAAGGTGCATTTGGAGTTGTACTTGGTGAGGATCCTGCACTGGACTCATCATTTTCTAAGGACATAGATGAAGGACCATTGGCACATCCTATGAAATCAGAGAAAACAAAAATGGAAGGTTCTTGGTTGGTTTTCTCATTATTGTTTAAAACTCAAGAAATTGGTTTTAGAAATTGTTAATCCACATAAAACAAAGACTAGTAAAATAGGTCTGTCAAAAAAGCATAGGTGTAAAACCACACATTTTATCTTATTGGAACAGTTCTTACTGGAGCAGTTCTTTCCTACCTTGCAGAAATGCTAAACTCCTAGTACTGCCACGAACCAGCAGACAGCTTTTTTACTTCTATGCTGGAACATTTCATTATCTTTAAAATAGCAAGCTGCCTATTTTCAATAAATATTGAAGGTATGTAAATTAATCCCTTTTTATGTTGCTCAGTTAAACATTTTTTTAATTTTTATTTTATTTTTTACAAATGAACAATGCAAATTTCCAAAAAAGATGATTAGTCGACATCTATCTGAAAAGAAACTTCATTCAAGGGGGAAAAGAAAAAAAACAAGAAAACAATGGGTGGAAAACTTTAAAAGGAAGCACAAAGTTTCAATTTGGTCAGCAGCAGCATATCATTATTTATGAAAAACAGAAAAACACTGTGTTTGATTTGGCCAAGATAAGTAGGTTTGAAAAGTTGAGATAGACATTTGCTGTTTTTTTTTTTAAACAAACATTGCAATAATCTTTTAACAATGATCTCAGCATTGTAAGCGATAAAAGAGCTACATTGCTCATGTAAGCCATATTAAAATATTATAAGTGAGGGATGCAGTGTAGTTTAGTGGATGAAAAAGAAGTTCTAATTTAGTCTACTTCCTGACCTCTGTAGGGGACGGCATTCGCTATAGATGCTTTCTTGAGAAGATTCCATGCTGCACCTGGGACTGGCTATTCAATCAAATACTATTCCCACTTCTCAGTGGGCTGCTGGGATGGGATGAGGAAACTGACTCCCACAAACGTCCCTTTAAGAAAAATTCCTTGTGTTTTTTTCTATAAAGATGGTTTTCTAAGCACTCTATATCTGAATACAGATTGTGTAACACATTATACATACATTTCATAGATACTACCTACATTTGTCCACAGCTCGAGATAATGTCTCCTAAGAAACTCTAGGAGGCCACTTCTATTTATCAGAAAATTCTGAATGTCATGGCCTTTTGTTAGCAACTGTCAGATGATAAGTAACAAAAACATCTACTCTATTTTAAGGCAAAAATATTAAGAATTTGGCAGCTTTTTGCTATTATGACAGTTTTTGACACTGGAGATGGTCGGATTTGTAACAAACACCCACTCTAATCTACCAGAGCAAATGCTGCTACCTACTCAGGAAGGCTGTTTTAGACATCAATCCTTCCAACACTTACTACCTAGTATGGTCACATCAAAGTCAATTGGACATGTCACATAGTAAGCATTATCCTTAGTAGTATTTGCATGATCAGGCCTTTTGGGGCCTTCAGCACTTCTGTTCGTGTTTGAAATATAGCCATTGTTCTTCCACAAACATGAAATGAGAGATTTCTAATGATAAAAACAGCAATTAAGAAAGAATGTACCAAGACAGGAAGCAAGATCATTTCTCCGTGGCAGAGCATTTCTGAAGGATTTGCTAAAAAAAAATGGAATCAGTGCATCTGAGGAAGATGTTAGAAATGGTCATGACTCTTCAAATGGAATGTAACTTATACATAGCTTTTGAATGGATGTTTGGCACTGGAATACATACCAACCACAGAAGTGGGTCTACGAGGAGTGGGTGGAGGTGGTCGGGAGGGTCTGGGAGGCCTAGCAGGTTTAAAGACTCCATTTGTGAGTAACGGAGAATCACTGCCATTAACAGTCCTTACTTCACTGGATCCTGCATCCTCATAGCTTTCAAGGCCATTTGCATTAGCCCTTTGTGAGGGGAAATAGAAACAAGAATTCTTAAGAATTTGTAGAAGATATTAGAACTAAAATTTAAACGATTATGGCTTTAAATAGAGGAAATATTTATAACCTGCAAGATTTTCAGAATATTATACAAAACAAATAGTTTTTGTACAACATGTTTACATATTTGTTATAGCAATAAACCTCTTCACAGTCCAGATATACAACTGTACAGAATTTAAATTGGTTGCCATATATCTAACAGGAAGCATTTGTAGATGAGTTTAAACAGAGGTGAAGAAAAGCAGAGGCCATGTTTGGAAAGATGGAATAGGAATACTGGAACAGCAGAAGAGATAGGGATTGGAAATCTGCATACAATTCTCAGTTTGCTTTCAAAACTTATTTTTTAAATCAAATGATTTTCATACTAGCATGAACATCTCATAAAAATCACAGATTTGTACTAGGATACTGATCAGATTTTTTCATCATAACCTTAATAAAGTAATCCAACATTAGAGGACATACTTATGAATTAAACACGAGTTTACCTAAAGGGACATTAATACATGGAAAGCACAATTTAGAGTTATTTTCAGTATTTACATGTTACACTTATACCATATTTGTACTTCTATAATGCAATTTTATAGATCTAAAAGATCTTAATAAAAATTAAAGGAATTAAGATAACATCATTCTTGAAAAGCAGACATTATTCCCATTTTTCAGATTAATACACAGTGCCTAAATTAATCAAAACAAAAAAACTTTGTTAACTTAGAGTTAAGGTTGCTAAGTGCAATTCAAGAGAAGATACTCTGGAAACACTTGTTTAATAATATTAAATAGTAGGTAAATCACAAGGTAAGATTATGTAAAACAATCCTGACACTAAATGTCACATTTCTATTATATCAGAGAAATTTACTTGTAAATATAGCCTCTATAATAAACCAAACTAACTGTACTCTTTTTGAAACACCAATGTAATTTCCTTCACAATGGATTGCTGCAAGGTTTGGAAAAAAAAATAAGAACTTCACTTCTAAAGGGATCACATGACAATTCTATCATCCAACAACTGAATTGCCATAGATTTTCAGATAGTGTTTGTGCCCCCTTCTGATACAAGGATATTCCCAAGGTACTAATAATTTGTGAAGCTCCTTCCATCAGAAATGGAAAAAGCATTAATGAGGAAGCATTAGAGAAAGCCACAAAGTACTCAAAAGAATGTGTAATGTGCTCCTACTGGCTGCTTTAATTTGAAACCCTTCTTTGCTATGGGCATTGCTTTTTTATGTTTGAATTGTAAAGTTCTGTTAAACCTTAAGATGACACAAATTTTTCAGATGTATTGGCCATCATACCACCTGGTCGTCACACTGATTTGACATGCATAACCTTCAACAAATGAGACTATTTACGAAAACAGAAAATAAGGGGAGTTGGCTTATAACAATCACAACAGCGAGTTAACACCCACATATATAAAACACAAAAAACTATGCTGAAAGACTTAAGGTTGCAAGTCAAGCACTGAAAGTTAGTAAATGCCAGAAAAATGAATTCCATCTGTACAAGTTTAATTTAGCTCTTTATGTATATGTTGGGGAGAACTCAGTCCTCCTGGTCTCCAGGACAGTGCTCTGAACACAAGAGACCACACTTTCTTTTCTTGCAACACACTACCTCCTTTCTGTCCAATGAGTGCAGTAGAACAAACACACAACCATGTAGTTAAAAGCTCTGTTACTTCATCTGTAAAATGGGGGAAATGATACTAGCCTCCCTCCTATGTGGCTTTCCTCAATAGTAACGACTATGAAAAGCACACAATTATAACATCACTCAGTGGAAGGTCTCTGCCTGTTTCCCAGCCCAATATATCTTCCCCTTAGAAAACTGGTGTACCAGCTTTGGCTTTCTTGAACTGTAGCTCTGTGTCTATCATGTAGGAGACTGAATGGACCCTGGGAATACACTCAGAACACACTGCATTTAAGACCTCCGTGGGACTGGACCATTCTCAATGCAGATAGAGTGTTTGAAGATTTTAGCAGCAAGTCTATACTTAGCATGTACACATTTCAAATTGTCAGAGGCTTATAATTCAGCCATATCAGGGTGGTTTCTCACAGGGACAGCAAAGGCATCTCTCCTTGGCTCAGTCCCTGTGCCAAATTTCAAGTGCTTGCTCTAAAGCATGAGGCACTTGTGCTCTTCAGAAAAATGGGAAGAAAAACATAACAGGCTAAGTTACCTGTTTTCTCTTTATCTTAATTTTGGAAATGGTTGAACTGTTTTTCTGGAACTTTCTAAAAAAAATTCAGCTTGAGGCAGAAACCAAGCACAGAAAATTTCAGCCTGAATGATTCAAATTTGACAAAATTACAAGCAACCAAAAACCGGGACTTATAATGGAAAATGTTTGAGAATTTTAATGGCAGGCTTCACTGCTTCTATTATGAATTTTCAAACTTTTACATAAATCATAATTCAGATATAAATGACTCAATAACTGAAGACCCTTTTTGTATCAGATATTAGAATTGCTGCTATATAAACTAATCCGAGCCTATACTTCTGAAAATAAAATTCTGTAAATGTAGAGTGTTCATTGATCAGTGTGGATGGGTCAGAATAAATTTTACAGTGGACCACTAGTTGCAATCTCATCTAGGGAATCATAACCAAGTATCTCTATAATAAACATACTATTTGCACTCTTGGGAATTTTTTTATTCAAAATAAGAAAGAGGCTAGGAATGGAAGTTGTATATCACAAGATTTGTGGAATCAAGCCTAATTACATGCATGTCTGACCTAAATATACAGCACTACTTTTGCTCTGTATCAGAGACAGTGCTCATGATAATTTAAAGTTACTATGCCTTATAGCCCTCAAAGAATTTAAAAATAAGTGACTATTTGATCATGTGCTAATCAACAGTGATTTGAAATTTACTAGAGTTAAAGCAAAGTTTTCGCTCAGTCCCAGAACACGTTACTTGGGTTTTGAACGTTACGGTCAAGAGCTTTATATTTTATCCTCTTGCACACATTATCAAAATCAGCCGGGAGGATGATGTATAAAGAGACATTATTTGACATATAACACCTATGCAATCACACATTCTAGAAGCAGTTAATTACATAGTCAATTTCAAAGGTTCAGTTTGTCTTCAGAGCCCTCACAGAATTGGCCTCAGATGATGAAGAGATTGTTTTAGTAAGATCAAGACCTCCTACAAGAACTATATTATGTTGGAACAATGGACACACTTATTTCAGTTTAATCTAAATCAATTAGGAGCAGGATTAAACTAAACCAAAATAAACATTTTTAAACCAAATTAAGACTATCAACACATGAGTTTGCACTGATTTAACTAAACCAGTTTATTTAAACCAGAGCAAATCTGTGTATACATAAGGCCCAAGACTCAGGAGGAGGAAGAACTGACCAAATCGGTTACACAGGCACAGCCTTGTGAACTCACGGCCATTAATCTCAGCAAGGTCTGGGATCCATTCAGTCATTAAGTATTTATCAGTTTAACAGTACAAGGCAGGAGAAGAAAACTTTTTTTTTTTTTTTTTTGAGGAGGATTGTAACTCAGGAATCCAAATGAAGCCATACTTGGATCACTACTAAGAACGACCATACTGGGTCAGACCAAAGGTCCATATACCACAGTACCCTGTCTTCCAACAGTGGCCAATGCCAGGTGCCTCAGAGGGAATGAACGGACCCAGTAATCATCAAGTGATCCATTCCATTATCCATTCTCAGTTTCTGACAAACAGAGGCTAGGGGCACCATCCCTGTCCATCCTGGCTAATAACCATTGATGGACCTATCCTCCATGAACTTGTCTTGTTCTTTTTTGAACCCTGTTATAGTCTTGGCCTTCACGACATCCTCTGGCAAGGAATTCCACAGGTTGACTGTACGCTGTGACACAAAATATTTCCTTTTGTTTGTTTTAAACCTGCTACCTAGTAATTTAATTTGGTGACTCCTAGTTCTTGTGTTATGAGAAGGAGTAAACAACACTTCCTTATTTACTTTCTCCACATCAGTTATGATTTTATAGATCTCTGTCATATCCCCTGTCTGTTGTCCTTTTTCCAAGCTGAAAAGTCTAATGCTATCTTACCTCATTAGATAAACCAAATTTCAAAACAATCCAAACACCTATTAGGACTTTAGAGCACTTACAAGTGTAAAGCTTTAAAGCATGCAAAACAGCAGAAATGGAAACCTCCTAGCTGTTTTTCTGTATTGGTAAAAAAATACAGGAAAAATGTACTTTTTCTTAATTAATATTAATATATGGAGATATACCTCTCTAATAGAACAGGAAAGACCTTGAAAAGTCATCAAGTCCAGTCCCCTGCCTACACACTAGCAGGACCAAGTACTGTCCCCTGGCAGATTTTTTGCCCCAGATCCCTAAATGGCCTCCTCAAGGACTGAACTCACAGTCCTGGGTTCAGCAGGTCAATGCTCAGACCACTGAGCCATCCCTCCCCCACTTCTTAAATACCATTCTCATTTTGGGTCCCCCAAAGATTTCATGGATGACATATACCACCTTTGGTGAAACTCAGCAGACTGAAAGCATTCTGACCTGTACCCCATCAACAGTCTGATCTCTAGCTCTGTGTAGAAAAACCTCACATAGAATGGAAAATTTTAGAATAATGGCTTTTTTTCAGGCTTTGTCTCTGCAACTGCTAGCTCTAAAGACCTCAGATCTGGACTACTAACCTTACCCTGCACGCTCCCACGGTCCACCTAACTTCAAAGGAACCCAACTGAGCACATTGATTTTAGAGCACTTCGAAAGGTTCACTTTTAAACAAAAGTCATAATGCAAGCTTTAGTATAATGGTGAGGCTGCACTGCTATAATAATGTAAAAGCAGCACATGACCTCCTCAGGCAAGTAATGAACTCCTACCTTGTGTCGTTTCTTGCTCTGGAGCCATCACTCTGCGTGGGACCTTAAATACCAGAAAAAGAAAGGCAATGAACTTATTTAGTGTGGACTTCAAGGTAAAAAAAACAGACTTCAACGCTCAGATTCATTTCTAATGTTGAGGGTAAATGAAGAGCATCTCCCTATTTCTGAAAGCTTTTTTCACACAAATCTATTTACCAGTCACTTTTTAAGCTATTATTACTGAGGAGCACAAGAAAAGAGCAGTAACACATTCTTTCCCCTCAAAGGTGTAATAACACAGATTCTGAATATTATTCAGCTATTTTGTGACATTGCTTGAGTCTGTTATGGGGGTACGAACAAAAGTGATTTCTCATAACTGATGAACTTGTGCAGTTGGCAATCTTCCACTGCCAAACTCCACCTTGTAGAAAGAAAGCTGTTTTTAATGTCCTCCTTTCTCTGCTCTCCAGGTGGCAGGATAAGACAGCAAAAAGAAAGCTGCACTTCTGGAATTTTTCCTTCCTCTGTTTCATGAATTACTCCCTTGGTGACAACAGGTGTGGGGTTGTTTCTGCTGCTTTGCTGGGCCAGCTCCCTGGTACTCCCTTAATCTGGGCCCTTTCTCCATCGCTCTGAAGGTTATTCAGAGAGAACCAAGGAACCACTGGCAGCTTTAGGAGTTGGCTACTCTCCAAGCAGAACAGCAGTTCTTGATGGCCTCAAACAGAACTGTAGCATATCAGCCTAAACTCCAAAGTTCCTTGTAGCTCCTCATTCAACTGCCTTGTACAAATCTGACCACAAAACACAGCACTTGTGGTACTGCGAGTTGGCAGTACCGACTGCACTTTAGCCTACGTCTGGCTTCCACAGAGAAATATGAAGTTAACCAGATGCTCAGATATCACTATGTTGGGGTCTATATAAAAAAATCTAGGTAGAAATAAGCACATATGCAAGAAAATATATTAATTTAATCAGATCAAGCAAGCAATTGTAATTCCAAGAATGGAAAAACCATGACTTGATAAATAGAATATTGCAAATACTTCCAACAACTACATATATAATTATGCACTCTAAGGGAAAAGAATGTATTGGCTACTTTTCCCCTCTCAAAAAATAGCCCTTCATATTTATGTTTTTATCTTCTTCGTTTCCAATAATATCTGTATTTTTTAAAAGAGTTTGTTCCCCTGCAGCCTTGCTCTTCCTATTTGATCTTTCAGTGAAATTATAACACTGAAAATTGAAGATTAGGAGCTGTGTTAGTCTGTATCCGTAAGGAAAACGAGGAATACTTGTGGTACCTTAGAGCAGTGGTCGTCAAACCGGGGTGCGCGCACACCCAGGGGTGCGCGAGACCCCAACGTCACTGCTGAGCCTGCCCAGTAGACCGCTGAACTGCTGGGCGGGCTATTTTGGTCCTGCCGAAATACTGCCGCTGCCGGCAGCTTCCGGTTTTTGCGGCGGCATTTCGGCAGACATACCCGCCCTGGGGGCTGCCAGACTTTTCCCTCTGTGGAAAGGGGCCGTGGGGGAAAAAGTTTGCAGACCCCTGCCTTAGAGACTAACTAGTTTATTTCAGCATAAGCTTTCGTGGGCTATAGCCCACCTCATTGGATGCATGGAATGGAACACAGAAGTAAGATGCTTTCTGTGTATATAAATGCATCTTACTTCTGTTTGTTCCATTCCATGCATCCGACGAAGTGGGCTATAGCCCACGAAAGCTTATGCTGAAATAAAATGCTTAGTCTCTAAGGTGCTACAAGTATTCCTCATTTTCAACAATGAAACTGTTACTTCTCAAGTCACCTGTAGGTCTATGGATTGGGAGATAAGCGGATGAAGACTTTTTCTTGCACAGTCAGTAGGGGGAGAGCTTTTATTCAAGGAAAGATCCAAAATAATAGTGTAACTATGTTTTTGGGGAGCAGGTGGGAAGTCAAACCTGGGATCTGAGTCTCCACTGCTTGAGATAAAAGACATTGATCTGTTAGCTCAAAGCCCTTAGTCCAGGGGTGGGCAAACTATGGCCCCCGGGCCACATCCGGCCCTCGAAACTGGCCTGCCTGGCCCCTGAGCTCACCGGGAACACTCAACCCAGCCCCTCCCCTGTTGTCCCTCCACATCTACACTGCCGCTTGGGCAGTGCTCTGGAGAGTGGGGCTGCGCGGCAGTGTGTCTGGCTCCAGTTGCTGCCCTGAACAGCGTGGTAAGGGGGCCAGGGTTGGGCGGTTGGATAAGCGGCAGGGAGTCCCGGGGGGATAGTAAAGGGGGGGGGACAGTAAAGGGGACAGGGAGCAGTTGGAAGGGGTGGAGGCTCGGGGGAGAGGGGGATAGATAGTTAGGGGATGGGGGAGGTTAAGGGGGTCTTGGATAGAGTGCGAGAGTCCTGGGGGTCTGTTCTGATAATCAGTGACAAAGTGGTGGACTTTATTTTAAACTGCTCTATTTGATTTAGGGCTTGTCGCCATGGTGGGGTAACCCAAAGTATAGGGTTCTGATTTTGAAAGTGCAATGTACTGTGCATGAATTGATCCATGTAGACCTTACTGGTGTGCACTAATGGTTCCCCAGTGCTTTTTAGTATCATACTGTTTGAAACCAGCGAGGTCTACACAGACCAATACATACACAGTATGTTAGTATGCTTTAGAAATCATACTCCTGTAGTCAGCATTACCCCACAGTGTAGTCAAGCCCTTAGAAACTGAAAGACTTAAAACAAGACTACAATAACTGTAAGATACAAATGTATAAATATTTAGAACTTGTCTGCCTGCAAAATCCAAAAGGCCCCACTGTTTTCTGCAGCACTGTACACTGTAGCAACATTAGGTAAATTAAAATTAAAAGTATGATTAGAAATTAAATATCAAAGTGAATTATTCAGCCATTACAATATTCCTTTTAGTTTGCTATTAAATTCAGATTATTTTGCATTATTCTTATATATTCAAATGCCACACATTTACGTACTGAAAGCTGGTGATTTTGACAGCTGGATAGGTGTATTTCGACATCAAGAAAGACATAGAAGATAGTTTGGGATCGAGAGATAAGGTAGCATGGTCCAGAGAACAGGTACCCAGTATTACTGGTACTGCACTAATATCCAGGAGCCTCAGCCATGGGCTAGAACTCCAGGGTACTATGTACTGAACAAACACACGGAACTTAGGATGAAAGTAAAACACACGGATGTGGCCTTATGCTAGAGGCAAGTACCAAAAGATCTGAAAAACCTCCATTATAATGTATTTGAGGCTCCTTCTTGAAGAGCTGGGCAAACTATGTAAAAGGACTTTCAAAACTGGGACTCTGAAAATTCAGGATATACGACTACTGCCCACAATGGTATCTCCTCAGAATTACATTAAGGCAGTTTAAGTCATAGTATGACTATTGCTACACTGATTCCACTATTCAAACTTCTAGATTATGTTCTGGTAGAAAGTGCATACTTGAAAGTGCTCATCTGAATACTGAAATATGCTGTTAGTTCAAAGGGCAGAGTCTAAACAATTCATGGTTAATGCAGTTAAACTGCAGATTGTTATCAGATGCTGAGGGCAAAGTTAATCTGAAGTCTCTATGCAGTACATAGCAGCTCCAACTCAAAGTACTGTGTCAGCTGCTCATACTTTGAGACCCATTAAAAAAAAAGAACCATAGGAAAAGACAGACATGGATAAAATATAGTTCAATGACAAGAAGAGAGCAACTCCAGACACTCAAACAGCTGACTTTATAATCTATGCATAAATAAATAGCTTTCGGAGGAAATAAGAAAACCAGAGTACCTAAATGGTTAGCTCCTAGGAAAAACATTTCATTTATTGATATTCTACAAACATGCAGACACTAGCTCCATAATCAAGTTACTAGCACACTTGGCTAGGTGTCTGTAATAATCTGTTCAGTTTTAAAAATGAAACAAAACAAAAACTTCAGAAAACTGTGAATGAAGAGATGATACAAAAAAAGGAAAGTCAGACTGAACAGTGTAATGAATCTTGAAATAAAATATTTTGAAGTCCCATCACTCCTTTTATTCAGTTATTTTATAGATCACAAATTCAAACTTCAAAAAAACCCAAAAAGGTTAATTGAAGAGTTCAGTCTTTACAAGAGTGCAATATAAGTGCTGTAGGTAATTATTATAAATAAAATGTTGTACTATCTTCCAGTAAACAGCCTTAGATAATCAGAGACTACACACCCTATATACGTAAACACTCACTCACTTCTTATACTTGTGGCATCGCCATTAGTTAGGAGCTCAGGATCTACCTGCATCCCATCCAGACAAACAGATAAGTCTCCTATCACCTCTGCTGGTTCTCGATCACCGACAAGCTGCAATGTCACAACCACCTGCTCAACTAGAAAAGAAAGTACAAAGAAATTAGAAGCTTCCCTTTATGTTAACATACTATATTTTATTAAAGAAATCATAAAACTACAGAAAAGGATTATAAATAGAATAGCTCTGAATCCCCATAGGAATAATGTTAACAACATTTATGCTCTTTGCAAACAATCCTCCCAAACCTCCTGTAAATCGGTATTATTCCCTTAAAAATGGGGAGACTGAGGCAGAACAGTGAAGTGGCTTGAACACAGAAAGAACCAGTATTAGACCGGGGTCAGAATTCTGGAGTTTCTGGCTGTCTTGTGTTTAGACCACTGGACTACACCCCTCAAACAACTACAAGAGTGGACCTCCAAAACACCTTGAAGAACCAGAATTAATAATATTCCTCATGAAGTGCATATACAAGTTTTATATACAGACAAGAATATTATTCCAGTCACTGAAAAAATGTACATTTAAAAACAAAGCTTTCTTCAGGGGACTGGCCTGTTCTGCACTGTTACACGGATACCAGTAAGTCCTGCAATTACAGTATAGACATTTGAAAGACCGAAAGCAAATAATTCTTTGGAAGGCCAGAACAAAATGGAGCCAATGCAAAGGTATGTGCAATAGTAATATGGATTCTCTGAGGAGGGATTTTGTAATACAGTATTCAATGGGCTTCTCTTTCCAAACAATGTGAAGAGCATATGTTCAACTACATAAGATATTTGAATCTCGTGAAATGATATAGCATCTAAATGATATAGCATCTAAATGATCTAAACAAAGCAAGCAAGCAAACAAACAAAAACACCCTTCACATGCATATTTATGTATCTAGTGCCAGGAACATGACTCAGACAGTGTTTAACTTTAAAATAATTCTTTTCTGTGGCTTTTTTTTTTTATCATCTGCTTTTCAGTTTGATTTTTCACTCCCACATTCCACCTCTTACTCCACACCAGTGAGGTGTAAATACCATGTTTGTAATATCACTATAAAAACAGTGTATTATAAGACTACACTGCATGATCAGCCAGAATGAAATAAATTGCAAGAGAAAGCTCTTAAATACAATCGGCAGACAAAAAAAAGAGCAATTATACGTTAGATAAATTGTTTAAATTGTCACATTATTGTTTGGAACTTCTGAAAGGGTTAAACACAGCACCTTGAACTACCATATAACGCAAGTCTGGCAAATTCCATACATATAAGAAATTTTTTTAGTTACATACTTACGTTTCATGTTGTTTGATTTCAATGTCTCATGAACTTCCAGAGTAGCACTACCCAGAAGAATATCAGACTTTAATGTCTGATGGCTCCAGACTCGAAAGTTTAATTTACTGACAGGAGTGACAATTCTGTTGGAAAAACAACATACACAGAGCAGGACAATGGTGAACAGTGGGCAAAGCGTTACAAACTAAGATACCCATCAACTTTCATTTAGAAAATAAAGCTTATTCAAAATAAAAATGGTAATATTTTACTGCCACACTAAACTTCAGAGATTTTTAAAATTACAACAGCTTAAATGCATTAATTTTCTTGTTATGCGAATGACAAGAAAGCAAGATACCAGTAAAAGATAAAGAGAAATCAAAATGGTTGCTAAAATTGTTCATTCTTGGGTCAGAAAGTAGAGATTGTTTCTGAGTTTAAGAAACTTAATCATACCTGTACAAAAATTGACTATTAACTGTTACAATTTACTCCTAAAATTGCTATAACCAAAAAATGAGAAGACTATGTGTGTCTTTTTTTTCACTTAAAAAACACCACCACAACTTTGTGTAGGTTCAGTTTACAGTGTACCTTACATGGTCCTGTATGAACTTTTCATCTAGCAAGAGGGGAGAGAATATATTTTCAAAGAACAAAGCCATCGTAAAACATTAACATTGGCAAGGGGTCCAGAGGAGAGGGTTAGTACTCAAAACTACTTTTAATATTTTGAAAAGTTGACTAGATTCAAGTGATTATGTCCCAATGTGCACTGCCGTGAAAATGCAAAGGTCTACATTGTCACATACTTAGTCCACACCGCTGTGATGGAAGTGTGAGGAACTGGGACTCTATGAAAAGTTGTTCTTATAAACTGATACAGCATTTTGCACCACCATGCTTTTGACTACAAAATGAAATAAAGTTACCAGAACTCCTGATTAATAGTGGACACCTTCATGAACAGGGTCTTCTCTTTGATACGACAGCGCTATACAGGCATGTCACGTCTTGCGCAAGGGTTCCGTTCCGCGGTTACCGCGTGAAGCGGAAACCGCGTATAGCCAGAACCCATTCACTTTAATGGGAGTCGAAATTGCGCCCCCTACAGGAAGTTTTAATTCCCCTCCCTTTTCTTTTTTTGTTTTTGCGGACCGCATAAAGCTGAAATCGCGTATGTTAAATACGCCTAAGACGCGACATGCCTGTACACTTAACTCTAAATTCACTCCCCCAAAATTACCAGAAGCGGAGTGAGTGTATTACTTTCAAAACATTCTAAACTCTTGCTGACCTTGGAGTATGCATCTCAAATTTAGTCCTATGTAATTCCCCCTGTAGAATATAAACTATCACTACAGCATCCACCATGATGTCTAAAGCAACTTGAATGCAATCACAGACTATATTATAGTAAGCAATTTATCTGTTCATTCTCACCTGTTCCCCTCTCCCTCCCAAAAAACCTGTTTAGAGCAAAACAAAGGACACCCACTTTTTCAAACTTATACAAAAACTGAATAATCTAGTGGTTCATGAAAAGTGCTAGATTAACACCCCTGGAGACAAAAGTCTTCCACAGAACAGGTGCAGCACTGACTGTGAGAAAAGCTTGCATTGCCACTATGTGCTGCCAATAGGAAAATTTCTGTGCTTTACCAAATATTTCCTTTCCTGGAATAATGAGATTCACAGATCCATGATATTTGGGATCTCTGCTCTATGCAGCAATGGAGGCAGAACAAACCTCTCAATCAACATCAGGGGAGAAGTGACTCTACCTCTGTGAAACTGCCAGCTGAGACACTTCTAGAGCCTAGGAAATGTCTAACCACTCTATACTAAAAGGAAAATTAAGTATTAAAATTAAATAGAACAATCTTCCCGCAAATCAAAGACTTCAGTGACCAACAAAGTTGAGTGCTAATTAATAATCCAGTATCTTTCCTCAATTTACTGCCCATTCAGGGTGTTTAATCTGTGGACCACATTATTCTACGAAAGGAAATTTTCAGGCAAGAAATAGATACATTTTTCTATTCTTATTTGTAGTGAAATCTAAAGATCTATGACACTGAGATTTTCATAGTAGTGTCCACTCAGGCTGAGGATGAACTGTAAACACGTGTTATATGTCTGTATTTAACACATCAGTTATGTGAGTCAAAGAGGGTAACCTTTTCCCAGCAGTCACTGGGATATTACAGTAAGGAGCATCCATCTACCAAAAGCAGAATCAGACTATAGCTGGACATCTAGCTTGTAGAATTTGGAGAAGGTCTGAACAGATGAGCAGCTAGCTGCTTTACAGATTTCGTCGTTCAAGGTATATGATCTTTTCGACCATAAACTTGCCATAGCTGTGAGGGAGTGAGCTAGCTCTGATGCTGGAAGACAGAGTTATGCTTTTTGCTCTGCATGCTTCTGATATACAATAGTTTAGCCATCTGTGTGCGTTAGAGGCCTGATCTTTTTGGCATTGATTTGTCACACTGGGCAGTGAGGGTGAGATGAAAATCATGGCTTTTCCCTCTAACCTTTGTAAAATACTGTGACCTTTTTTCTACTGCTAAAGCCCACATGTGAATCCTGACTACTACTCATCTTCCTGGTAGTCACCTATCCCATCCAATCCATTCAAAAAACACCACTAATATAAAATAAATAAGGTCTACCTATCCTGCTAGTCATCACCCATTCCCCTTAATTCCACCAATTGTTTATACTTTGTTCTACTTCACGTTCAGTCTTTTCTTTTCCAGCAAGACTCTGCCGTGCTGCCTATCTTTGGGCATTGTCTACCATAAGAAAATTAAGACCCAGAATTCTTCACCAATGCTCCTCTATCAGCATTGGCAATGGTGGAGGCTAAGGTGTAGAGAGAACTTGGCTATTTTTATGTATTTGCAGTATGGTAGCACAGAACCCCCAACTGATATTGCTAGGCATTGTATAAAGTGTTTCCAGTCTAAATAAAATTTTACCATCATATCCTCTAACCTGCTCTGCAACCTCCTACATTGCTGAATTATGGGTCCTATATTTACTGGTATAGATAACACCCATAACACCACTAATATCAAAGTGCTAATGTGGCTTCTGAATCTCAAATGCTATTTTCACATAATCTGATTATGTTCTACACGCTGCCTAAGCCTCTGCTCTCTTTCTCCTCCTCCCACTTACAAGTTTTCTGCCACAGAATTGGGGACCCTAGGATTTCCAGGGTCCACAGCTCTGGAATAGCCCACCAAGCAGATAGTTCAGGGCTCCATTTCCTTTCACAGAAAATTTAGAGATTTTTCATTTTCATTCCAAATTGGAACTAAACCAAACTCTGAAAACAGATTACTTATTCTCTGCCTGGCTCCACCAGTAGCCTTAATTTATAACTCAAGTACAGTGGATCTGCATATACACTCATTGCTCTTCAATGTAGACTGAACAGGGCCAATGTGCAGAAAATGCTCATGTATTGATGTGTGTTAGGTGGCAGACCTGGAGAATAAAAATACTTTGCATCTTGTATATTTAAAAAAGCAGGTTGTCAAGATTAAAAATAAACAAAAAACAGCTTCTATACAACTGGCTAATGCAATATTAAGTGCTTTAATGTATATAAACCATTCAGGTCTTGTTCTCTTAAGAATGGCTCTTCAATGCTGGGGAACAAACCAAATAAATAAAAGAAATTAACTATGCATCTTAGTTAGGCACATGTATGGAATTTTCTCCCACTAACCAGGATGTTCCCAGGTTCTCTAAAGGGACCTTATAATGCAATATTTCTGGAACATAAGTGCTACCAGATATGATAACAGCTGCATACAATTTCTGTTGATTCCAATGTTCCACAGGATGCATTCTGGGGCATTTCTAGAGAACTGGATTTCATGAAAGATAAAGAAGTTTTCTTTCATGGGTACAAAAGGAATGTTACACTTGCATTGGAGGTTGGATCTGTGCAAGTAGGAGTCACCCAAAAGCAGGCTCTAAAATATAACTTGCTATATAACTACTAATATGGTACAATGAACAGCTGTGTCTTGAAACCAGAGTTCAGAATTTTGAATTGACAACACCCCCCCGCCACCTCAGTAAATGCGTAACGAACAACTGAGCATGGGATAGTGTCAGCTCTATCACAGATTTTCCTTATTTTTGATAAAGCTGCTTTTTGACATGATCTATTTGCATATCATGTGTGCTAATATGGAATATATTCCTGTGTTAACTCTGCATCCCGTTCATGCCACGTAAGTTAATGCACAGTATTTATATAAATACTCTATACTATAGCAGCCATATTACAGTACCACCTTTTTCTTTAATATGAAACACACTGATTTTGTCATATTGTGTTATTACAACAGAGCACACTGTTTAGAAAGGACTGATCTGTAAAAGCAAAAACAGCTCCAAACCTACACTGTAAGATGTTGCTTCCACTTTGGACTATTTGTATTGTTGCATTTTTCTGTCTTCTTTGACTGTCCATCTACTGAGACTTCCACATAAGGGCTAGGTCCAAACCATTTATTTTTATTTTCTTTTAATTTTGCTGAGATAACTGTTAAAAAAAGGGGAAAACAATGAATGTTTTATTCTGTTCAATACGCTATCAGTTAAAAATGCACTTTGACAACTAGCAGCATTCCTGTAACAAACTCATTTATTAAAAATGAACACAACATTGTTTTCCTTAGTACAGAAAGTAGCCATGGCTGTAATAACCTAGAATACACTGACATGTAATACAGCTCAAATAAACCCCACAAGACTACTGCACAAGAATTCTCTTTACCTTGAACTAGATTCACTAGTACAACAAATCACACTTTTGTGCACTGTGATTTCAAATCGAGGAAGAATTTGACAGACACTGCATTTGAAGAATTCAACTGCTATGAGAGCAGAAAGATCAGTGCTCCAACACTAGCAGAGTATATGAAAGTCTTCTCACACTAACATGGCTAGAAGGTTACAGCCACAGCTGACTTCCAGGAAGCTAACATACTTGGTGTCTCCAGCACATACTAGTTAGGGAGGTGCATGCCGCCCCTTTTCAAAGAGGCTGCAATGTTCAGACCCTGCCTCATATTGCAGCTGCCTGCCTTTATTCATCCTACCCTGCCTGGAGAAGATGGCACATGTAATTGTGCAGGAGGACTACCATAGAGAGGGAAAAAGAAAGTAACTGCACAGAACCCATCCTGTCCCTGGCTCTGCTGTCCAGGCAGCTCCACTATCCTGCTCCTGATATAGCCTGGCCCCAGCTCTGCCCTGGGCTTCCAGCCCCATAACTTGGTCCCAACTGCAACATGCCTGTCTCCTTCCATACCGACCCACTCCCACCTGAGTCTGGCACAGACACCTGCCTGCTCTGAAGCTGGGGAGAGAAAAGAAATACCTGGCCTAGAACCAGCAGAAATATTGGAACTAAGGCTGTCAAGTGATTAAAAAAATTAATCGCACTCTTAATAATAGGATACCATTTATTTAAATAGGTTTGGATGTTTTCTACATTTTCAAATACACTGATTTCAATTACAATACGAATACAAAGCGTGCAATGCTCACTTTTATTTATTTTTGATTACAAATGTTTGCATTGTAAAAAAAACCAAAATAGTATGTTTCTATTCACATAAGTACAATAGTGCAATCTCTATCATTAAAGCTGAACTTACAAATGCAGAATTATGTACAAAAACTAACTGCATTGCAAAAGAAAACTATGTAAAACTATAGAGCCTACAAGTTCACACAGTCCTATTTTTCGTTCAGCCAATTGCTCAAACACGTTTTTTACCTTTGTAGGACATAATGCTGCCTGCTTCTTGTTTACAATATCACCTGAAAGTGAGAACAGGCATCTGCGTGGCACTGCTGTAGCTGGCATCACAAGACATTTATGTGCCAGATGCACTAAAGATTCATATGTCCCTTCATGCTTCAACCACCATTCCAGAGGACATACGTCCATGCTGATAACTGGTTCTGCTTGATAACCATCCAAAGCAGTGTGGACCTATGCATGTTCGTTTTCATCATCTGAGTCAATCAGATGCTACTAGCAGAAGGTTGATTTTCTTTCTTGGGTGATTTGAGTTCTATCGTTTCTGAACTGGAGTGTTGTTCTTTTAAGACTTGTGAAAGAATGCTCTACACCTCGTCCCTCTCAGATTTTGGAAGGCACTTCAGATTCTTAAACCTTGAGGCAAGTGATGTAGCTATCTTTAGAAATCTCACATCTTCTCAAATCTTCTATTTTGTCAAATCTGCAGAGAACATGTTCTTAAAACGAACACCACATGCTGGGTCATCATGTGAGGCTGATATAACATGAAATCTATGGCAGAATGCAAGTAAAACAGAGTAGGAGACATACAATTCTTCCCTAAGGAGTTTAGTCTCAAATTTAATTAATGCATTTTTTTAAATGTGCATCAGCAGCATGGAAGTATGTCCTCTGAAATGGTGGCCGAAGCACAAAGGGGTATATGAATATTTAGTATATCTAACACGTAAAGGTCTTGCAATGCTGGCTACAAAAGTGCCATGCAAATGCCTGTTCTCACTTTCAGGTGACATTGTGAAGAAGCAAGCAGCTTTATATCCCGTAAATGTAAACGAACTTGTTTGTCTGAGCAATTGGTTGAATAAGAAGTAGGACTGAGTAGACCTGTAGGCTCTCAAGTTTTACATAATTGCACTCCAAACCAAAACAATGTAACAAAACAAAATCTACCTTTTTAAATTGCACTTTCACAATAAAGAGATTACACTACAGTACTTGTATGAGGTGAATTGAAAAATACTATTGATTTTGTTTGCCATCTTTATAGTGCAAATATTTCTAATAAAAAACAAAGTGAGCATTTTCTACTTTGTATACTGGGTTGTAATTGAAATCGATATATTTGAAAATGTAGAAAAATATCCAAAAATATTTAATACATTTTAATTGGTATTCCATTGTTTAACAGTACAATTAAAACTGATTGTGATTCACTTTTTTAAATCACAATTAATTTTTTTTAATCATCATGTAAGTTAACTACAATTAATCAACAGCGCTAATTGGAACACAATTCCAGCTCCCAAAAGGGTGTTCTGAGGCATTCTGGCACAACTAAAGCACTGATTCCGGGAAGAAATCTTTCCTTCCTCCTTGAGGCGTGGAAGAACAATAAAGAAACCTACCTGGATACATCAGTTATAGACAACTATTACCCAGTATCAAACATTCTATTTCAGAGCAAGCTCATTGAGAAGCTAATCAAAGACCAACTTCAAGATCATCTAATTGAAGTCAATATCTTAGACCTGACAATCTGGATTCAGACCTGGACAAGGCTAGCTAGAGGGTATATATTAATTCGCATTCTCCTGAACCTCTCAGCAGCATTTGACACACTCAACCACACAGTACAGGTTAATATGCTACTATGGGTCAAATCCTTCATGGAGGGACACACCCAATGAGTAATAATGGGAAACTGCCTCTCCATTAGCAGACCCCTCTACTATGGAGTCCTACACAAGGATCAACTCTCTCTCTAGTCCTATTCAACAGCTACAGGCAGCCAGCGATATGCAATGACACATAACTCTACCTATCCTGAACCACATATGACCATACTATTGTCACCAATATGGCCCAATTCTTGGAGGAGATCAGCTTGTTGATGAAGAACAGCTGATTAACGCTGAACCCAGCAATTGGGGAAGTGTACTGGGTGGCAGAGGAAAGCATTCTGAATTGTTTGCAGCTATAGTGCAGTCTCCTTTGGTTGAAAGTACACACCCAGAACTGGTCAATTCAATCCACCTGTTAGGAATTCTCTTGGATTTTACCCTGATGCAAAGCTTTCATATAGCAGCTTTCACGAGCAATGCTTTCTATCATCTATGATTGGCGAGGAGCATCCAATCCTGGCAAATGATGGCTTGACCTCAGACCACTGTCACTTCTTGGCTGGACTACAGCAATACAATAAGGCTGAGCCTGATCTTCAGCACTTAGGAATCTCCTAATACCGAACACTGCAACACATCACAACACAAGCTACCACAAACCTAGCAAACCTGCCCTCTGCTCTCTACACTAGTTTCCCTCAGGATATCAAATCAAGTTCAAGGTCTCAGGCCGTACCTTCTCTCAATGGCTCAGGGTATCTAAAAGATTACGGAAGTCCGTACGCATGAAGACAGCTGTCAACAATTTCACTTCTCCAGCACAAGATGACATTCTATACAAAGGGTAAAGCTCACCTATTCAGAGGACAGTTCTGATCCAAGAATGTGGAGTGAACTCCCCGCACAGGAACTAAGGACCATAACAAACCTCACCAGATTCTGCTCTAAGAGCCAGGTGCATTTCTTCGACCTTACCTTCTCTAACAGATATCTAGTTACACATTGCTATGTTTACTATAAAAAAATCCATAAGAAAGCACTTCACTGCATACATTTCTCCCTCCCACTTAATTCATTTCTTAATTGGATTGTACACATACAGTCTTTAATGACCTGATCACATGCCGTTTTTTCCACAGCCTTATTTACCACATACCATCAAATGTTGCATTGAATACAGAATTACGAATTTCATCATGGGTTTTCATGGCACTCAAAGTAACATCTTAGTATTTCACAAGAACTAATAAACTTATCTTTACAACACCCCCATGTGGTATAGGATGATGGTATTATCCTCAACTGACAGATAATAGTTGTTTCTCAGTTGCTTAACGCTAAAATTGTCAAATGTGTCCATGACTTGTGTGTGCCCAACTGTAGAGGCCTGATTTTTCAGGGTAATTAGCATACTTTAGCACTTTAAGATCAGAGTACAGTGCCCACTGACCTCAACCACTTTTGTGAGTGCTGAATACATAAGAGCATAAGAACGACGCTTCTGGATCAGACCAAAAGTCCATTGAAGGGTCAAAATCCATGTGCTGTGTATGCAAAATCCTGACACAGGCTAGGTCAGCAACTTGTCACACAGGCCCAAAGCCCAGAGCTGGGTCAGAGGCTTAGATGCCTAGTAAACAGTGAACAATACTGGCTAAGAGAAACTGAACAAGAGACAACCTCCCTATTACTAAGATAAGCATGGACAGCAAAACTCCAGGTGGGGAACAGTAACTGGCACCCTTATCAGAAGCTACAGACATACCAAACTTTGAAACATGTCACTCCCTTCATGCAGTAAGGAGATAGCCAGATCCTCCCCACATACCAACCTTGAGTTCATGGAGAAGTTCAAGCATATGAGACATCCTCCCTCCCAATTAGCAATGTTAGCCTTCAGAAGCACAATGGGCAACCTGAAAAGCAATTTCTATTGCCATGTACTTTTTAATGTCTTTTTGTGTTAACCCCCAGTAATGTACCTGTTGGACAATCAAATAAGCCATCTCATTCCTATTGATCCCAAATCAGAACTCAACATATATATTTTATAATTATACACTTCATACACTGTTTAAAGGAAAACACCTGTGTACTAACAGAATCTTATAGGTTAACCTGAAATCTTGGGAGAAGCCATTATGTATTCTTTTAGACTACTGGTTTACTGTGACACAGACGTGCACACCCAAAGAAAAGGCTCTCTATATCACTCTACTCTGCAGAGAATCCACACCAAATCCACCAGCAAGGTCTTCTGCATCCATGAGTATAGCGCAGAATTTGCCTTATGACATTTCATTAATATTGTCATATGCACTAGAGCAATGAAGCTGAATTGGCAAGTTATCAATTGCAGAACTGCTGGGGAGGCATTCTATATTAAAGTGACACCTACAATCTACCGGTGTGTGCTCTCTTTAATCAACCTGCCTCACAAGTACTTAAACAGAGTATTATTCCCAAATTTAAATGTGAAACCTTGTATTTAAATATTCTCCTATAGTACTTGCAGCCCAACAGCTATAACGTACTACTGCAAGAGAATCAACATGACTAGAAAGAGAGCAGTTTAAATTTATCTAACTTGAAATGTACAGAGTATGTTATAAAAGGCAATAAATTTTTTTTTGATTTTTAAACTATCATCAGTAAGGAAAATGTTTTGTTTGTACAATTCTTAACCTGACAACTTCCTTTTAAATATAAGTGTATGGAGGAATATGAGAAAAATAAAGAAATTTTCCCTGTTTTTTACCGTGTTAACTAGATTTTAGGAACGAAAAGATACATCTAACAAAAGATGGAATTAATAAGATGGCATTTTTGTCAGGGAATTGCAGCAACACTATTGGTTTCATTGCAGAACAAAGTTTAATGTCTTGTCCTCTTCACATCCAAAACATCCTGAAACACAATATACTGCCAGTAGCATCTTATTTAACTATATACACAACCTTTTTGTTTGTTACTCCCTTCTCTCTCCATACCCTCCCCTCCCCCACCCCCCAGCTCTCCCTCGGGAATCAGGAGAAAACATTTAATCTTTTAAAAGACTTACCAGTAATCTGAAGCTGTGATTTCATGGTAAATCCACTGACAGTTCCTGATCTTGGCCCACTGCCAGCCATAATATGAGCTGGGCCTTGAATCTGAATGAGGAAGCAAAGCAAACTTTTAAAACTCAATAGTAACGTCTAAAATCAAATTCTCTAATTTTTGGCATGCATAGACAATATAGTGAGGATAAACACAAGACACTTGCTTTCCTTGCAACTATGTTTTCATTTTGCCTGGGTATAAGATCAACTGTAATAAATAGCTAGTCATACAATACCCAGGCTACATCATCATACCTGGCTGTCATCATTCCTGCGTTGTGTGGTCATCCTTCCACTTCCCCACTCCCAAAGAGAAGCTTCTCCTAACCCTCAGAAGGGTGGCCACCCTTCAAATGTATGAAAATCTCCACCCTCTTGATGCCAGAAATCCTGAACAGTCAAGTTCAGTGGCAAACACTTTAAGAGCATTAAGAGACAGTGCAAGTAGAGTGAGTGGCTGCTCTTCCCCTTCCTCTGCATTCACAAATTAAGATTATTCTTGATATTTATCTTGTAAATTTAATGTAACTTATACATAAAAATTCAGTGGGAGACAAATATTTGATTTATTTGTACTAAATCCGGTCCAGACTACAGCTGTGACTCCTGGCTCTACAAAGCACTATTCAAAGAGCAAACAAAGCAGTCTCCTCTTATACTGCGCGGATAGCCTCCATTTAGATCACAACTCCAGCACAGTTTTTCCTTGCTCTTTCAACCTTTGGGCTCTCCTCTGTCTACTCCGAGCACACACCAGAGTGAGAGATTCTCCTTACATCACTGATTTAAAAACAGAGTACCTATCCTGAAAAAAAATAATGCATCAGATCAATGGCTTTGATATGCCAACAGATCTAAGTGATAAATGTGTGGTGCTTATTTAATAAAAATTGGAAGATGTGAAGGAAATGTCTGATTATGCTAGCTTCCCACAGATTTTAAAGCACACTGTTCAGTCTGAAGGGACAAGAAGGTAAGTAGGTATCTGTCCCTCCTCTAATGGCTAGGCCATACAAATAATGTTAATAAGTCTCCCACAGCTTCCAGCGAAGGGATGTAAAAACCTTTAGCAGTGGATGCTTATTCACTTAGCACAAAAGGTTCCAGGTTTGTTCATTTTCAGGACAGTCTAAGCAGGGTTAATTACATATGAACATGTCTATTCAATAAAGATTTTAGATTATGTATTGTGCAGCATAGAATATGGATAAGGAGACTAAATATATAAAAATAATATGAATTTCCTTGCTTGAAAGTTAATATTTGAAGTGAAATTTCAAATACGTCAGCAATTAATGTGAAATTGATGTTTCCACATTTGTTTGAAAAAAAAATGAAACATGGGCAATTCGCACTATAAATTTAACAGTTAGATGGTGTTCACTACTAGAAAGTATGGCAAAGCAGAAATATTAATGTACTATTGACTGTTACAATATCAGAGATACAAGGTGGGTGCAATAATATCTTTTATTGGACCAATTTCTGTTGGTCCACATTCTCTCTCTAATATCCTGGCACCAACACTGCTGCAACACTGTATGTCACAGCACTATATGTCTCTATTAACGCAATTTTTATTTTTACTAGTTATGAATCAAACCCTTCTACTAATCTTGTATAATGTGAGAGTTCTTTTAATGTAAATATTTAAAAAGAAGTCTGATTAAAATGGATAAGACATTTAATCAACATTTATAGAGCAGCTCCATTCATATCAAAGCAACGATTAAGTCTAGCAAAATTAAAAACCTAGCTCTCTTTTATATTTTAAGAAAGCAGCAGACCAAAATGTTTAGACCACAGCAGACAACTTGGAGGTGTTTGCACTTAGAGTGAAGCTGATATTTTCCATGCCCATAATGCATCTCCACTAAATGTGAGAATTACTGTCTGTGAATTCAAACATCAGGTAAGTACATAAACCATAAAAATTTAATCCTAAAATCTTTTTCATTGCAAATTTTAATTTAGATGCCTGGAAAATACTCAGCGTTAAAAGACCTCAAAATATGGGACTTCATTTTCACTGAGAATACAGTGCATGGTAGAAAGAAGTAGTGAGTAGTCCTATTTAATTAAATGGGATTATTCACATGTACAAGTATTCTCAGAATCAAAACCTAAAACTTTTACAAGCAACTTGCTTACTGATGAGTGTCAGGTGACTATAATTCCATTAATCATTATTATTAAAAATGATAGACCAGAGTCTATTGTATATTGGGTAGTTCTCCAAACTTCAGTGAAATCTCAGTTTTTGGGGACTGTCAATCAAATGTGAAACCTGGGATACGTTTGATGTTTTCTAAAATGTCTTGAAATCCATTGGCCTGTTGCATGTAGGTAACACACAAATTGAGTATCATTACTCAATTAGAAAACAAATTACTGTATAATAATCAACCTAATGAAATGATCAAATAAAAATCCAAAATTACTAATGAAGAAGAAAGAGTATTCCAGCTGGCTGCAATAGTTACTTATTTTTTAAGCACATAACACCTCTGGTTTAATATAAATTACACATATTCATTAAAAATAAAAATTCCCACCCATTTTGTTCTAAACAACAACTTAGCTGTATAATTTAACTTTTTGGATCACTTCCCTGACCTAAAGGAAAAAAAATCCAACATAACATTTTAAAAATTAGATTTGGGACAGGCAGGTTAATTGTGCCTTTTAATATTTTCATTTTTACTATAACTGTATTTTTAGTGATGAACAAGTAACAGCAACTTTTGCAAAAGCTTCAATTGCTTGCCACAAATAGATAAAAACTGTCAGCCCTGTTCCTACAAACAGGTGCACTACAGATCTTGCCATCTGCATAGAGATAAGGATCTGCACCTGCAACTGTCTGCAGGATTCCACAAGCCATTGTGTTCAGATAGATCCTTGAAGCCACGAAAAATGTCCTTATTAATGTACCAGTTGAGTGGCCTCAATCAATGTGTGAAGCCTCTACATTAAGAATTAATTAGCATTAGAGGGAAGTATTTTAATTTTTTAAAAACTACATTTTAACTTTTTTACTATTTTAACGGGTATAAGAACACTTATTACCAATTAAAGCGTGAGCTACTCTGAAAAAATGACTAGCAGCAGCATAGGAAGGTTTATGTCTATTGTCTCAGTGATTACCGTACCAAATACGTTAAAGAATAATTAGATGAATGTTCAGTTCTTTTCTATCTCACATCACCACCAGTAATAAAGACTCCACAACCACACATCTTAAGTTAAAATCAGTACAATTTTCTCATGTAAACAAGTCCTTATTAAACTATTTTGTTGATGGATGCTAAAGGAATACAGTTCACATTCTTAGCTGGCATCACAGAACTCTACATTACTGTATCAATGTTTTCTGTATCAAACATTTTCAATTATAACCAAAAATATGCACAAGGGATAGAACACAGATCACTCCTCCCTAGCTGTTGTGGCTCTTTTATGGGTAAAAAGTAGCAAGAACTTCTTACTGCTGAAGTCAGCAGATAATCATAGAATTGGAATGGATCTCGAGAGGTCATCTAGTCCAGTGCACTGCACGCCTGGCAGGACTAATTATACAGACTATTCCTGACAGGTGTTTGTTTAATCTGCTCTTAAAAATCTCCAATGATAGTGACTCCACAACCTCTCTAGGCTATTTATTCCTGTGCTTAACCAACGTGACAGTTCGGAAGTTTTTCCTAATGTCCAACCTAAACCTCCGTTGCTGTAATTTAAGCCCATTGCTTCTTGTACTATCCTCAGAGGTTTAGAACAATTATTTTTTCCTCCTCCTTGTAAACAACCTTTTACATACTTGAAAACTTATCATGTCCCCTCACAGTCTTCTCTTTAGCAGACCAAACAAACCCAATTTTTTTCAATCTTCCCTCAGAGGTCATGTTTTCTAGACCTTTAATAATTTTTATTGCTCTTCTCTGGACTGTCTCCAGTTTGTCCACACCCCTTCTGAAATGTGGTGCCCAGAACTGGACATAATACTCCAGCTGAAGCCTAATCAGAGTGGAGTAAAATAGAAGAATTACTTCTCACGTCTTACTTACAACACTCCTACTAATGCAAAAAAAGAAAACGTCACTCTGGGATGTAAGAGCATTACACTGTTGACTCATATTTAGCGTGTGATCCACTATGCTCCCAAATCGCTTTCCGCAGTACTCCTTCCTAGGCAGTCATTTCCCATTTTGTATGTGTGCAACTGATTGTTCCTTCGTAAGTAGAGTACATTGAATTTGTCCTTACTGAATTTCATCCTATTTACTTGAGACCATTTCTTCAGTTTGTCCAGATGATTTTGAAATTTAATCCTATCCTCCAAAGCACTTGCAAACCCTCCAAGCTTGGTATCATTCGCAAACTTTACAAGTGTACTCTCTATACCATTATATAAATCATTAATGAAGATATTGAACAGAACAGAACCCAGAACTGATCCCTGTGGGACATTAGTGGTTCACAGCATGCCTGTGAACCACTAATGACTAAATATACACAAAGAAGACTTAAGTAGGGAAGAATGATATTTAGATTCGTGTTTTGAGAAGAACTGAATTTCCTTTAACCTTTTATTTTTAATAAAAAAATTGCATAGAGTTGTTTTACTATCAGAGTCAGGCAGGCATTCCAGGGTATCTGGTGTGTCTTCCTGCTTTCTCCAATGCTTAATTACCAAAGCTTAGGATATTTAAAATATGCTAATTTTAATACTGTAACAAAATAGATAAAAAAATCTTAATAACTAACAATTCCCTGAGTAAACTGAATGTGACTAGGCTCTCATGTTTGCAATTACTAATAATGATTATAAAAATATTAACATTTTCCAGCGTCTGTGACAGTTAAAAGCAGAAACCTGTTTGCTTTGAAACACTGTTATACACTATGACTCCATAATATAAAAGGTACCCATTTTGGAAACTCTTAATTGTAAATCAGCTGAGTATCTGTGCTACAAAATCAAATATATTATCTTAAAAACTGAAAATGAAGAATGTTGCACTAAGTCCTATTTGACATATACAGGAATTTCTCACTTAATGTTGTACTTATGTTCCTGAAAAATGCAACTAAGCGAAACAATGTTAAATGAATCCAATTTCCCCATAAGAATGAATGTAAATGGGGGGTTAGGTTCCAGGGGAAATTTTTTTCCACCCGACAGAAGACGATATTTATTTTTATACACACATTATATTATACACACACACACACACATATACACACACACAGTATAAGTTTTAAACAAATAATTTAATACTGGTACACAGTGATGATGATTGCGAAGTTTGGTTGAGGTGGAATCAGAGGGTGGGATATTTCCCAGGGAATGCCTTACTGCTAAATGCTGAACTAGCTTTGGGCTGAGCCCTCAAGCGTTAATACATGGTTGTTAATGTAGCCTCTCACACCCTACAAGGCAGCACAAATCGAGGGAGGGGAGAGGAGACAGCATAGCAGACAGAGACAGACACACACCTTGTGTGTATGGGAAAGAGAGAGATGCACACTTCCCCTTTAAGTAAACTGACTCCATTCTTAAGTACACCGGACCCTCGCTATAGCCCGGGGTTCAGGATCCATGCGCGGTCCTGCACTAATGCGGGGGACATGTCACCATGGATCATAATTTAAATATTTAAATTTGGGACCCATGGCAATGACTGTGCTGTACGCGAATCCGCACTATAGCAACACGGGCTACAGCGAGGGTCCGGTGTACACTGTCTTTTTAAGAGGATCAGGAAGTAGAGACAGCAGCTGCTGCCCCATGCTCGCTCTGTCTCTCTCCCTCCTTGTCCCCAGGCTGCTCTATATGGAGAAGGGCAGGGCTGGCAGGTTTGTAGAAATTTTGGTGGTGCCCAGAACCTGCACCCGCCCAAACTCTGCCCACTCAAACTCCACCCCTCCCACCTGCCCAAGGCTCTGGGAGGGAGTTTGGGTGGGGAAGAAAGTCTGGGGTGCAGGCCCAGGGCTGGGGCAGGAGATTGGGGTGCAGGCTCTGGGAAGGAATTTGGGGATGGGAGGGGTACAGAGGAAGGGGCTGCAGGGGTGAGGGCTGTAGGGTGTGGCTGGAGATGAGGAGTTTGGGGGTGTGGGAGGGAGCTCAGGGCTGGGGCAGAAGAGGGTTGGGGCAGAGGAGGGTTAGGGTGCAGGGGGATGAGGGCTCTGGCTTGGAATGAGGGGTTTGGGGTGTGGGAGAGGCTCAGGGCAAGAGTAGGGGTGTGGTGGGTGAGGGCTCTGTCTGGGGCAAGGGATGAGGGGTGGCAGAGAGGCTCAGGGCTAGGGCAGAGGGTTAGGATGCGAGGGGATGAGAGCTCTGGCTGGCACTGGGGATGTGGGGATTGAGGTCTGGGAGGGGACTCAGGGCTAGGGCAGAGGGTTGGGATGCAGGGGATAAGGACTCTGGCTTGAGCTGGAGATGAGGAGTTTGGGGTGTTGAGAGGCTCAGAGTTAGGGCAGAGGGTTGGAGTGCAGGGGCGAGGGTGAAGAACTCTAGGTAAGAGGCTTGTGAAAAGAAAGTAATGGCAGCAGATGCATTATTCAAGATTAACTTCAGAAGACAAAACTACTTTAAGTGAACAGTTCACCTTCAGAAGGTCACACTTATTCAAGTAAGCAGGGTGGGAGTTCACATTGGAGGTGGTTATTTGAAAACAGTGTTCTGCCACACAAGGCTTGGGGAGCAACAGAACATGAGGCTAGCAGATCCAGTGAGATTCAAAAGCTCTATAACACTCCTGGACGCCTGTCTTTGGCAAAGTATTGGAGCATCTGCTACTGCTAGCTGGTCCCGCTGCTTCACTCCTTTAAATGACCAGTCTCCCTTTCTGCAGAACTCCGTAGCCCCACTTGTGTGAAGTGGGACCTCGTGCCTCCTCTAAACCAAAACAAACAATAAAATGCAAGGAAGAACTCCTACTACAGAAATTTTAGGCAAGCGAGTGATTGCTTGATATTGCTGCCCTCTTGGCCTTGCTGCTGTTCAGTCTGAAAAGACTCCCCTCCTCTTATCAAATTGCTGCCTTTTGTGGGCAGAATGTTGGAGCAGACACAGGGAATTCATTCAACTCTCTAGCGTGGGGAAAAGACCGAAGAACAGAAGAGGGTAGGACAAGCAAAACGGTGGTTGAAACCCAAGGTGCACAAAGCAGCAGCATTTTTATAGACGTATGCAATATCTGGACAAAAAGGTGAATAGGTAAGTATGCAGCGCCATAAATTCCATGTGATAACATGTATATCAAATACAACCCATCACATCACCCCTCTTCGATCTGGTGTGCAAAATGCCACAACTTCTAAGGGGTAAGAAACTTGGTCCGCGCACACATACGGGATCAAGAGTTGTTTTAATTCCAGCTCTAATCTTGGCTCCTTCTGTGGCCTTGGGCAAGTCATTTAACCTCATTGCTTAACTTTTCCCCATCTGTAAAATAGAGCTAATACTTACTTGAGCAGTAGGAATTGGGAGGATTGAAGCTTGGGATGCGTGAAGATGAATGTTCCATAACAGAACTGCTACTGGGGCTTGAAAAACCAACTCAGGCAGGGTGAGTTGAACTTTTGGCCTTGAACCACTGGCTCCTTCTCTGGAGAGGAGCGGAGACAGGGACCTGATCAGAGCAAGTACTGATTCTAATCTGACAGGGAGAGAGAGGGCCAAGAGGGAACACAGCAGAGCAGTCATCACTAGCCCTTTTTCAGGAGGGGAAGGAAGCAGGGAGAAGAGTGTCTTCTTAGCTACTCCTCTTTTCACATAACAGACAGAAAATGAGAAGAGCAGCTTCTGAGCCACTTATTTAAGAGGAAAAAGGGGGAAGCGAGAAGCAGAGAGCCTAGGTGGAAAGTGGAGCTGGAAAGCTGAGGGCTTCTTACACGTGCAGGAACAAAGGCAATAGCAGCTGAAGGGCCCTGCGAAAGGCTTTTTTGGAGGAGTGGAGAGAGCAGTGTGGATTTACTCTGGGCACAGCATTAACTGATTTTATCTAGGGCAGAATTAATTTGGAAGTGGAGAAGACTGACTGGGGACAGAACTGATTTATTTTGGAGAGAAAGAAAAAAAAATATTTTGGGGGGAGTGAAAACTGATTTGTTGAGTGGAAGTGAAAACGTGCCAATGGAAATCAAGTATGCAGTCGTGGCACATGTTCATTACACCTTGCTGAGCAGGCTGAGACATTGAGGAAATTTTTCAAGCCCCATGTACCAATAGTTTCAATATTGTACGTAACTTCAACTTTTAGTTCATAGGTTGGATTGCCTTAAAAAGTCTCATTTATGTCTTTTCCCCTCTCCTTGAGATTTGTATGAGGCCATTAATTTGGAATATTTCTGAAAAGATAAAAGCTATCCGATAGTTTGTCTACCTTGTGTACAGACAGCGTTTAGCACAGTGGTTACCAAACTGAAGTCCAGGGAGAGCTGGTAAGCCATAAGATTCTGGCTCTGTTCTGTGTTTCCAGATGTTAAAACACAATAAAATAACAAAAACAGGAGGCAGCCTACATCATAAAGAACAGCAGGGGAAGTCCACAAGGGACTGTAAATAAATGTTACATCCCCGATCTAGCACATTATTGGCACTACCAGAATACAAACAAAAACAGATTTGACATTACATCATAGAATATCAGGGTTGGAAGGGACCTGAGGAGATCATCTAGTCCAACCCCCTGCTCAAAGCAGGACCAATCCCCAATTAAACCATCCCAGCCAGGGATTTGTCAAGCCTGACCTTAAAAACCTCTAAGGATGGAGATTCCACCACTTCCACCCACCCATTCCAGGGCTTCACCACCCTCCCAGTGAAAAAGTTTTTCCTAATATCCAACCTAAACCTTCCCCACTGCAACTTGAGACCATTACTCCTTGTTCTGTCATCTGGTCCCAGTGAGAACAGTCTAGATCAGCGTTTCCCAAACTGTGTTCCATGGAACACTGGTGTACTGCACAATGTGAATAGGCGTTCCATGAAAGAATCGTAATTAAAAAGAGGGTCTTTAAAAAAAAATTAAATTTGGCATATTTGAAGCGTAGTTTACTACTCTTTTTGAACGACTATAATTTAACATAAACTCTTTTTCCGGTTATTGATAGATCTCGTATTGAAAATCATGGCATAAAGAGAATTTTGACTCTTCCACTTGATTTTTGTACAAGTTTATATGTGCTTTCCAGTTAGAAATTGTTAGTTGAAGTTATTTTAAATTTGTATTTTTGCTTTGTTTTATAAAAGAAAATATATTTGTGCATAAATAATGCAATTTTTTATTTGAAAACCAAACAACTACAAAATAATATTATACGTGTTCCGTAAATATATACCAAGCTAAAACGTGTTCTGTGGCCAAAAAAGTTTGGGAAAAACTGGTCTAGATCCATCCTCTTTAGAACCCCCTTTCAGATACTTGAAAGCAGTTATCAAATCCCACCCTCCTCCTCCTCCTCTTCTGCAGACTAAACAATCCCAGTTCTCAGCCTCTCCTCACAAGTCATGTGCTCCAGCCCTCTAACCATTTTCGTTGCCCTCCTCTGGACTCTTTCCAATTTTTCCACATCCTTCTTGTAGTGTGGGCCCCAAAACTGAACATCGTACTCCAGATGTGGCCTCACCAATGTCGAATAGAGGGGAATGATCACGTCCCTCGATCTGCTAGCAATGCCCATACTTATACAGCCCAAAATGCAGTTAGCATTTGGCAACAAGGGCACACTATTGACTCATATCCAGCTTCTCATCCACTGTAATCCTAGGTCCTTTTCTGCAGAACTGCTGCCTAGCCATTCAGTCCCTAGTCTGCAGCCCAACTTGCAACTTTTGACCTAAATTCCTAATGATCAGACATGTTAGTAGAACTGGTCAATCAACTCTATATGCTTGGAGAAAGATACCCTTATAAGAGCCTTGCTGAACTCCAAACTGCATTATGACGACTATAAGTTTCCTGACTCCAACAGCTTGTTATAAACCTATGTAATATTCATTAATTTACATTTCTATGCACAGAAAACTAATTCTATAGCTTGCATGCAATTAGGACATGGTCACATGACATGAATTACATCTTCTATAGATATGCATATTTGGTCTGAGTAAAAATTTAGAAGTAAGGCATTTAAATCATTAGAAATGCATCATATAAAATTAAAAGAGGAAGAAAGAAGAGGAAAGAGTTAGAAAAGAAAGGAACAGATGAGAAATAAGGGGAAAATGATGACTAGCATACTACCATCACCCAGCAGTGAACTGCTCATGGGGAGATAAAGTGGATCAATTAGGGGAGGAAGCAAGGGGCAGCGCAACACTTATTACACACATGCTCTGGGATAAGAAACTAATTTGGAGCCTAAAATTTACGTTCTGTACCTCGAAACTAATAACTAATGAATTAAAGGGTTAAAAGGGTGATCGTTCTGATTAGTTTTTTGCATATGTTCATACAGTGAAAAGGTACAATTTTCATGTATAGCATTAAGACAGTTGGTTTCTTGAAGCCTGGCAAAAGAAAGCCCCCCAAAGCACTGCACAAAATAATTAAAGCCATTTTTGAAAACAAAAACTGCATAAGTGACATTCCCCAGAGTACAATCTGGACTGCTGAATGGCTAAGTATCCTCATTTCTCCTGGGGTGCCTTTTACACTACTTTGCCATGAGAACAACCACTCCTGACCTGCTCTCACACAGCCTCTAGCATGTGCATTAGTCCCAGCTGAGATGAGGGCTCTAACCAGCTGCTCCTGAACTATACTGCAGAGTGACACCAGCAAATTCCCTGTCTCAGATTTGTCCCTAAAAATGTGCGCCTTGTACTGCCCAACTCTTTTCTTCTGGACAATATAAGTTCATAGAGCATTCATCATTTTATTAGAAGAAAATTATATGTACAAACCTTGTTATCACAAATGGATTTAGATAAAACAATAAAACAAGTTTATTAACTACAGAAAAATAGATTTTAAGTGCTTACAAGTAATCAGGCATAAAAGTCAGAATTGGTTACAAAACAAATAAAAGTTAAAACGCAAACTAATACCTAATTTAACAAGCTAAGTGAATTGAAGCAAAAAGGTTTCTCTCATCATATGTTTGCAGCAGTTTGGATGGATTCCTTTCAGTCAGGACCCTTCCTCCTGCACTCCCTTTCCCCAGTTCAATGATGCTTCCCTTTCTCTTTCCAGTGGTGTTGATGTCATGAGTACAGATGAGGGAGAGAGGTAATCTGGGGCCTCTGTTCCTCATTTTTATCTCTCTCCCTCTTCTTTGAGAATCATCTTCAGCTGGGGTGCAGGCAGCAGTCAGTTTGCTCAGGAACCTCCAGCTGTTCTATTGCCAAGATGTTAATTTATTGCTCACACCCTTCTTTCTGCCAAAGAATGGCCACTTAACCAAGTGATAGTCCATTTGCTTTATGTTGACACCTAGCTGAGATATCAATTTGCCTTCTGTCTCTGAGGAACTGATTTGTGCCTGCTTTTCTAAATCTGGAAAATGTTTAACAGAGCAGGATTTTATAATGTTATACACAGTGTTGCCACACATATTTTACCAGGACAGTAATGTTCAGCAGATGATGAGTTTTCAAATGATACCTCACAAGACACTTTATACAAAATTTAACACAGTAAAAAAGATGAATATAAGGGTACAGACTATCACATGTATATTTTTATTTCAATTGTTTCCTCGATGCAATCCATTTAGACAGGAACATAATACTGCATACACAAACAATCTAGTTATAAGTGAGTCACCACGACAACAATACTCAAAATGACTAGCTCTGAACTGACAACTTAAACAAAATTATGTCAGTCCAGGCCCAAATGCTAAAGTGCTGCACGGGGTCAAAGCCATGGGAAGCAGGGGGAAGAGAGGGAGAAAAGGAATAACTGAACTGCACTCTGTAAAGTTACAACCAATTAAAAAATTTTGCAGTCACGAAGAAATGATTGGGACAAAAATTCTATGGCTTTTGCTTTTCAGGAGATTAGACTAAATCATATTGGTCCCTTCCAGCCTTAAAAATATATAATTTTAAATCAGACTGCCACACAATTGTAGTCAATCAAAGCAGAGACCAATTTTAAAACACTTAAATTCGAAGCTTCCATGAAGGTACACCGGACCCTTGCTATAGCCTGCGTCGCTATAGCGCGGGTTTGCGTACAGTGCGGTTGTTGCCATGGATCCCAAATTTAAATATTCAAATTGGGATCCATGGTAACGCATCCTCCGCATTAACGCAGGACCGCGCATGGATCCCAAGCCTCGGTTATAGCGAAGGTCTGGTGTACTTACATTTTCAGCACAATGGTGACAGTACTAATATCAATTCTGGGGTAGAAAAAGCACTTGAAAGTGAGCACCTCACTCCTCCCACATCAGGTCACAAACTATCTTTGCACAGACTCAAGTCTATAGACTCGGTCTTGCAGGACTCCCAGTACGGCTGGAGCTCAGACTCAAACTCAGTGAGGGGGCTGGGACTCAGAACTGAGCTCCAGCCTGAATTGTAAAGCCTACGCTGCTACTTTTAATACTGCAGTGCAAGCCCAAATCTGTAGAACTGGGCTCAGACTTGCTACTGAGGGTTTTCTGGATTTGGAAGGTTGTTTTGCAGTCTAGATGTACCCTCAAGTGGTTGCTGTATGATGGCTGAAAGTGCCGTGTTGTTGCAATAGTCTGACAATATGCAGATAAGTGTGGGTGGTGGTCTGTGAGGATTTAGGTTCTTCAATCCATCTCATAAAGGGCAAAGGAGGAGACCATTTTCCAAGGAACAATGACAGGGAGCCTACATACAGTTCATCCTATTAATCAAGGTCAGTTGCTAATAGAGGGAATTTGGCCTGTCTTCATGTAGAGTAGAGTGACCAGACAGCAAATGTGAAAAAATCAGGACAGAGGGTAGGAACCTATATAAGAAAAAGACTAAAAATTAGGACTGTCCCTATAAAAACAGGACATCTGGTCACGCTAATGTAGAAGCAAGTTAAGTATTTCTTACTACAAGAAGTTTTCTACCTATTTTTTCAGACATTACTCATCAGATTTACATAAAAGCTGGCTCCATGAAAACAGATCTATTTTGGGAACAGAGGCACAACTATTAAGTCTTGTCTTGTTGAGTTTCAGCAAATTTACTCACAGATGCTCTAGGCAGGATTGGGGCTGCAACCTACAAATTAAACTCTCCTAGCCCTCCTCCCCTATTAACACCTACTCTTGTACCCCTAAATATCCCTCCTCTCCCACTGAGCATTCCCAGGGGTAATTTATTCTCTTTTCAAAAATAGTTTGAGGACCTTCTGACTATTCTACTGTACTCTGATTACATTTCTCCAAAAAAAAGAACAAACACAACCTTGACAGACGTTTCCCAAATGCCTACAATTCATTCTCAGACTGCTGCCCAAGGTGGCCTTCAAACATCAAAGTTTCAGATTCAGAGAGATATTAAGCAGTCCCTATTGATCTCAATGAGGTTTTCTCAGCTCAGAGAATACCCAATGGAGATTAATACAACCTAAAACAAAAGCTCTGAGGCGTGGTCTATACTACAGCATTAGGTCAATGACAGCTATTCCGGTCACTCTTCCCACATGGATAAGATTCTCTCTTGTGACATCCCATAGATTTAGGTCTGTTCTGCACTTGAAGGATAACTACACCGCTCAGGAGTGTGAAAAATCCACATCCCGTAGAGACATTAGTTAAGCCAACCTAAGTCCTGATGTAGACAGCACTAGGTCAATACCTAGCAAGCACCTCCTGAGGAGGTGGATTACCTATGACCATGGGAGAATCCCTCCCATTGGCATAGGCAGTGTCTACACCAGGGGCTGGCAATCTGTGGCACGTGAGCTGATTTTCTCTGGCACACGGCGGACCGCTTGGTCCACCACCGCTTTAGGGTTTCCCCTGCTGGCCCCTTGCCAGCTGGGTCCCGCTGCCTGCCCCAGTCAGCCCCACTGCTAGCCTGGGTGTAGGGAACCCAGGCTGGCAGCAGGCTGAGATCACCGCTAGCAGGAGCCTGCGGAGGAAACACCAAAGCAGAGGCAGACTGACCCCCTCAGTCCCTCCCCATCTGCCTGAAGCCCGGCTCCTTCCGGACTGGCATGCGAAGCCTTAAATTAGGCTGAATAAATGAAGACTCGGCACACCACCTCTGAAAGGTTGCTGACCCCTGGTCTACACTGAAGAGCCACAGTGGCACAGCTGTGCCACTGTAACATTTTAAGTGTAGACAAGCTCTTATCCATAACTAGCTCCACTGCTGATTATTACTACCATTTTTGTAGTGATTTGGTCATTTTTCAATTTACAGAACAGTGCTCATCTATCCAAGACAATCAGAACGAAGTGTGTGAATATGATTTCATGCAACACAAATAAAAGCTCTACTGAAATTCCAGATATCTACCAAGTCTCTTTCCACTAATTCTGTATTTCTATCTAAGAAACCACTTTGTCTAACAAGATTTGTAATCCTCTGCTTCTTATTTCTCATGGTTTCATATCTTTAGTGATTTTTTAAAATGTTATGAATATTTGTACCATAAGGTTTTGAAGTTAAAATCAGAGTGTAACTGCCAAGATTACTCTTTCTTCTAGTACTTCTCCAGCTCATTATGCTTTTTCAAAATTAACTTGAGGTTTAGTAAATTTATTGGCCAACTCTTTTAGCACAGCAGGATATACTGTCCTCCAGACCTTTTATCTGTATATATTCAGATTGTTCAAGTATTTCTTTACCCGCTTTACAATAGCTTTTGTTACAAAGACTTTGTCCATTATTTTCAATTTGCCCCCATTTTTCATATTGCACAGATTTTTAAACAGGAATTAACAAACCTACTTTCTAATATTAGAAATTTTCCCAAAAATATACTTGTAAAAAAGCCCTTCAGCTTGCATTAACTCATTTTGTTTTCTTGCTGCCCTCCTCTTTCATGGGAAGCTTTGCCTGACTAGATTTTCTTGTTTAGCTACCTCACCATTTTTCATTTCCAGAACAGGATTCTTTTTACATTCAGATCTTTTAGAAACCACACAAAACACAATGAGCACATCTTAGTACTTACATGAATCTGTTGTGCCTTCATTGTGTGTGTTTTGGAATCCCTCCCCCAGCCCTGTTCCACACTTGTGAACTTTCAGATTTATCTCCTCCCTCTCACCACCTGACGTTCTGTGCCACCCCTTAAATGTTCCCATTTTGTACACATCTAAACTGAGCAAGTAGGCTGAATGGAACCAGGGAACCACTGGTTCTATATGGAAAGAGTAGGAAGGAAAGCAGCACAGTAGCCCAAGTACTACTTATCTCTTAACTGGCTGGGATATCATTTAATCCAAACAGTTGCTTCATTATTAAATCAATCCTCTCAGCGATCAGGCCTCTTTCTTTGCTCATCCTAGGCACTAGAAAGACATTGGCTAAGATTGCATCACACTAATATTTATTTCTCAATGGATTATTGAAGTCATCTTAGAGATCACTGAATCCCCTGTAGTGTCATTTGCTTCCATGTCCACTACAATTAGTGAGATGGCCTAAGAAACAATCTACACTCTTCTTGTCACAGTTATTCAGGCATCCTGCTGTCTACCTGAGTCACTAGATCACCAGATTTCATCTATGAAGTTACTAATCAAGATAACAAAAAAGAGGCAAGCAGAGACTCCAATTTAATTTTCACAAATGAACTACTATTAGCATTTGGTTGCTTCACAGTTTGCTCCTTCACAGCAGCAGAATACAAGAAGATAAGGTTAAAGGTTCCAGAGATCCCCACTGTGCTCATTTTATTTATTCTTCCACTATATTTCTTCTTGTTCCATAATTATGACAGGTGTTGTCTCAATAGGTCCCAGACGGTGTCATCTCATCTGCTTCTTCAGTTTCTCCCAGGGCTTGCACTGAATTCCAATGGGCACATCTACACTAGGCTTTTTTTTACCAAGTTAACTGATTGTTTTTTACCATAAGGACCAGCAAACATTTGTAGATTCAATCAAATGTGCAGTGTCCAAACTAACCTTCACGGAGGTGTTTACTATCTCATGTTAGCTATCAATCAATTAACCTGAAGTAAAAATCTCTAGAACACACTAATAGCACCTAGTTCTTATACACTGTTTTTCACCCACAGGTTTCAAAATGCTTTAACATAGGAGGTCAGTATCATTATACATATTGTTCTCACTGGACAAGCCCAGTGACTTCAACAGCTGCAAGTCCCTGCTTTGGTGTCATGGTTGATGCTTTTTTATTCAAAAAGATGTCTTCACTTTTTATTACTTGTCAGTGTCTAGGTGCTTCTATCTCTTGGAACTACCCCAAATGTTTCTCATACAAAGGGTATGTCTACACTGCATAGTCAACCCAATCTCTTACTGGTGTATTGCCCCAATCCAGCTCTCCCCTATCTCCAAAAGCCTCTAATGAGAGTTTAATAGTGCTTTCATTCTGAGCTAGTTGGCCCAAGCCTGAACCCCAGGATGCAACTGCAAAAATACTTACCAATTTAGATTATATATACATATATATATACACATATATAAATATATATTTATATAAACAAACATTTACACACACATATACACACAAACTGAAAAATACACAGGTCCACCACCTCTGCTTTCACACACTCTTCAGACACAGTTTTCAAGCAAAAAGCCTTAGAATGAGCAACATATTCATTCATTAATTATGGTAAGTGTAGTACTGTATGTGTGTTTGATTCTGTTCTCCTTCCAAAGTATTATCATTGTCTCTTCCTGTTTACTGCTCAAAGTTTGGTTCGACACATGCCTTTATACCTGCCTCTGCTCTACCCTTTCATTATCGGTAATTGTTCATACACACCTCTGTTCATCCAGCTCTACACAGAGCTCTCAAACTAAGAAACCCAGCCTCACCCACACAAGGCATAGCTACACATTGCCCATCAGTCAGCCATGATCTTCAGTCACTCATCATTAAGCACAGTATCTTTAATTGCTTCTGTAATTGACCAATGTTCCCTTTGCATTTTTGCTATTCCATCTGTTTTTTATTTAAATAAAATAATTGCATCACTTTGCTAAAATGAGACAAAATATTAAATTAGCTTTGAAAGATTAAATCATCAGTTCGTTTTTGCTTAAGTCCACTAATTGCCACAGGACTTGCATTTTTGGTCTATAGAGCCAGTACCAACATTGGACCAAGCTAACTGCAGGACTGGGTCCTATTGGAGGAACTTTCTAAAATGGAATAATGATTTGTTTTGATAACTTTGCTAAGTTCTTTCTATGGTATGTAAGGCACTCTCACATCCTGAACCATCTCAAAACAAGTCCTAGGGTAAAGTTTACAAAAGCACCTGACTGAGCCTTGTCTACATGGGGAAGTTTTACCAGTTATACCGGTACGACACCCTTTGTTGACAGTCTTATTCCAGTATGAGTGTCTTTTTACGTAGGCTGCTAAACTGAAAAATAGTGTTCATAACATAACAAGTGGCTACTTAGGAGGTTATATGGCCGTAAAAGTATCACAACTGGTAAAACTTTCCTCCCGTAGACAAACCTTGCAGCTGCTAAATCACTTGGGAACCTTTGAAAATGTAACCTGTAAACTTTATTTGCTTGCTGCAGTTTTTAATTTAACTTGTAAATAAACAGAAATTTGCTCTGACTGTAGGGCAGTAGAATTAGAGTTATACAAGAGAAAGTACATAATAAATTCTGTTAAGGATGGGATGTGAAACATCAAAAAAGCAAAGAAATTCTGTTAAATTGGAGCATCTCTCCCCACCTGTGCAAAACCCACTAGCTTGGGGATACATTTATAAGCATTTTTTGCATATACAATAACAGGCAGACAGTTTGTGGCCACCTTAGCTGTGTGCTGATTGGGCCACAAGCATCCCAGGGTTGAGAACCACTGCTCTAAAATGTTAAATGTAATGTTGCTCTGGAAGTTTGCCATTCTGAGCCATAAGAAAGGAATTTATTGCCAAAGAAAACAGTCTCACTTATTTCATGATGGTAGGAAGCATTTGACGTTTTCCATTAATTAACAGATTTGTTTCATCCCAAGTATGTTTTAATTTTTATCTACTCCATTTTTTGTACTAGCAGGAAATTAGAAAATGGGATATTAACTGTTCACATTTTAATTACTGCAGAAATAAAGATCCATAACTGGTTCAAAAAAATGAATATGAACTTCTTCCTGACAGTTCTATTTGGCAGTCAATGAAAAGAATGCACCAACTGTCTACCAGCATAAGTTTTTCCTTTACGTATTTAGATTATGAAAACTTCATCCATTTTTGAGTAGAGAGAAAAGATGATAAACGATCCATACTGACTAAACAATGCATTGTAAATTAGGAGAAGAAAACCCATAAAACTGCCATTCACTTTTTAGTGTACTGGGAGTATTATTCTTTTAATGGCACTGTTTTCACTAGTGAATTGGAAGGGCCACATCACCTTCCTCAATTTGAGGTTTTCTCCCCTTTTTCCTATTACTGAGTGCTTAAGCCCCACTCAGACAGCTGAAATAAGGAACCTGGACTAAACTACTAACAGTAATACACGGGAAGGGAAACATACCTAAGAAGAAAATAGACTGGCAGTTGTCCCAAAACAGAGACCAGCTTTGTTATTTTATTTTCTCTTCTCTCCCTACTGCTCTGAATGATCTGGTCTGCAAGAACAGCCTAAGGCTAAATCTACACTACAGACCTTACAGTGGCACAGCTGTGAAATTTATGTTGGTCAGGGGGTCTGTTTTTTCATACCCCCGACCAACAAAAGTTTTACTGACAAAAATGCTACTGTAGACACAGCCTAAGTCTGCATCCTCACTAGAGGAAAAAAGTATGTTCTCAATTCAGGGTAAAATCCTAGTGAAAATAGTTTGCAATTTTCACACAAGTTTGCAGGGCCAGTTCAAGTCTAAATCAATCTGCTAACTCGGGGGAAAACTATGAACTGCCCTGTCTTCATAAGAACTTTCACCTTGAGCCGGCTGACTCCAATTAACACATCTTTTTTCCTAACAAAGACAGAGCCAAGGAGCCCAAGACCAAGTCATTTGTTTCCAGCTACAAGCACCTGCACTCCTGCTTCAATGAAATAGGTCATCTAATCATATATGCACCTAAAAATACTCTCTGCATGCAGTAAGTGAAAATGTGACAAAGCTGAATCTCTCTCTTTTTTTTTTTCTTTTTTACATAAAAATTGCATCTTTTTCCACAGCAAATGTAGGCACTTACAGCTGTTATGGACAGGTGCATTTTGTAGTTAGAAATCAAAATAAGATGCTTACTTTCTGTTCAATTTGTGACAACCATAACAATACAGCCTTAGCTATGATTTGACAATCGCAGTTAAGCTTCTAGAGGACACATGTTTACAAATCCCTTCATCATAGCTGGCATCTTTTAGCAGTCTCAGACGCGGAAAAAGGATTGAGCAAACATGGAGACAATACCACAGGCATGTCACGTCTTGCACAAAGGTTCCATTCTACGGTTACCGCTTAAAGCGGAAACCGCGTATAGCCAGAACCCATTCACTTCAATGGGAGGTGAAATTGCACCCTCTGCAATTTTTTAAAAAATTTCTCCTTTCTTTTTTTGTTTTTGCAGACCGCGTAAAGTAGAAATCGCGTATGTTAAATACGCCTAAGACGCAACATGCCTGTAATCTCTAAAGGTGTTCCCTCCAAAACAGAGCTGAAGAATAATGGCAGGGTACTGTGTGAAAACTTGCGCCTCTCCCGCCAAGCTGGACCTGCTCTATGAATAGTCAACTTCAAGCTTCATTGTCACAAATCTAACACATTTCAAGAGCACTAAAATTTACAATCAAGTTTTTTAATCTGAACACTTACTGACAGCAAATACATTTAAGCTCCACATTCATAACATAGGGAAAAGTCAAAATTAGAAAAAGATAAGACTTTTTACTTCTTAAAGATTTATTTGGAGACATCACTCTCTTATTTTCATCATCAAGAATAAGTCTGTCCATTCCTCTGGGTTTGCCAATTTATAAGACTCATTTCATTCTGTGAGAACTTGTAAAAATCCTCTAAATCAAAAGATGCTTCTAAAAAAAAAAAAAAAGCAGTGTTTTTGCACTGAAGACTTCTTTTGAAACTACCTTAAAACAAAAAATATCTATATCAGAATTTAACATTATACTTGATTAAAAGATCTATATGGATTCCCAGCTAACAGGTGCTAGTAAAGCTAAACATAGATCTTGACATATAAACAGAAAAAACTTGTTTTAAAACTAATTTTATGAAGCTGTTCCGCTCTGCCTTTCATAGACTTATGAAGAACAACTTCACAAATAGCTGTCATTACAATTGGTCAAGTGTTCAAAAAACTCCATTTAATCATAATATACATCAACTATAAATGGGACAATTTTTAAAATTAAGAAGTTAACAACATGAGTATTTTCAGATTGCTTTCCTTGTGTTGCTGCATCTCAGAATACAGAGGTACAAATAAGAACACCTTAGAGAGAAATCATTCTAAATAGTGTATGAAGCAATAGTTTTAAATGCTTATACTTCCTTAACTATTTAGAATGATTTATCTTTAAAGAATTCCTGTATATATGAATTTGATGCTATGGTATAATATATAAAAACAGAAAACAAACACTCTCCATCTTACTGGGTTAAAAAGTGAGGTTAGCAGATAGTATGGATTTGCCAAACACATGCACTTTACACTAAACATTATGCTCTTAATATCTGGAGTAAACATATCTACAGATAAGAATATTTGCTTCCTCCTTTCCTAAGCAGAAGGTAAACTTAAAAACATATTGAGGTAAGATTATCTAGATAAAATGCTTGTGTTTTAAGTGATATATTTATGGAACATGTTTTGGGGGGGGATATAAAAAGGGTCTGGTTAACCTTTATTTTTTTAAATTCAAAGGCAAGATACACCAATGGAATATTTAAAAAAAAATAAAAAATGCAAAAAGTAAATTTTAAAATAGTAAGTCAAAGTTTTATTACATTTAAAAGTCAATTGTACGTATTAACACTATTTAGCATTTTCTGTCTTGAAAGCATGGATTAACAAATTTGTCATACCCTTAGGTGTGGAAACAGACAGGGAAGGTTCAGGGAAAGTGCAGAGGGCCAAAATGCTCAGCACACAGGGTCTATTAAACACCTGTTCAGAAAGGGTTCGTATACCATGGAGAAGCATTTGCAAATGCTCAGCAACATAAACAGTGCTGGAATACTAAGTAGGAGGAAGTGGCCATTGTGATCTGAGAGATAATGGTCACAGGATATATACAAGGCATACCCTATGTACATTCCAATGAAAACAAACACATAATGTTCTTTTGTTTGTTTAAAAATGTGTCATCCAGTACCTTGGATACATACACAAAAACAAACAGTTTGGACCTATGGAAAAAACCTCTCTTCCAATCCGATCAGATTCCCCTCACAAGGCTCACACACCCAAGCCAGCCACTTATTCATACTATCCAGCCCAAAGATAAACCAGAAGACATGCTTACACCGAGTTTTTGTACCACTTCAACTATGCTGGTTTCTGAGGGCTTGGCTACACTTACATTTTATAGCACTCTAACTTGCTGGCTCAGGGGTCTGAAAAATCACCCCCCTGAGCTGGGAGCGCTGGGGGCCAATCCCCTCCTGGAGGTGGATTACCAGGAGCACTGGGAAGGCTCTCTCTCAGCACTCGCACGCGACCACACTCACACTTCAAAGTGCTGCTGCGGGAGCATTCCCACGATAGTGCTTGAAGTTTCCAGTGTAGCCATGCCCTAAAACATTAAAGCAGTACACACCCCAAGTGTGTGCACAGCTATATTGGTATAGCAATATAAGCACCTTTACACCAGAATAACTGCATCCACATTAGGGGCTTATACCACTTCAACTGTGTCAGTTTCCAAACCAATATAATTATAGCAGTACAAAGTGAACAGAAAAGCCCTGTGAGAAAGAGAGAGACTTCCAATGGGGCCTGAGGTCAACAGATTTAGGCCCTGACTAACCAAGGTGAGAAACAGATTTCACAGTTGAGGACGCTTCAGCAAGAAAAATCTGTCTAGGCCTTTTGTGAATAAACCAGGGGATTGCTAGCTCATGTTCCTCAGCTCTCAACTCTTGCAGTATTACCACCAAGGTAGAGAAGCTGAGTCTGAGGCACCATGGACTAGCTGGTTTAAAGTTTTACATGTTTAAAAGGAATCAAACCAGCATGCCCAACTTTTGGATTCTCAGTTACCCCAATTGTCAACCAGGGGAGATGGTTACCAGAATGTGCTTAAAAGGTTTTTCTTTGAAAAAACTGAGAACAAGGGCCGAGCACTGACACAAATACATCCAAAAGTTTTAATGAAATAAACTCTCTCGAAGGAAGTTCACCAATGTCTTATATGTGCTGTTCATGCTGACTTACCAGTCTGCAGCTCACTTTCTGTCTAATTAAGTGAAAGACGTTGAAGGCAAAAAGCTCAAACCTTAGTTGCTCTGCTAGCAGCTCAAAGCCATGTTCTCAGTTCTGAGATACAACCATGCAGAAACTCAAAGTGACTCGCCCCAAAGTCACTCAGTAATCATAATAGCCAAGGTAAGTCCTGTGACAAACTTGTGAACCAGAAGCAATCACAAGCAGCCTGTTTCAAAACTTCAGTTTATTTAAAATAAGCTGTTAATTCTCAGAGATATTCACAAATTCTAAATGTTCTTGATGATAGTTTCTTTTCGTATGGCTATCAATTTAACCAAATTCACAGAACAGATCATAACCAGATTAAGAAATTTGAGTGGGAATGCTAATTTTTCCTATGCCCTCCTCATTCAAGCCCTTTTGAAATACAGAGCAGGCGATCTTTCCTCGGTCCAGCGCTTAAAAATTTATTACACATCCATTAGCCAGAAATCAATACAAAAGAAATGAAAAACAGTGAGATTCAAGTGAAATCTCTTGGTGAGATGCACAGGCTTCCCTTTAACTTCTAACTGCTGACAAAGCAGTAAAAACTTTCAACAGGCCAGTGTCGATGGATCCTGCCCAGAAGCGCCTGCTTTCACATTAATTTCTGGCTAATGGTAAGGCTTCAAAGTTGGTGCCCCACTTCCTAGTTCTGCTCAACCAATGGAAAAGAAAAGGCACATTTATGATTACAGACAGCCTCCCCAATCTGAAGCAAATACTCATCAGCAATCCCATACCACACAACAAAAACACAAACCCAGGGACCTATCCTTGCAACAAAGCCCGTTGTCAACTCTGTCCACATATCTATTAAAGAGACACCATCTAACCACATAAGCCATGCTATCAGTGGCTCATTCACCTGCCCGTCTACAGTCGGATCCTGCAACACCGTGATGATCGGGATCAAAAAAAAAAAAATCGATCGCAATAAACGCAGGGTCGCGGTATTGCGGGGTTCCACTGCATCAAAGCAGCGTCTGCCGACAACATCGGGAGACAGCCGCACCCCGCACTATAAAGGGATTTGTGCTATCGCAGGGCGCAGTATTCTGGGGTCCGACTCTACCAATGTGATATATGCCATCATGTGCCAGCAATGTCCCTCTGCCACGTACAATGGCCAAACAGGACAGTCTCTATGCAAAAGAATAAATGGATACAAATCTGACATCAGGAATTATAACATTCAAAAACCAGAAGGGGAACACTTCCATCTCCCTGGTCACTCAATAACAGACCTAAAAGTGGCAGTTCTTCAACAAAAGAACTTCACAAACAGACTCAAACGAGAAACTGCAGAACTGGAATTAATTTGAAAACTGGACACCATTAAAATTAGGCTTGAATAAAGACTGGGAGTGGCTGGCTCATTACACAAACTGAAAACTATTTCCTCATGCTATGTTTTCCCCTACTGTTACTCACACCTTCTTGTCAACTGTTTGAAATGGGCCATCCTAATTATCATTACAAATGTTTTTTTCCCTCCTGCTGATAACAGCCCACCTTAATTGATTAGTCTCAGAGCTGGTATGGCAATCCCCATCTTTTCATGTTCTCTGTGTATATATATCTTCCTTCCGTATCTTCCACTCTATGCATCTGATGAAGTGGCTTTTAACCCATGAAAGTTTATGCCCAAATAAATTTTTTAGTCTCTACGGCATCACAAGTACTCCTCGTTCTTTTTAATTTAAATGCAAACATTAGCAACTCTTATTCATGTGCTAGGCAATGGACACATCCTAGTTATAGATTTTGGAACAGTTCAAATAGGTGTGAGGAGAAGCTAGTAGTTTTTCTACACCAGGGATGAGTAAACTATGGTCTGCAGTCCCGTTCTGCCCGGCCCCTGAGTTCCTGGCTGGGAAGGCTACGCCGGCCCCTCCCCTGATGTCCCCCTACCCTGCAGCCTCAGCATGCCATGCGGGCAGCGCTCTGGCCCATTGTTCCTGGGCAGAGCTGCAGCGGCATGGCTGGCTGCGGCGTGGCTGCACGCTCCTGCGGGGCAGTCTGTCTAGCTCTGGCGGGCCACGCGGTTGCCAGACATGCTGCTCTGAGCAGCATGGGGTAAGGGGGCCAAAGGCTTGGATAAGCGGCAGGGAGTCCCGGGGGTGGTTGGCTGGGGACAGGGGCAATTGGATGGGGCAGAGGTTCTGGGGGTGCCGATCAGGGGACGGGGAACAGGGGGATTGGATAGGCATGAGAGTCCCAGGCGTCTGTCAGGGGGAAGGGGGGTGGATAGGGGTTGAGGCAATCAGGGCACAGGGAGTGGGGTGGGGGGTTGGGTAGGGGGTGAGGTCCTGCAGGGGCAGTTAGGGTGGGTGGGGGTCTCAGGAGGGGGCGGTCAGGGGATAAGGAGCAGGGGGTTTAGATACAGGGTGGTTGGGGCAGGGGTCTCTGGACGGGGCGGTCAGGAGACAAGGAGCAGGGGGGTTTGGATGAGTTGGAAGTTCTGAGGGAGGCAGAAAATGGGTGGGGGTCAGATGGGGGCAAGGCCAGGGGAGGTACAGCCTTCCCTACCCGGCCCTCCATACAATTTTGCAACCTCTATGTGGAGCTCGGTCCAAAAAGTTTGCCCACCCCTGCTCTACATAAAAGAACTGGAAGAAAATGCCCTACTTGTGAAAATTCCAAAAGGCATTGCATTTGCATTGTCTGCTTGTTTAAATAGTTAGAATGAATAACCCATCTCAATGTCCCCATATCATGTTTCCTCAGAGAAAATCTACATCCTCAATATTTTTACTAGTGTTTTCTGTGAACTAACTACAGTTAGTGTAGAAATTCCACGTATAATTTAAGAGTTTAATGGAAAAATGTCAGACATTTTAAAAAGTTTGCATAGAGCTGGTAATAAGAAATTTTCCAAGAACAGGAACCTCATTTTCAGTTTTTCAAAGGTTTCTTTTCCAGTTTACAGTGAGTCTTCCTGAAAAAAATCACAGAGTGTTCGAAACAGATTTCAAAGAAATAAAACAATCCCTTTGGAGGCCTCTGACATGGCAATAACTCTTCTCTGCAACCTAAGCTCTAAACACTACACAAAGCAGTAAGAATATTATTTACTTTCTTCTCTAGAAGGAAGAAAAGTGGGATGCAGATTACCCTTTCTTTTCCCAAACATGGGCACCAAATTAGTTCAGATGCCTGACAAAACACAGCCAAATGAACGATGCCAAACAGATGGACTGTCTGGAACCTTAAAAAATAAACCACAACACATTTGCTTGATTCTGTGGCTGACATTAGAAAAACAGAAAGAACATTTACAAACTAGATAGGCAAACTGTGATTACATCCTATTTTGCCTTCTGGAGCAAGCATGCACAGCATAATGCTTCTGTATGTGGGCAAAGCTCATTTATAGTAAGCAGCTGTAAATGTTCTTCTCCCTCAGCTACACATACATGTGCTGTGCTAAATGTCACTCACTTCTGAAGTGAGAGAGCACACAAACTACAATCATCTATCACAAAGATAATCAGACCAGCAGACTCACAAATCTGAGCATGAAAAAGCACAGAATTGGTCAGGCAAACTTAGAAGCACAATGTCCACAGTGTAGTTTATAGCACATTTATATGTTTGATTATTATTGTTTTCAGTTTATTCTTTTGTGCACATTGTCTTCCTCATTTGTTTTGAATGAAAGTGGAATTATTTATTGTTTGTATACCAGCAGCATGCAAGGCATTTTAACAGATGGTTTAAGTTAACATGAATAGTGTTATTTAACAAATTCACTGCATTAAATCCATTAATATAAAATATTTTTGTCTGGGCACTAACATCGCTGATTGATATCAACACAACTCTGTGAAGCATTTGTTGATTAACCATTGGATGAGTAGAAGATGGAAAAAAACAAATGGATTTTGTAGGCTTCACCAGAAGTGGATAATTTGTTTTTCAATTATTTTACTTTAAAGTTTGCTTGGAAATGGAATGGGAGATTTAAAACCTAAGATACATCAGGCATCTGCTTTAAAGTATGTAATTTTTAAACTACATTTGGTAATGCCTGTTATCCCATCTCTTCTTTTAAAATGTTGGGGAAAATGTCTAATCTCTATAATAAGTAAATAAATCTCAATTCCTATGAACAATTAGAACATACATACCTAACAGGACAAAAGAAAACAGAGACTATATTGCTTAACAGTTTTATTCATATAAATAGTCCCCCCCCCCCTTCCATCTTTAAACACTGTGACAACTGTTTAATCTGTAAGGAGCTTTCAAAGTTTGTATTCAGAAGCCTGTTATTTTCCACTACATCCGTTCAACTTCTTCTAATATCTACTATATCATAGCTTTCTTTAAAGATGTAAGAAAATTCACTTTGAATCATAATGCAGATATTATTCTGATAACTTGCAATTGAACTTATTCACAGAGACAGTTAAAACTGTCAGACTGCAACAAAGAACACAAACTAGAATGTGTTCGGCTCTTTTACAGCAGTGCAAACCAATGTAACCACAATTAAGTCAGTAGAACAGCTCTCATCTTTCACAGCTGGAAGGGAGAGCAGAACTGGATCTACTGCTTTCAAGCAATTTTTTAGTCTCACCCTCATGAGATCTAGACAGGAAGATGGAGCCCATGTGGGACTTTATTCCTAAATTTCTAAGCCTGTTTTTCAAGTAGTGCAAACCAGCAGTGGTTCAATCTGCCTTCATTACTTCTAGTCTGCCCTTTACACTTATTAGGCAAGATTCCCCCACAGTAAAAGGGAAACGGAGGAGAAGACAAAGTAATAAAGACCGGACAAAATACTGAGAAACACTTTAAGGAACAATCCAGTATTAGCCAAAGGAATGGAAAAGATGACCTAAAAGAGCTTTCTCATCTCTAGTTTCTTGGATTCTAATAAAAGTTCATTTCTGATGAGAGGCTTTTGCCAATTCAAAGAGTAATGGATGTGTCTCACTATACTAAATTACAAGGTAGGCTCCTCATTCTACACCTATGTCACTTCTCCATCTTGCAAATCTGGTGCTGTCTTCCCTATTATAAATTATAGCTATCAAAACAAGCTAAATCTTGAAAGAGGTTGCAGAAAATTTCAGATCCAGTTAAATAATGACTCTCACATCATTTCAACTTTCCTCTATCTACAATTTGGATTTTGTTGTCACACAAGATCAATGTTGCACATTTAGATACTGGAGGGTTAAGTCACTAAGACCTATCCATGTTTCCAGACTAAATGTGGGGACACCGATGCCGGCATTCTAGAGTGATTTTATTTATTAAAGATACTACAGTATGGTTATAACCATACACACTGCAGTTACTAAAGCATGAGTGAGTGTGTTTTGGACCATTACTTTATGACACTGCATCTTTTTAGGACAAAGCAAGTAAATGCCAGTGAGATGGCTGCAGCCAAAGAAGTTCGAGCAAGACTCACCAGGATAGAGTGGAGGCACAAGTCAAAGGAGGCTCATTTCAAGGTCTGGGGAAAAGGGCTGAGCTAGAGGATTACTGAATTAAGAGAAATGAGTTGGAGGGAAATTAATTATCAGCTCACACAAGCCAAACACTTAGGGGGTCATTTGGGGGGTAGGGGAGTCTCAATACAATGGGCAGCCTGGGGGAGAAAGGAATCTAACAGAGGCAGCAATTCCCCAGAGCTGGCAAATCATGCAGAACCACTCAGCAGCCTACAACTGCGCTGTGGCCACAGTTCATGGCCCCAGGGTCTAGCGACCAGAGTGGGCTGGTGGGTGGACAAGAAGGGGGCTGTGATCAGAGCAATGAAATTTGGTAGCCAGAGGAGGCTGGTTGTGGGCGGGGTTGTGGCCAGAGGTCACGGTGCTGCGGTCTAGCAGCCAAAGTGGGCTAGTCAGGGGGCAGGGCTGTGGACAGAGATTCGGGCACAGGGGTCTAGCAGCCAGAGGGGACTGGTCAGGGGGTTGGGAAGACAGGGAGAGGGCTGTGGTCAAAACACTGGATCTGGGAGCTAGAGGGGGCTAGCTGAGGCCGGGACCGTGGCTAGAAATCAGGGCACCAGGGTCCAGTAGTCAGAGTGGGTTGGTCAGAGGGTGGGAGGACAGGGAGGGGTCTGTGGTCAGCGCACTGATCTGGTAGCCAGAGGGAGCTGGGCGGGGCTGTGGCCAGAGATCAGGGCTCTGGGATCTAGCAGCCAGAGGGGGATGGTCGGGCCGGGGGGGGGGGGTGGGGCCCGATACCCAGGGGGAGCCGATCAGGGGGCGCCCCCCCCGCCCCCCGCGGGGGGGGGGAGGGGAAAGCCCCCCCCCCCCAGCCTGCACATGTTGTGATCCCCGAGGAGGGGGCGGCGGCTCCCCCAAGCCAGGCCACCCCCGAGTCCCTCTCCGCCGGCGGAGCCGCGGCGCCACTTCGAGGGGAGAGCGGGCGAGATCCAGCCCCTTATCCGCTGCCACCTCCCGCCGCGGTGGGCTCCTTACCGGTCAGGGCGGCGGTGCCAGCTCCTCAGTCCTTCCGCCAAGATGGCAGCCAGGCCGAGCCCAACCTCAGGCAGCGACTTTGCAAAGTCGGGCGGACAATCCGCATGCGCAGAGTCAGCGACGGCGGAGGGGGGGGGGGAGGAACTACAACTCCCAGCGTGCCTCGCGGGCATGCGCGCGGAGCGGACGAGTGGTTGTACGGGCGGGGCGGGCTCAGCTGTTGGGCCGCAGCTTGGGACTGTCGCAGGGTTGCGTGTGTTTGATCTCCGTGGGGATTTGGGCGTTGACTTGGCTCCCTCAGGAGCGGGAAGGGGCTGAGCCGAGGGGGTCACCAGACAGGGATCCTGAAGGATGGATGGGTGTGTGTGGACAGTGGTGGGCCCCCAGACAGGGATCGTGGGGGAGGGAACTCCCCCCAGACAGGGAACCCCCCCCAGACAGGGATCCTGGAGGGTTCTGTGTGGGCAGTGTGTGGGAACCTCAGACAGTGACTGTGGAGAGGTTCTGTGCTGGCAGTGGGGAGGGGGCTCTGTAGGCGTGTTCAGAAGTGTTTTGCCCACTTTTCATACGGCAGAGCTGGAGTACGGTTATTCTGTGAAAAGTGGCATTGAAGGGTTCCATTTTTTGTCTCTTAAAGACCCAATCTGTCATCATAATGGCAAATCTCAAAGGAACTTGGCCTTCTTGCAAATCAAGTGCCATCTGAATTGATTTTTGGCAAGGTGCTTAAGATGGCCTGTATAACACTATATGTGCAGAATCTAGCCTCAGTTGGGGTTGCTAGATGCTGCTGTAAACAATAATAAAAATAGTGAAATCTCTAATACAATCTTAGAATATCAGGGTTGGAAGGGACCTCAGGAGGTCATCTAGTCCAGAGGTCGTCAAACTGGGGTGTGCGAGACCCCGGCGCCACCGCCGATCCCGCCAGGGAGACCGCTGAACTCCCAGGTGAACTATTTTACTACCGCCAAAATGCCACTGCGGAAAGCAGAAGCTTTCACTTTCTGTGGCGGCATTTCGGCGAACATACCCCCAGGGGGCCACACAACTTTTTTCTCGGCAAGAAGGGGCCGCTGAGGAAAAAGTTTGAAGACCCCTGAATTCTAGTCCAGCCCCTTGCTCAAAGCAGGACCAATCCCCAACTAAATCATCCCAGCCAGGGCTTTGTCAAGCCTGACCTTAAAAACCTCTTACGTGTGCTGCTCCAACCAGCTCCAATATAAAAATATAGCAGCACTGGGCACCTTAGAATAGAGATAGAAACACAATGATACAGGTTCAAAAATAAAAGTCTGTGTTGCATGGATCTATGTAACTCATTAGAAATAATTAATAAAATGTACTTACAGCTCTGAAGACTAAAGTCCTTTTCATCCACAGATCTGTTACAGAAGGAGGGAAGCAAGGCAGCCTTCCCAAATACTGTCTGCTACACCACTGTACCACAACCTTCCCCTGGAGAAGTGAGTTGTCTCTATGGCTGTGTCTACACTCTCATTCCCACCACTGCATTTGTTCCAATGGGAGCATTGCTGACATTTAGACTGTGTTGTTTAATTCTGTTTGGAGCACAGTAGTTAAAACACCTATGGACTGACTGCATTACTGCTGCCCATTACCCATGGAGATGCACCATTGGTAGTGCAATCATGGGAAATTTTAAGTCCACTGAGAGTATAAATAAGGTCGAAGAGTGAGCAGATAGTTCAGTCTCCATGGTCTGGTCAATCCTGGACTTCTGCTGAGAGCACCAACGAGACTATCAATTAATAGTACAGTAGAATCCTTTTTTTTTATGAACTAATTGGAGAGTGAGGAATTCATAAAATCAAACAGTTCATAAAACTGAACATCTCAAAATTACAGTAAGTACCGTGCATAAGTTGCAGTATGGTGACTTCATTGCTTTCTTCTTGTCCTTCGAACCACTACAAAGCAATTTCCAGTGCACTGAAGGTATCAGAACATGAAGGGATGTTGACTTTTTCTTCATCAACATCACTTTCATTATATGATTTCCCCTCTTCCCCTGCCCCTGTGAGGAAGAATGTTTGTATAACTGGTCATTCATAATATCAGTGTTTGTAAAATCAAGGTTCTGCTGTAATATATTGCACTTTCACCCACTGATCTCAAAGCACTTTCCAAAAGTGGGTAAGGATCACCCCCATTTTAACTGATGCATGGAGAGGTTAAATAACATATTCAAGATCACACAGCAAGTCATTGGCAAAGTTGGAAACAGCATCCTGGTCTCTTGACTCCTTGACCTGTGTTTAAGTATTTTTATTGTTTGTTATGTGTACTAGCATAGTGCGTAAGGGCTTGTTTACACTTACTGGTAGATTGGCACTGCTGCAATCAATGCAGGGAGTGTCGATTTTAGTGGGTCTAGTAAAGAGCACTCTCCAACCGATCTGTATACTCCACCTCCCCGAAAAGCACACTGGAAGTTGACAGGAGAGTCTCCCATTGACTCAGTGCAGTGTTGCTACTGCAATAAGTGGATCTAACTATGTCAACTTCACTTATGTTGTCAACTGAACATATGAACTTAATATGTTAAGTTATATTGATTTGCCATGATAGTGTATATATCAGCCCTGAGAGCACTAGTCATGAACCAGAGCGCTATTGTGTTAGCTGCTGTACAAACACAGAACAAAAAGATGGTCCCTGCTCCAAAGAGACCACTGCAGCCCTCCAGTTATGGAAGCAGTTTTCCTAATGGGGACAGTTGTCTACTTGGGCATTGAACTAAGAACCCCAAGAAAATATCACATAAGCTCCTGAGTAGTCATCAGATCTTGCCTATTTTCATTTATTACTGATCTAGTCTAAATGTGAAATAGCAGCTTAGCACTTTCACGTGCTTTCAGACTTTGAAAAGTTGCTGATGAATAGGAATAGTAATATTTGTATTTCCACAACATTTTTCATCTGAGGATTTCAAAGTGCTTTATTAACATTTCTTAAGTACAGTAAATCTTACAGCTTCTCTGTTAGGTAGATAATTATTATGGCAACTGATTAACATTTTACTATTGCCCTGGTGATTTTGAATTTTGCATTTGTAATAACACAGTTTCTCATGTGCCATTCTTTCTGAGTCCGAACACACTCAGTTTGTCCCTGAAGATGGAATAATGCTGTCCCACAAAGAAGTGGGTGAATGCCAATTGTTGATTATTATTTGAAATCCTGTTTGGCTCCTCAGGATCTAGATATCAGTAGAGACAGATTCTTGGCTTCTTGATTGTTGGAAAATACTAACAGAGACTTTAAGGGATATGAGAGACTATCATTTCCAGGAGAACCAGTGGGAGCGAAACTAACACATGAGTAATTATTTTGTATGGCAATTGAGCACTACTGAGAACTGCTCCCCAAGGCATAATTAGAGTGTGGGGAAGGAATTTTGAGGGGCGTAGGGAAGGAAATGACACCACCAAGAAATGTATGTATTTTAAACAGAAGGACACTGTGTATTTTGGGAATATTGTTTCCAATCTCCCTGCACAGGAAGTTGAGCGTTATTTTCTCCATATGAAATGGGACCTAAAACCATAACATCACTGTTCTGCTGAGGCCTCTTTAGAGACAAATCAGGTCAGAAAGAGAGAGCATGCAGTTACAGTGATGTGCTGAGACATGTTGTCTGTTCGGTAACTGAGCATTTGTACAGTAGATTCTCTTAGGAACTTCAGCAGTACAGCATGACCAGAATTCTCAGACCTGTGTGTCTACATATATGCATTTTAACCTTAGGGAGATAGTGAATTGTAGGGTCAGGAGCAGGGAGAGAAGTCCAGCCAGAGCCTCAGCAACTGCAGCAGCACCTGCAAGCTAGAAGGGGAAGAGGATACCTTGACTGATGTTTATGAAAGCTTCAGGCATGGGTCTGTGAATAGAGTTACTTGACATTTTTGGGGGGGGGGGGTTGGTGGAGGGGGGGTAGAAAAAAAGACCTTTTTTTGGCATTAGAAATTTTTGCCAAAAAATGGTTTTTTCCAAACTTTTTCAATTTTGTTTACAAAAGTGGCAACTAAAAAATTGTCAGTTTTCTTGGTTTCTTTCCCTCCCGCTGTCTCCTTCTGTTCCCTCTTCTGACCCCCTTTTCCAGGGAGAAATAAAGGAAGGAGGAAAAATTCAACATATTTGATAAAAATGTTTTTAAAAACTTTGAATAAATGGAAGATTTTTCCTTTTCTAAATTTGTCAAATGAAAATAACTGATTTAAAAAATAAATGATTTTTTTTATTATCAACCTGCTCTGTCTGAATTTGGTAAGGAGGTGGGAGCAAATGGCAAATGTTTGAGAATCACTGACTTGCAAGACAAATGGAAAGCCAGGCTGATGGGGCATTGCTGAAGAATGGTAAGTAATTGAGCCTCACTGGCACAGCGATCACAAACATTACACAGACTAAATCTATGAAAGCTTTGCTGCCTGATGGCTGGGTGGAGGCTTATGGGAGATGAGTCTCAGGTCATAAGATATGGTCATAGCATGGAAACCATCAGCATCTCTGGCTAATTGATACAGTTGCTGGTATCCTGAGCAGAGAAATTGAAGGCTGAATGAACGAAGGAGATGAAACAACTCATTCCCACTTTGGAGATGCTTCTCTCTCATCAAACTGGAAGAAAATTGGTGTGAAGACCCTTCCTCTGTCCAGTCTGCATGGTCAGCGGGCTTCACTCTACTAGGCTGTGAATCCAGCACCTTTATCCACCAGTACATTTACTCCTTATATTGCTCAAGAGAACATAGACAGACTAGCTGGAACTGTCAAAGAAGCCTAAGGGATTGGAGCACCCAATTCCCCTTGAACTTCAATAAGAGATCATTGCCTATCTCCATTAGGCTTCTTTCAAAATCCCAGCAAACAGTGAGATGTGCTTTAGAAATTCAAATGGTGTGACAGGAGGGAGGGATAGCTCTGTGGTTTGAGCATTGACCTGCTAAACCCAGGGTTGTGAGCTTGATGCTTGAGGGGGCCATTTAGGGATATGGGCAAAAACCTCTTAGATGATTTAATTGGGGATTGATCCTGCTTTGAGCAGACAGTTAGACTAGATGACCTCCTGAAGTCACTTCCAACCCTGATGCTCTATGAGACTTTATCTCATTCTAGACCTATTGATTTCTGCCCCAGGCAAGCCTGCAGTTCCCTTGTTTATTTTGCTGTAAACAATCTACATTCAAAAAGCTGAATCATCCAGTTAAGTTCAGGGAAATGATGCAAAATGTATCAACTTTGATTTAAAAAAAGTTAAGGTTGAAAGTGTTTCACTGGAGTCCAGCTAATACCTAAAAACTCAACATAGATCAGTATCAGAGGGGTAACCGTGTTGGTCTGGATCTGCAAAAGCAACAGAGTCTTGTAGCACCTTATAGACTATCAGATCTTAGGGATCATGAGCTTTCGTGGGCTAAGACCTATTTCATCAGATGAATGTTGGGGAAATGTTCCATAACATGCATCTGATGAAGTGGGTCTTAGCCCACGAAAGCTCATGATCCCTAAGATCTGTTAGTCTATAAAGTGCTACAAGACTCTTTGTCAACATAGATCAGGGCTCCTACTCTTAGGAGCTATGGCAGGGGTTCTCAGACTGGGGATTAGGACCCCTCAGGGTCCAAGGTTATCACATGAGGTGTCCTGAGCTGTCAACCTCCACCCCAAAACCTGCTTTGCCTCCAGCATTTATAATGGTGTGAAATATATAAAAAGTTTTTAGTTTACAAGGGGGGTCACACTCAGAGACTTGCTATGTGAAAAGAGTCACCAGTAAAAAAGTTTGAGAGCCCCTGAGCTACAATATTACAAGTAATAAATAATATTTTCAAATTCTGAACAAATATTCTTCACCTTTTAAAAACTTCGAAGACTGTCTGGAAATGAACTCTTCAGGGATTCAATCCATTCCCAAAGCCTTATAACCCTGCACAATTTGCTCTTCCCATCCTACCTTAACTTCATTCTGGGGCAGCAAGTGGTTCTACAGCAAATAACTTGGATACTGAATCAGAGAGTTAAGACAGTACTGATGTCAGGGAATATGAGCTGTTATCTTTGTCCCAGCACCTGCCCTTAACATTCCACATGTGGCGCTCACAGTTTACCAGAGGATTAACCCATATTGGGAGAATGGGAGATAAACCCATATTGGGCTAAACTTGCAACCTCAGGTTTAATCCTCAGCTTCATTGAGCTCATGCTTGGCACAGCTGTGAGCAGAGATCGTTCTAAGCCAGCTTTATACCTCCCCAGAACCTGGGGCTGGCTAAGAACCAAACTAGTGCAAGAGGGCTGCTGTAATTTACAGAGGTGAGACTGGAGCCCAGTTGAATGCCTTTGCTTAGGATCCCCACATTGGTTTGAACTAGCCCTGATACTAGTTCCATTGACTCCAGCAGAGAATTCTCCTCTGGTTCTTGTTTCACTAGCTGGAAGCAATGGGTGCACAGACTGCAAGTCCTTAGACATGAGAAATGAATCACTTGAGGATATGCAACAAAAAAAGCCAGCTATTTTTTAATCCTTGGATCATCTCTGTTACTCGTATCAGGCAGTGGCATGAAAGAGAAAGTGACAAGTGTTTTGAGCAAAGAGACTCTTATCTAAATTGGAGACAGTTCTTCTCTTATAAGGTCTTTGAAACAAAGGTTACCTCTGCCCTCTGTTGGGGAGTTACTAATGGGAAGCAGCAGCTACTCAGAAAAACACACACAGAATCAGCATCTGTGGAATGGGGATCTGTAGTATAGAGAAGTCCTGATCAGATGGGCTGTAGTGAAATCCAGCTTCAGTTACATTTGGCAACAGGTTTGTACCTAATTTAACATCATTGGGACAAATGTTACTTTTAGCTACACCACTGTAAATGCAGACTAACGCCAATGAAACTGATGTGATCATGGGAGACTTTAACTTCCCAGATATAGACTGGAGGACAAGTGCTCGTAATAATAATAGGGCTCAGATTTTCCTGGATGCGATAGCTGATGGATTCCTTCACCAAGTAGTTGCTGAATCTGCAGCACTTACCTCATCATTAATATACAATGCTACTCCACCACCTTTGCCTTTATTTCTGTCTTTCCTAAACAGCACATACTCTTCAATACCTATACTCCAGTCATGACTACTATTCCACCATATTTCTGTTATCCCTATAATATCTGATTTCACTTCCTGCACCAGTAGCTCTAGTTCCTCCATTTTGATGCCTAGGCTCCTCACACTGGTGCCCAAACATCTTAATTTTTGCTGTTTGGCTTTCTCAGATTCTTTGTCCGATTAGGCACAGACATTCTATCACCAGTATCACCTATTAGACTGGTATCTACCATAGGTGCCAACTTCCCCCCAGTACCAGTGAGTGCTTGTGCCCCCTGGACTTATGATTGGTAGCTTCATCAGATGTGCCTGTCTGCTCCTCAGGCTACCCTTAATCAGTTGGGTAATCTCTCATAGTCCTCATTGAAGAAATGGTTTTGTGATGGAATTTGAAGGAACAAAGATGCATTAAATTACGTCACTCTGCTGACCTTGCCAATTAGTTCACGGAGAACATTCCATGCATAAGGGTCACCGTGGGAGAATTCACAAAGACACTTGTTAAACAATAATTGACTGACTGACTGGATATTTGCTGGGGGAGGTTGTGGGCTAGAAGATTTGCAAGGCCATTCCTAGACATATGTGGATTATGAAGTTTACAGATTATGTGCCCACACATAAGGGACAGTCTTTTATGCCCTTGCACAGGCTACCAGACTGTGGATCCAGGCACATAAAAGTAGATGCTGCGCGTTGCTATTTGACCCACTTCCAGAGTAGGTAGGCAGGGAGTGGATGGGGAATTGTCACAGCCTTGGCTATGTTCCCTTTGTGCTAGCCTGTATAGCCATAGGTACTGGTGCATAACTTGGGGTGCAGGGGAGGGGAGCGCTGCTGCACCCCCTAGCTTGAAGTGGTTTCCATTATATACAGGGTTTACAGGTTGGTTTAATGCCTCTCAGCACCCCCACTATAAACATTGTTCCAGCCCCCCTAATTTGCTACAGATATAAACCAGTTTATTCTCAATTGGGGCAGGAGGGAAGCAAGGGCTGGGATTTGTGTGTCTCAAAGGATTTGTTCTAGAGATACTGATGAGCTCATCCAATCAGGGAACTGAAACTGAACCTTATGACTTAAATGACCAATCATGGAGTATCTACTGCAGCTCTGACAGCAAATACTGAATCCAAAATTCTCCTAGGGAACTGACTGTGATCTACTAACAGAATTTAAAAAATACAATTAAAAAAATAGCAACATAATGTGGCAAAAGCTTTTGAAAAATGAACACATCTGAGGAAACAGCCTCTGCTTGCAGCTATTTCACAAACAGAAAAAGAGGCTAAATCTAATAGATAAAATATTAGTTGCAATCTATTCTCCCAGCTTTACCCCCGATGCTTGTGAAAAACGCATTTCACAGAGCAAGGTAAGGGGAACAAGAGCAAAGCCAATGTAAACATGCAAAGTATTGCCTAATTGGTCTGGTTCATTACAGGGCATTTTGTCCCCCTGTAGAACTGCAGGCATTGGCTATTAATGAATGTAGGAACTTAGGCTAGGAGGACCAATGATCTGGTCTAGTCCGACTGTCCTTTGAACCTCCATTGCAAACACACTTATTCATAACAGGTTAGCCAATTAAAATACATAAGGATCACATCTAAAGTTCAGATCAGTGAATTAATCCACATGTCTTCAGAGCAGCCATTAGCAATTGTCGACTCTGTAGTTTCACCTCTTGCCAGAATAGCATTGGTAGGGTATCTCTGGCTTTTTAACTGTTGAACACTTTGATTCATGGGTGATCCATCACAGTGACCAGTATGGTATAAATGTATGATAGACCAGCTAGTTAAACAGACTAATAAAATCAAGAGATGGGGAAGGCGGCTGTTGTTCTTTCTCCTCAGATGCAGGCGTTTCTGAAAAAAGCAAATCTGATTTGCTTTGTTTGTGCCACTTGACTACATTGGATCTGTAGGAATTATATAATAATATTATTATGCATTACTTAGGCCTGGCATACATTTAAATATTATACTGGTATAGTTATGTTGGTTAGGTGTGTTGTTTTTTTAACTGACATAGCTATGGGGATAGAAGCCCCACTGTGGATATAGTTATACTAGCATAACTGTGCTTATACTAATATATCTTATGCCTGCTCAGGGAACCACTGTAAGGTATATCGGTATAAGCACAGTTTTATTGGTGTAACTGTGTTACACTAGGCAGGGTTTGCCAGTTAACTATACTGGTATAATTATACCAGCAAAACACGTCCTGGTGTAGACAAGGCCTGATAGCATGCTAGGTACTTTATAGACATGCAAAGCCCCTGTTCTCGAGAGCTTACAATCTAATGTCTTGATCCTGCAAATATTTTTGCATTTGTTGATCTTTATGTAAGCTGGAGTGCTGGTGGGGTGAGTGGAGTGGAGCAAACCCCTGCGCTCACAACCCACTCCCCCCAGGAGCGCTATGTGGGCAAAGCGGGTGGGGCAGAGGAGTGTCCATTTTCCCAGGGCCTCAGATTGGCCCAGTGGCTAATCTGCCACTGGGAGGAGGGTGAGCGGGCAAGCCAGTGGCAGTAGAGGAGATCTTCAAAAAGCCAGGCCTGGCATGAGGTGGCTGGACCTGGAAGAGAGCCCTGAGCCATGTGCACTGGAGAGCAGTGTATCCTTCAGGAGCTGGGTGTGTACCTGGGGCTCCGGGGAGCCCCTAGCCAGAGGCAGGGTTACCAGATAGCAACTGTGAAAAAATGGGACAGGGAGTGGGGGGTAATAAGTGCCTATATAAGAAAAAGTCCCCAAAAATGGGACTGTTCCTTTAAAAATGGGACATCTGGTCTCCCTAGGCAGAGGGTCCATCCACCGCCCTCCTGCAAGGCCAGCTGCAGGGAGTGGGAGGAGGAGAAGCCCCCATTCCTCCTGCGCTCCCTCCCCCACATAATTACGCACCCTGAGTTGGGACCCACCCAAATATCCCATGTTGGCTATACCACTGCTTTATGTATGTGAGTGTTCCTGTTGACTTCATTGGAACTACTCATGTAAAAAAAGTATAAACGTTGAAGCATGTGCATAGGTCTTTGCAAGATTTTGCCTGTGCTTTGCAGGAGGTCAGACTAGATGATCATAATGGCCCCTGCTGCTTTAAAAATCTGTGAATCTCTACGAAGATCAGAGCTTAAAGATTCAATTGTATGGTCTCTGCCATGGCAGTGGTTCAACTGACTTCACTGTAAAGGCTGCAGTATCAGTCCCTAAATATCTGCAGAGCAAAAGCTGTGCGTGAGCAAGCGTTGATTTAGCTAAGTTGGTTAACAACAGCAGTGAAGACAGCACAGCAGGGGCTTCAGTAGCACAAGCCTGGAACAGGCCTTAGGTATATATTTGGCTTGCCAGGCTGCTCTGAAGTCCATGTTGTGCTGTTACCGGTGCTTGCTGGACTGAAGCTAGCTCAGGTAGGCTAACCTGTGTGCAGCTTTTGCTGTGTAAACATAACCAAAATTAAACTATATAAACAGCTGAATGGTGGGGGAATGGACACAATATAATAGCAAAACTGAAAAGTGACACAGTCTGGCATATATTTTGTGGGCCCACAATTTTGATCGAATGTTTTGTTTACTTGTGGGTTGGTCTTTTTTAACTATTTTTAAACTTTGAGTTGACATTGGAATGTAAATGAAGGCCCTCATACTGTAAAGACTTCACAGTACACAAAGGGAAGCATATGTGTAATAGTCCAGTTGATGTAAATGGGATGGCTCACAGCACTTAAAGTTTGTTACATAATCGTTGCAGGCCTGGGAACTAATTGAATGGCCTCTTTTGGACTGTTTGTTTTGTTTAAAATATTTTAACTTAAACTCTGTTTCATCTGGAGGAGGCATTTTGTACTTTAACCTTTAGCTTTTGCCTACTCTGTTATTAATAATTAATTGTATTTCTATTTTTTTGTGTATGATGCATGCTTTTTATGGTTATTCTGTGTTTCCTTTTACCCCTTTGGTTTTTTAATTAATAATCATCCCTGGCCCTTACAGGGAGTGGTCTTGTGATTAAGGAAACAGGATCCTGTTGGAAAAAAACAGCATGTGATCCTACAATGAAAGACTATGAAAATAACCTGGACTACCTTTTAGTTTATCATTTTACAACCTTTGGATGGTTGACTTTGCAATCTTAATAATCTGTAATAGTTTTAAATATTATTTATATTACACTGGCCTCACTCAGAATTGTGGCTCTATTGCGCTAGGTGCTGCACATAGAGGTAGACATGTTTCCTGTCCTAAAAAACTTACAGTCTAAGGGCCAGATTTGCAAAGGTGTTTTGGTGGGTAAAGATGCAGATAGGTACCTAGGGGTTTTCAAAAGCACCTATACAGGATAGGTATCTTGAGTGTTAATCCACAAAGGATTTTAGGAAGTTATATACTGTTTTAGGCATAATTGTGAGACACAAAACTCCTGCTTGATTGCTGCCTAACCCTGTTAGGGTGACCAGATGTCTCAATTTTATAGGGACAGTCCTGATTTGGGGGGCTTTTTCTTATATAGACACCTATTACCCCCACCCCATCCCAATTTTTTTACACTTGCTATTTGCTCACCTAAACCCTGTAACTATCTACATTCATTGTCTACGGTTTTGCAGTTTTTACAAATTTCAATAGGAGTTAGGCACCTAAGCTAACCCCCTCTCCCGCTTTGCATCCCTAGTGGTCTAGCTAGAACTGAAAATCTGGCTATAAGACCCGGCTTCTGCAGTCACTAATGCAGGAGCTTAATTTATCCCTATCTCCCCTAGGACCCTGCTCTTGCAAGGGGAGCCAGTTTTGGCAACAGTGCTCAACATATGAGGGAAAATTGTGTATTAGGGTGACCAGATGTCCCGATTTTATAGGGACAGTCCTGATTTTTGGGGTCTTTTGCTTATATAGGCTCCTATTACCCTTGGAGAGGTGTGTGTGTCTGTTCCCCTGCATATCACAGTAGTGATAAGGAAGGAGGTCACCAGAGGAAAGGGAGGTGGCCCCTACGCGTAGTAAGGGCCCCCCGATAATTCGAGCACTGCCCGTACATCTGTGGGGAGACCCGGTGATTTCAGGGGCCGCCCACATGGCGCTCAGGGACTTTCAGTCCCTCCCCCCCGTTACAGGAGACACCTGACGCGTGTAGGGGAGCGGCGCCTCCCGCCGCCCTTCCTCCTTCCACAACCTGAGCAGGCTGGGCGCGGGGCGGGCACCCCCCTGCCCTACATGGGCATCGGCAGCCTCATGCATATGCAGCAGGAGGCGAGTCTATTTAAAGCCGGAGTTGGCGCCAGCGCCTCCTCCTGCGCTGCTCCTTCCCCCAGGCCCGGCCCTGCGCTCGCCGTCTGCAAAGCCGGAGCCCCATCATGTCAGACAAGCTGCCTTACAAAGTCGGTAAGCGGTGGGTTTTCCTGAGCCTGCGCTAGGCCCGATCCGCGCTCCGCGGGGCCGTGAACACCGGTGCCGCTGTGGGCAGAGCCCCGGGCTGCATAGGGGCGGTTCAGTGGGAAGGGAAGGGACAGAGCACTTTCCCTCCTGTCAGTTCCTTGCATCCGGGGGAAATGTGGTGCTAGCTCTGCAAAGGGCGCCGCGCTTTGCACCGACCTCCCTCGCTTTGCACCCCCCTGCAGCGAGGGGAGGCCCCTCGCTCTGCACCCCCCTCGCTCTGCACCCCCCTTTCGCCCCCCTGCAGCTAGGGGAGGCCCCTCGCTCTGCACCCCCCCCCCCCTGCAGCTAGGGGGAGGCCCCTCCCTTTGCACACACACGGACTTCCTGCAGCGGTGAGGTGAGGCCCTTTCACGGACATCACAGCGCTCCGCCGGCCCGCCTGCTGTCTCGGAGCGCGCGCTCCCCGGGCTGGCAGCGGCTGCACTGCAGAGCGATCCGCGTGGAGCTGCCGACTAGGCTCCACGTGCCTCCCGCCGGGCCGGGCGGCTCGTGGGACTTGCAGTTCTCCCCCGTGCTGCCCGGGCTCCGGCTGGCCCCGACAAGACTACAGTTCCCAGGGCGCATCTGGCCGCGCGCGGGCCACACAGGCGACTGACTCTTACCAGGCACGTGGGAGGGATCAGGAGATTCGCCTACAAGTTACTGAGTTTCATGCATAGGTGCTGGAACTAGGGGTGCTGCTTCAAGTGCCTTCCATCATATCCAGGGTTTACGTTTTGATTTAATGACTCTCAGCGCCCCCGCTATGCGAATTGTTCCCACACTCTGATTGCATGACATCAGCAGGAGAGGAGAGTGGTTGTGTGGTCGCTCAGAAGGAACTGAAGAGTGGCAGCAGCTGTGCTCCCAACGTGCAGGGTTAGAGCTATGCCTGACACCTCAGCCTTGGATCCAGAAGTTAAGGAAATGATCTGGCTTTGGGACAGATCCTCTGTGAAGAGTGAGATACTCTACAAGTCTCAACTGCCTTTCAGCCTGAAGGAGGCTAGGGGGGCTTTGTAAATGTGGCACCGTTGTATGAGCTTTGCACAGCAATCATTCTGTAGTGGAAGACAGCAGCGGTTTAGGATGGGATATGAAGTAGAGCATCCAGTTTTAACAAGACAGAATGAAACATTATTACCTGGAATCAAAGGGGTTTTTTAAATTGTTGCTACCTCACGGAAGAGGCATGCTAACATTTGCATCTTTTAGAAATGCGCAAGGGGTGGAATTTATATAAATACCCGGAAGAGTGAGGAAATAATGAAGTATCTTGAGGTATATTATTTGTCACTGGTGTGACTTCTGCTGAAATACTGTGTCCAGTTCTGGTGGCCACAATTCAAGAAGGATGTTGATAAATCAGAGAAGAGCCACAAGAGAGATTAAAGGACTGGAACACATGACTTGACATGATAGACACAAGGAGCTCAATCTGTTTGAGAGAGGTTATAAATGCTCTAGAGCGGGGTGGGCAAACTACGGCCTGCTAGCAATTTTAATCTGGTCCTCGAGCTCCTGCTGGGGAGTGGGGTCTAGGGCTTGCCCCATTCAAGCTAGGGAGCAGAGTCAAGGCTTTGTATGGCTCCTGGAAGCAGCGGCCTGGCTCCCCTCTGGCTCCTATGTGTAGGGGCAGCTAAGGGTTCTGTGCTGCAAGCTGCCCACACCCCAGGCACCGCCCTTGCTGCTCCGATTGGCTGGGAGCTTTTGAAAGCTTAACTTTAGATTATAGGTCTTGAGAACAGGAGCTTTGCATGTCTATACAGTACCAAGCATGCTATCAGCATTACTTTTATTATTGATTCTGTGGGGGGGAAAAAATGTACCCTACATAAATAAATTGCAGTTATTTTGATGTGTATACATGCATAGTAATTTATTTTTTCCTAAACACAATTGACTAAATTACACTTATTTTTAGTTGTAGGACTTGGAAAATGATCCTTTTTGAATCAAAGGGTCTAGTAATTCTGCCTAGGCTTGATCTTTTTTTTTTTTTTTTTTTTTCCTTTCTTCCTTTTAGGATGGGGAAGATGTTCATAACAGCTGCAAAGTTTGCGGAATTGGGCCCGTTTCAACTCATTAGGCCTCTTGCATGAAGTATTCTTACACATACACTCATCTTTATTCTCTGAAAATAAAACTGGGTACACAGTTTTAGACACGTAGGCTGAAATTTGTGAATGCAGGTGCTTACAGGCAAGCTTGTAAGTGTAAAGGGTTGGCAATATTGAAAACTGGGTCGCTTCTAATTTACATACATAGGAAAGGGCTTCAAATGCTTGGCTTTAGGTACATTTGAAAGTGTGGGTTCTAAAACTTCTCTGAAGAGGCTTAATTGCATAAAGACCTACACAACACTATATAAAGGCTTGAGGAGCTGAGGAGGGTGGAGACTGGGCCTCCTCTCAGCTGCTACTTTATGTCCCGTTTGATGGCTCCATAGCAGTTGCAGCCAATGCCAACCTGCAAGTGAGTGGATACTGTGGTTACGTGTATTCTAGCCCCAACCCAGCCACCTGTCATCCCTCTGTTGCAGCTGACATCAGCCTGGCAGAATGGGGTCGCAAGGCCATCGAGATTGCGGAGAATGAGATGCCGGGGCTGATGAAGATGCGGGAGATGTACGCAGCATCAAAGCCACTGAAAGGAGCGCGTATCGCAGGCTGCCTTCACATGACTGTGCAGACTGCAGTTCTGATAGATACTCTGGTGGCTCTGGGCGCTGAGGTAAAGTGGTATCTCTGATTTCCTCTTCAGTGTGCCTCTAGAGAACATGGTGGCATGAATATTGGTTTTGTTGATCTGGAGAAAGGGGTAAACAGTGAGGTGGCAAAGTTTGCAGATGATACTAAACTGCTCAAGATAGTTTAGTTAAAACCATAACAGACTGAAGAACTTCAAAAAGATCTCACAAAACTAAGTGACTGGGCAACAAAATGGCAAATGAAATTTAATGAGAATAAATGAAAAGTAATGCACATTGGAAAAAAATAACCCCAACTATACATACAATATGATGGGGCCTAATTTAGCTGCAACTAATCAGGAAAAAGATCTTGGAGTCATCGTGAATAGTTCTCTGAAGACATCACAGTGTGCGGCGGCAGTCAAAGTAAACAGGATATTAGGAATCATTAAGAAAGAGAGAATATCTTATTGCTCTTATATAAATTCATGGTGTGCTCACATCTGTAATACCGTATACAGATGTGGTCTCATCTCAAAAAGGATATACTGGCATTAGAAAAGAAAAAGAGAAGGGCAACTAAAATGATTAGGGGTTTGGAACAGGTCCCATATGAGGAGAGGTTAAAGAGGTTAGGACTTTCAGCTTGGAAAAGAGGAGGCTAAGGGGATATGATAGAGGTACATAAAATTGAGTGGCATGGAGAAAGTGAGTAAGGAAAAGTTATTTACTTGTTCCCATAATATAAGAACTAGGGGTCACCAAATTAAATTAATGGACAGCAGATTTAAAACAAATAAAAGGAAGTTCTTCACACAGCGCACAGTCAAGCTGTGGAAACTCCTTGCCTGAGGAGGTTGTGAAGGCTAGGACTATTGCAGGGTTTAAAAGAGAACTGGATAAATTCATGGAGGTTAAGTCCATTAATGGCTATTAGCCAGGATGGATAAGGAATGGTGTCCCTAGCCTATGTGGATGGCAGGAGAGAGACCACTTAATCATTACCTGTTAAGTTCAGTCACTCTGGGAGCACCTGGCATTGACCACTGTCGGTAGGCAGGATACTGGGCTGGATGGACCTTTGGTCTGACCCAGTATGGCTGTTTTTATGTTCTTATGTTTTCTGTAATCACACCAGGAAATCTTAGCAAATAGCTGCAGTACCTTCTGAAGAGACTACGCAGCTATTTGCAAGCAGATGAGGTGCATCTTCTGTTTTTGTTCAGAAGCATGGCCTTTCTCCTCTAGAATCCTAATGCCAGTGTCCATTTCAGCCAGGAGGTGGTGTTCTAACATGAGAGTAATCATGTCCCCATCATGGGGAGCGAGGCTAAAGGCTGCTGTCAGATCAGGGTTCTGAGCCACGACACCCAGCACTGTTTTCAGGCTGCTGGTAACACTGAACCTCAAGTGGCTGCCTCCAAAGCAGATGAATCTGCATTAAAAACTAATTATGTCACTTGAAGATCAGCAAACATTTTTCTGAATCCATCTGCGTGCAGCCTCTGGCTTTCAAACTGGACACGACCATGTTGGGGAGGAAAGGAGGGTCCGATGTTTTCACTGCTAGGCTTGGATGTTGGAAGCTTAGGTTGAAGTCTTTTTGACCTTGAGCAGGTCACTTGGTTCTGTGTGCCTCAGTTTCCCATCTGTAAAATGGAGGTAAGAGAACTTTCCCTTTCATCAATGGGGCGTTGAGGATGCAGTCTCGATTCTGAGCAGCTGATGCCATGGTAACAAAGACCATACAAGTACCTCCAACAGAGAAGTGTGTTGTGATTTTCTTTTCCAAGTTGCAAAGGGTACATAATTAGAAAGTGACCTGTAGACCATTTGTAAGAGTTTTCCTCCAAGTGTTAACATACCCATTGGAGAAATCTGGAATATCATGCTTGGGTTTTGGGTCCCTCATTACCAGGAAGACATTGACAAATTGGGGCGAGTTCAGAGAAAAGCATTAAGGAGGATGCTGAGTGAACTGACTCTTTGATGAAAGAAAATGAGCCACATTTTCCAAGATGCTTCCAATTATGCTCCTAAAAGTGGTGAATTTGGTAGGGCCCTATCTAAACTTAGTATATGCAGTGGAATGTATGTCCAACAGAATCTCTCACGTAGTGAGGTTTGATCATGTGATGCATTCATCGCTGAGAAAAGGAATCCGTATTAAAACAGCCTGGCTCTCCTACCCTTAGTCATTTTTCTAGTGGTCTTAGTTAGGTGCCTAGTCTCTCCAGTAACCTCTGCAGATGTTATGAATGAGGCAGGAATTTGGGTTCACTTAGTCTCCTCCCTGCTCCTCTTCATTTAGCTCTTAGAATTAGATCAAAGACCGCTTTTCTGTTGCCTGTTATTTAGAGAGTTTGCTCAACAAGTAAAACTACTCTTGGATTATGTTCCAGGTACAATGGTCAAGTTGCAACATTTTCTCCACTCAGGACCATGCTGCTGCTGCCATTGCTAAAGCCGGTATTCCTGGTAAGTCCCTCTGTGGTCTCATTTGACTCTAAGTGGTTTAGGCTGCCTGTTTTAGCTAATCAAAGTATGTGCAAATCAAGCTCTAAGAATAAACTCCAGGATAAAAATAACTCTCTGAAGCAGCGTCTGTTACACCAGGCGGAGTTTGATCCTAGCTGGGTTGCGTCCGACAGCAATCCATGTACCTTGAGAATGACTGATGCTGCAATACAAGCTAAAGGATCTAGGTTAGTAGCTTTCTTAATTCTGTTCACTAAAGCTGTCTATACCGCAGCTGAGAGCAAACTTGGATAGGCAATCTCTGGTAGCTCAGCTGAAAATAATGCACTAACAACAGCAGCACAGACATTGTGGCTCAGACAGCAGGTCGGAAGCTCACGCAGAGCTGCAACATCCACACAGCTAATGCTTCAAGCGGAAGGCAGTGCAAAAGTGAGGGTGGCAATACTATGACACCCACTACAATAGTCTTTCAGTCCCTTGGGTCAGGACCCCCAGTTTGAGAAACACAGTACTTCTGTATACTTTTACCCTATAGCATAGTATAGGGTAAAAATACACAAAAGTTCAGATTTTATGGGGGAGGCCAGATTTCACTGTCTCTCCAGGGTTGAAGGCTCACTCCTAGCTGCAGTGTAGACAAACCCTAAGGTGACTAAACTGGCAGAGATGATAAAAATTAAGGTTGTCTGTGGTGTTTATGTAGTGAGGTGTCTGAGGCTTTACAGCAGACCCAGGCATAACTGGCTAAAGGGAACATGCTGGCCCAAAAAATTCAATGAAGTGGCCTTTCCGGTTGGCTCCAGTGGCAGCATTTGAGATGTGTTGAGCCCAAAGTTATGCCTGCAGTGTTGTGGACTATCATCCCAGAAGCTCTTTAGTAGCTAAACTCTGCTGTTTTGACGCTGCTATAGGTTGGAAGGTGATAGGAGCTGAAAGTTTTAGTATCAATATAAACACGTGCATTGAAGACACCTTAGTGTGACCAAGGCTTGTCAGGCTTTAGAGTAGTTCCTGCTTCAAGTAACTTTTCTTCTTTAGTGGAAGAGCAGCGGTTGATGCTACAGTCCCAGGCGTTTTGCATGCAGTAACTCCAAATGCTTGAATCCACTGCACAAAAGCTCCATCAGAACCTCACTAAACATGTGAGGGATCATTTGCATAACAAAAAGAGGAGGTAGAGAAGGCCAATCCCAATTTCCTGGTTGCTTTTTGTACTGTCTGGATTTATGCCTGGTCTTGCTGCAGGCTGATATGAAAATGCGGGGTTTTCTGTTGTCTATTTCAGTCCCTTTTGGTGTGGCTACCATTTACCCTGAGTAGTTAAGGGTTTCCTAGTGTTCTTGCGTTTTCCAGCTAGCACATTTGGCACTTTGCATTGAAATGTAGGTATCAGGGGTCATGCAATTTTGTGTTTAAAGCCCTCTTGGCAAATCGCTCAATGCAACCTACTTCTGGTGAGTTTTATTACAGACATGACCCAGGTGAGAGCAGCCAGGTTGTGGTTTAATTTGGAAGCCATGTGAAACTGAGCAATTTCTTTGGGATATCAACTGGCAAAGTTGGCTGCTTCAGCCATATTTCCCTCAAAGTAACTGGATTCTTTTCAACTCAGAACCGAGTGACACTTGAGTCCCAGTCCCCTGCCTCTAGCAGTAAAATACGAGAAGAGAAAGTGCTATATAAGCAGAATAGTTTTGGTTCAGTGTTTTTCAGAAATGTGATTTATCAGCAGCTCTTCACACAGACTGTGATGGTGATGAGAAGGGCAATGCAGCCAATGCTGTTGATCAAACAGAGCAGCATTTTCTAGTGGTTAGAGCAGAGCAGTGGGAAGCAGGATTACTGGATTCTCTTCCCAGCTCCAATGACTTGCTGCAACATGTAAGACAAATCGCACCCTGTGCCTGTCTCCAACCTCCAAACTGGAGGTGATGTTCACCTTTATAAAGGTCCTCTGAATATGCTGACATCTTGCAGCAAAGCTTTGCCGAAAATGTGCAGGGGACGTTTGATCATCTGCCCTTTGTCCCCACGGGAAATGATCTTTAAGGGCCAGATTTAAATCCCCAAACTGAGAACGAGGGTGAGTCTATACTTAAAACACTGTTGGCACAGCTGCACCGCCACTGAAGTGCTTTCAGTGAAGACTCTCAAAGCCGACAGGAGAGAGCTCTTCCATTGGTGTAGTTAATCCACTTCCCCGAGAAGCTCTCCCACTGACATAGTGCTGTCTACACAGGGGATTAGGTTGGTATAATGTCGTTGCTCAGGAATGTGGATTTTTGACACTCCCGAGCAACATAGTTATGCTGAGACAGGTCTGTAGTGGAGACCAGACCTGAAAAATGAACTAAACAAAAGCAGTTTGACTGTCCACCTCAGACATTTGTGTTTTTTGTAATGGCGGCATTCTCGTGTGTGACAGGGAAGTTACAGAATTCTGGAGTTAGTTGGTAGCCAGAAGTTGTACAGTCTCATCATGGCTGTGCATGCCAGTAATTCTGGGGCATGAGACCAGGCTGTAGTAATGGCCAAATCCATTTCCTGCCTCCCCTTGTGAAGGGATTTTCTTTCATTTCTGGTGTGTAATGCCTGTTACCACCAAACTCCCATTGGCCATTAGGGGTCAGGCTCCCCAGATAGGATTTTTTGTTTGTTTGTGGCAATTTAAAACTGTCTAGTCCTTCTCTTTAATTTGTCCTGTCCTTGTATGCCAAGGAGCTCGGACTTTAGGTGCACCCATTGGGAGGCAAGGTCCGGTTTTCTGCTATATGATGTCACTCATGCCGTGGTTAGAGTCTCCAAGGTCGGAATGGCCGCTTCTCCTCTGGTTCCATCTCAGGAAGTTGAATCCCATTGCCAGAGAGCAAGTTAAAGATTGGGTGTTGGCCTCGCTGCTCAGCCTCTACCTTGAGTTTCCTTTCTTTGTGGGTTCAAGTCCTTCTCTTGGTTTTCTAGCTTGTGCTTTGCATATTGAACCTACCAGACCCCAAGGTGTATAGATACATGGCACCTCACATGTGGCTTTGCTCAGTGTATCTGTGGAAGGAGCAGTAGCAAGATGGACTGCCTGCCTAAATTGAACAAAGAAGAGCACATGAGTTTGCAATATATTACATGTCCTGCGGCAGGAGACATAAACAGAACTGGAATAGATGAATGTCTGGGGTGCCTAATGAGGCATGAGGCCAAGTGCACAAATGCCTGGGAAAGAGAGGGAACTGTTAGTGGCTCTGAAATGGGGAGAAGGTGGGGAATGGTAGAGTGTCTGTACAGCTTTGTTTTTCTGTCATATTTGCTTTGGAGGGAAGTAGTGTCTGGCAAACTCTGACCAAGGTCCCATAATTTTGCATCCTGGAACCTGAGGCAAAGCTAATTCTATCCTGCTCGCTCTGAGAGACTTCCGTTTTCAGCTGCAAATGCAGCGTTATTTCTTATTGCTGCCTCCAGGCTGGATTACGCCTGACTACTAGGGCAGCCCGTATCATTTGGCTCTGGTACTGAGTGCTGCTGATGGAGCTCTGAGTTATACATTCTAGTATGACATGCTTGTGAAAGAGACCCGACTAATTATGCCTTCTGTTTATTGCGGTGTAGTGTTTGCCTGGAAAGGAGAGACGGACGAGGAATACTTGTGGTGCATCGAGCAGACCCTCTATTTCAAAGATGGGCAGCCATTGAACATGATTTTAGATGATGGCGGGGACCTCACCAACCTGGTTCATACCAAATATCCACAGCTCCTGAAAGGTAATAATGTCCTGTGTTATGATTAGATGTTGTAAAGGAGAAAGACATTCACATTTGACCCTACACCACCCAGACAATAAGTCTTTTTCCTTTTCAGTGGGAATCTCTGCCTCCAAGTTGGGTGGGACAGATGTATGTCAATAGGCTCTGATCTAGCCTGTTATATTGTTTGAAGATTATTCAGAACTTTAGCCTCTTATTGACACAAACTTGTTTTCAGCTCAGCTCTGTATTGTCCCCTGTTACCGGGAGTGGGAAATAACATGGGTACTTGTCATAGGAGCTTTTGGTAGTGCTGACTTCTATCTTGTGACAGTGTGCTCAACTCACCAGTAGGATGGTGCCCTCTTCTAGCTGTTCTGGGGATTAGCTTTGCAACGCTCCTTCCCATGGTTGCACACCATCTCTTCATCCTTCTCACGCTGGCTGCAGCTCCTCTCTCGCTCCATGAGCTGCTGCTGCCTCTCTGTGACTTGGCCTTGCGGCCAGGTCACTATACGCATTTTCCCCTTCCGGGGTAGCAGTCATTCTTCCACAGTCTTGAGCAGTGTTCCCGTTCACTGCCTCATTGCCACTTCCTCGGTCCTAGGCAGTTTTCTCACGCACTGCCCCATGGTCCTGTGTCCTCAGTGACCGGCAGGGGAGCCCAGGCCCACCCCCTACTCCAGGTTCTGGCTCAGAGACCCTCTAGTTGATACCTATGGTCTATTCCCTTCTAGACCTTACTGCTTTTCCCTGAGACCTTTTCTTACCATCTAGCACTGCCTGCCCAAGGTTGCCAGCCTCTCAGCCCTCTCCTTCTTGGGAGTAACTGTCTCTACAGCCTCTAGACTCTTCTCTCTTCTCCCAGGGAGTGACTGCAGACTTTTCCAGCCCCTTTTTGCTCTGAGCTCCTGGGCTTTATATGGGCCCCTCCTCTTCCTTCACAGGTGAGCTACCTCCCAATAAGGTCCCTGCATACAGCTTATATCACCCTTGTTTGCTGCTTTATCAGCTGACTTGGGCCCACCTGGCCCAATTCCACCCTCTCTGAACCAGCGTGGGGAGTGCCCCCCATTGCATAGCTCACTATTCAGGTTTTTTAAAAACAATCATATAGCAGCTTAATGCATTGTCTCTGCTCCCTCTGTTTGGGGTCGCTGGATGAAGCTGTGACCACCTGCATCTTTTCTTCAGAGAAAGGAGCTGAGATCAGTTTTCTGTGGGATGTAACATACTGGGGACATGCTCTTCCCCTATTAATGTCAGCAGTCAAAAGGACTGGTGAAGTCCGTAGTGTTCAGGATCATATAGCAAAGAGACAAACTGACAGAGCAGGTCATGGTGTTAATACCATAGAAACGATAGATTATCATGGGTGGCGCTCATGTGGGGGGTTATTAATGACACACAAGCACCGAACGAGGCTTATCTCACGAGTGAATTCAGTGCTCACCAAAGTGACAGACTGGCAGCACCGCACCAGTGAAATAGAACGTCAGCTGCTTCTCTGCAATTATGCAAACATGCCAACTCTGTGCCTGCAACACCCGGTGCTATTTCAATCCAGAGAGCCCCTCAGACAGTGCTGCTAATGCACCTCATCCTGAGCTGCAGCACCCCTGCCGTTCCATCCTCCGCCTCTTAAAAACCTGCCCATTGTGCCAAATGCTCTGATGCTGTTGGGTGGTGAAATGTTCCTGGCGGGGTTAAACTGAGACCATTCAACTCACTGCCCTTTGTCATGGTCCTCAGAGGTGAGAGACTTCTGCAGTAACCTGCTGCACCAGCTCTGCACCTTGTAGCGGGTTAGTGCTCACTAACCAAAGATTGGTCTGTGGCCATTGTGCTTCCAGGGAGCATTGAACTAAACCAGGGCTCTCAAACATGCGGCCCGTGGAGTTCTTTGCTGCAGCCCACCAAGCTCCCCAGAACCCTCTGCCCCGGAGTCACTTCCTCTGGCCACCAAACTCCTCTCACCCCTGCCCCCCTCCGAGTTATTTCCTGTGGCCACTAAGCTCCCCGCCTCCTCCCTCCTCTACTACCTCCAGGTAGTTCCCGCTGCTAAACAGCTGTTTGGCGGCTTAGCAGTTTCCAGGTGAGAGGGAGGAGGAGCGGGAAGCTGTGCGCACAGGGGAAGAGGAGGAGAAGAGGCAGAGATTTGGGAAAGAGGTTGGAATAGGGGCGGTGACGTTGGGGAAGGGGTTGGAATAGAAGCAGAGAAGGGGTGGGAAGAGGCGGTGCCGGGGGTGGTGTGGGGAGATGTGTGTCACTGATGTGTCCCTCGGGCCAATGCATTAGTCCTCATGTGGCCGTGTTGGTCATTTGAGTTTGAGATCCCTGGACTAAACAGTAGGAGAGCTTTCCTGGAAGACATATGTTGAATCAGAGTTAGGTGCCTTGAACTCACTCTCCGTAACAGAATCCTGCACTTAACTGCTTTACTGCTGTAGGACATTAAGTGGAAGATGCATGAAACTTCCCTTTTTTTTTTTTTTCGTCATGAAAACAACAGAGGCTTGTGATCACAAGGGCTTGTGCTGCTGTTCTGAGGTCACCACAAGACAGAGCAAGGCACTGCCTATACAGGTCGTGCATTGGTACAGTAACTCCTCACTTAGTCGTCCCGGTTAACATTGTTTTGTTGTTAACATTGTTCGTTGCTGATCTGTTAGAGAACATGATCGTTTAAAGTTGTGCAATGCTCCCTTATAACATTATTTGGCAGCCAGCTGCTTTGTCCACTGCTTGCAGAAAAAGCAGCCTGTTGGAGCTAACTCAGGGGTGGGCAAACTATGGCCCACGGGCCACGTCTGGCCTGCGGGCCAATTCTGTTTGGCCCCTCGAGTTCCCGGCTGGGGAGGCTGTTGCCTCCCCGACTATTCTCCCCCCCACCGCCCCTGCGGCCTCAGCATGCCGCCCGAGCAGCACTCTGGAAGGGGCGGGGCTGCTTGGCAGCATGTCTGGTTTTGGCGGATCAGCACGGCAGCGTGTCTGGCTCCAGGCCAGACACGCTGTTCTGAGCGGCGTGGTAAGGGGGCCAGGGGGTTGGATAAGGGCCGGGGGGTCTTGGGGGGGGGGGGGGGCAGTCAAGGAATGGGGAACGTTGGATAGGTCGTGGGAGTCCCAGGGGATGTGGGTGTGGCTAGGGGTCGGGGCAGTCAGAGGACAGGGACCAGGGGGGTTGGATAGGGGGTGGGGTCCTGGGGGGGTGATTAGGGAAAGGGGGGGTCCCTGGAAGGGGTGGTCAGGGGACAAGGAGCAGAGGGGCATAGAGAGGGGTGGGGTCTTGGTGGGGGTGGTTAGGGACGGGGGTCTCTGAAGGGATCAGTCAGGGGACAAGGAGTGGGGGGGTGGAGCAGGGGGGTGGATGGGTCGGGAGTTCTGAAGGGGGCAGACAGGGAGCAGGAAATGGGAGGAGGTCAGATAGGAGGCGGGGCAAGGCTGTTTAGGGAAGCACCACCTTCCCTACCCAGCCCTCCATACAATTTTGAACCCCGATGTGGCCCTCGGGCCAAAAAGTTTGCCCACCCCTGAGCTAACTGGTGGGAGCTTGGAACCAGGGTGGACTGGCAGCCCCCTATCAGCTCCCCGAAGTTCCCTGTGCACCAGCTGCCCAGCAGGCTATCAATTGCTGGGCAGTTTGGCTATGTAGAGCAGTGGTTTCAAACTTTTTTCCTCATGACCCAGTTGAAGAAAATTATTGATGCCCGTGACCCAATATTTAAATGTATCTTGTGACTAGAGTTTTCATAAAATCATAACATTGCAATACATTCCAGCTTAACCCACTTTACATAACTAACCCTAGACGCCAGCCTTAGTAAGCCTATGGTCAGGAGTGTGGGAGGTGGCCCAGGGTAGGGCAGAGGATGGGGTGCAGGGGTGAGGGCTCTGTCTGGGAGTGAGGTCTCTAGGGTGGAGCTGGGGATGAGGGGTTCAGGGTAGAGGAGGGGGCTCAGGGCTGGGGCAGAGGGTTGGGATGTTGGGGGCGGGTGAGGGCTTTGGGGTGGGGCCAGGGATGAGGAGTTTGGGGTGCAGGCTGGAGCCAGAGGACCTCCTCCAGCCCTTTCCCCACTGGCAGCAGCCAGCTCTGGGGGGAGGGGCCTTTCTTCCTGTGCTCTGGGGGAAGGGCTCTCTCTTCCCACCAGCAGCAATGAGCTTTGGGGCCAGGTAGGGTGACCAGACAGCAAATGTGAAAAATCAGGACGGGGATGGGGGGTAATAGGTGCCTATGTAAGAAAAAGACCCAAAAATCAGGACTATCCCTATAAAATCTGGGACATCTGGTGACTCCAGGGCCACAGGAGAGGCCTGCAGCAGCCGTGCAAGCCCTGACTTGCTCCCCTCCCCAGTTTCTGCCCACTCCCGTCTCTCTTCTTTCCAGGTCCCCGCTGCATGGCCTTTTAGAGCTGCTGCGCAGCAACGATCGTTATACATAATTTGAATCAGCACGGGGACTCTGTGCCTGGCATTCCATGACCGGGTACTGGGTCGGACCTGTACTTTGAAACACACTGGTGTAGCTGTGGAGTGCTTCTTCAGAAGCTCAGCCGCTAGGTGGCTCCCGATCCATTTCCTCTCAAGGCTGCACCAGATGCTTCAACTCTCTGATACCACAATTAAATCAAGTGCCCTGTAGGAAAGTGAAAGGATAAGGGTAACACAGCAAGAAGCCAGGATTCTGATATCCTTGCTAGTGCGGGAACAGAAATACTACGATTAAGGTGTAAGGACATCATAACTGGCGTTGGTGCTGGGGTAGATATGAAGCGAGAGAGCCTCTTTCAGAGGAGGTGTGTGTCAGCCAGAAGTCCATAGAAAGAGTGGGAGTTACTCATTCCACTTCAGCTTTAGGTGGGTCTGATTTGATGCCAGGGGATCTAACTTGCCCGTCACCTTTGAATTTGACCCTGGGAGAGTCCAAGGCCTCCTCTGCATACACCAGCTTAACTTACGTCGTTTTCCAAACTGGTTTAGCAAATCTGGTGCAAACCACTGTGCGGATGCTCTGATTGTGGTAAAAGTGCTTTATTTTGGTTTAGCTTATCATGATTCCTGATCTGTTTAAACATACTAGAAATAAGTCTAGTTTAAACCAAAACAAGTATCTATGCAGCCCTTTGCTCTGGTTCAACTAAATGGGTTGCAAAGAATGCCTGAAGTTAAACTGGTGAAACTTGCTGGTGTAAATGAGCCCTACTGTGGTATAAATTTACTTTCTTCCTTTCCCCTCAATATTTAATGGACACTGTTTTAGGTTCTTCCTGGATTTAGACTTATTTGGATTCCCCTCCGAGTTTGGCCCTTTCTCTCTGGGGAAAGCACTGAGACCCATCTCTGCATCATGAATTCTTTGTTGCTCACTTCTTTCCATAACTTTCCTGGTCACTCTTGCTTACTAAATCTGTGTTTAAGCAGGAGTTCCCCATATTTGCATGTTTTCTTTCCATGATCTTCCAGTGAAGTCATGACAGATGGGTCATTGCATTAACGTCTCCAACATCATAAATGCAAGGTCGCATCCCTAGAGGCACTTAGATGTAAAAGCTTTTTTTCCCATCAAACATGCAAGTGGGGTCCTGAAGCCATTTGGTGAAGTCTTGAACTTTTTTGCACAAATATTTGTGTATTTTTGGCACGGACACCCGCCCTCCTGGAAAAAAGAGAAAAGTCCCTCTGTAAAGGATCCGTAGAGGGCAGCATTGCACTTCCATTGCTGTGTCTGCTGAGCTAGGGCTCAGGCTAAGGTTCAGGTAAGGCTGCCTCCTGTCTTGATTTAGATGACTCCCTCGTGATTGCAGTGAGAGGGAAATCTGCAGTGCACTTTGATTTTATGCAATCTCCTTTCCATGTGAGGCAGAAACGAGGGTTGTGAAACATTTGATTTGTTGGCAGAATTTTCCACTTCATAAGGTACATGCATATTAAGCAGCTGCCTTTCCTTCTTTTGAAGTGGAGGAATACTCCGGGCAATAGCTGACCTCAGTTTTTGTAACAGGTTTTCCACAGATGTTGGGGCAAGAAGACCTATTGCTGCTTGTCTAAACTACAGTGCCGACAATTGGGCTATGTATCACTGACTTCATCCCCCCTTAAAGAGAACCTCATGGAGATCTTGCATATAAACGCTGGGCTCTTCTACATGAAGGGTGCCTCATTTAACTCCATTCTGTTGGGAATTCTCTAGGATTTTCTCTTACCTCCTTTTCCTGCCACATCTCTGCTCTCTCCTCCCCTCTCTGCCTCAGCCTTCGCTACGTCCATGGCTCAGGTTCAGCTGGTCATGTGTGACTGGCCCCTCTTTTTTGCTGGGGCACGTCTGAGTGGTCAAGAAAGATGCCCAGGCCCCACCAGGCCCCCTCCTGCCTGCTGCTCCCTTCTGTGGCTGAGAGACTGGGGCAGGCAGGCTGGGGGCCCTGATGCGCAAGACCACGCTAGGGCCGGGGGTGCTCCAGCCATGCTGCCTGCCCACCACGGGGGCTGGGAGCGCTCTGGCCAAGCCGGCCTCTTGGAGGCCAGCGGCCACAGAGGAGAACGGTGCACTCCGGGCACCAGTGAGGGAACAGAAGGGATGGGGCCTCAGGCAGAAAGGGAGGGGTCGGGGACTAGCCTCCCCCAAGAGCGCATTCACCCACCGCCCATGCCAGTGGGATACCTGAACTCCTTCACTGGGGAGCCAAGCCCTGAAAGCCCAACAGGGCTTAGCCTGAGGAGCCCAGCAAAGCCCATGGATGTACTTGGACCCCTGTGAGGGGGAGCCCAGAGAACATATGTGGCCGTATTGTGAGCATCTCCGCAATGGACTGAACAGAGTTCCATGTGGGCGAAGCTGGGAAGAATACCACTTCCTCTTTTCCCCCCAAATCTGACCTTCCTTCCAGGAGCCTGGCGGGCTGGCTGCTGTTGCTGTTGGAGCCACTCCAGGCTGTTTCTTCCAGGAGCTGGAGACGTGTCCCTGGTCTATCACCCCAGGGCTGAGTGCCTCCCTTCTGCTGCTCCCACCACTTCCCCCCTTCACACTGTGACCTCCGCCCCAAACACTCTGTGCTGTCACTAATCCAGTGAACCTCCCACCCTCACCGCTTCTGTGGGCAGCTGAGTGTGAGCAAAGCCCATTGCTCCATCCTGGGGACCTAGCAGCTCATTAGCTTTAGCCATTTACACCACTGCTCCTGGTTACCAGGACCTTGCTCCACTTGCCACCCGGGGCGGGTGAAAGGGGTTGTCTTTTCAAAGGTTAGTGTCTGTGCTGCTCTGTAAATCTGCCATGGCTGGTCCCTGGGCCTCAGGATAAGCAAAGGTCAACACACAGTTTCTTTCATGAGTCAGCAGCAGTCATATTGACTGTTTCCAGCTCCATGCTCTGCTTGGGCGACGTATTCATTTAGATGGAATAAATGTGCCAAACCTAACCAAGTCACTGTCATTTTCCCAGGCACATGTGGCTTGTCAGTCTCACGTCACAGAATTCCCTTTCCCCAGGGTTTTAGAATATCACAATACAAAAAAAATTCCCACAGGCTTGAAATTAGCTTGAAATTTCAAATTAAAAACTAAACCTTGTGGGTAAAACTTCCAAAAGTGCCTTTGTCTTAAGAGCCCAAGTCTCACTGATTTTAAATGAGACTTAGGTTTCTAAGTGACTTGGGTACGTTTGGAAACGTTCCCCTGTGTCTCTCATAGAGCCTGCTGATGTTGATCTTCAATCTGGCCTTGTGCCTTTGGGTATAATGCCCATGGATCTGATATTTAGTGAAGTGCCTAAAGTCTGTAGGGAAAGAGAAAGCCACTCTGATTCTGGCACATGTGAACTCAGTTATTTCTACTGAGGAAACATGAGTAGTGACCCATTCATTGATCTGAATTGTGTGTTAAGGATTTGTTGGAATATTTATATTTGCATACCACTTTATTCCGTCAAATCACCTTCCAAGACCTTGAACCGGTCCTTAGAAACACCACTATGAGGTATTTCTTCCTCTTTGTGCAGGTGAAAACTGAGCTTAGATGTCTAAAGTATGGCCGCCGAATTCATGAAGAAACAAGTTAGAATCTGGATGTTCCTGATTCCCAGGCCCCTGCTTCCATCCAGTTGAGCAGAGTTTTCAAACTGTGGGCCATGAGGAGGAGGGTATCAAAGGGGCACAAGGACTTGACTGGTGCTGGGCAGATTCCTGTGCTTAAAGGGTCATGGTCAGGGTCATGGTGCTTCTTGGGTTTGGACTGGCTGCCCCTCCGTCGACATGATGGTGGGGTAGCCAGGCCAAACCTGAGTGGTGCTGCACCCTCGTATGCCTGGAGGGGGAACCCGAGCCCATCCCCTAGGACACAGAAGCTGCTCTCTGGGAGTGAGTGCGGGGCAAGCTCATTCTCCAGCTCCCACTACCGACCAGGCCCGGGCAGGCTTGCTTGCTGTCCAGTTGTTACCCTCCCCACCCCCAGAAGGACCTTGTCACACTCATTTGGAGGGGGGATGCACGTAGGATATGAATCTCTACATGGGGGAGGGGAGACAACAAAAATATCAGACCGTACACCCAGAATGCTGCCTGGGCAAGGAGTGTTGCAGGCTCACTTCTCATGCCTTTGTATAGACATCAGAGTGCACCGTGAGACTGTCCCTCTTGCCAGCCAACCACTGGTTTGATGGGGCCAGGTTTTTTTCCTATAGAATTGAGATGTTCTCTGGACTGCCCTTGTCAGCGTGACCATCTTACTGCTAATGCCTGAGCACGGTCCCACGGCAGGCGAACATGTGGTGTTTGCTGCCGTGGGGAGCAATTTGAGATCAAGGTGTTGTAATTTCATCCCAGTGAGTTAAAGTGAATCCAGATTTCTGTCCCAGAGTGACCTTTAGCTGGGAAAACAGGTCCAGTCCTTCAGCCTTTCAAAATAACTCAGTCTAACTCCAGGCTTTATTCCCTCAAGAATCCTGCTCTTTAAAGCCGTTTCTATGACTGCTACGTGTGAATGGAGGTGAAGGTGGCTGGTGAGCTTGTGGGAGTAGCATCTCTGCATGGCTACCTGAGCTCCAGAGCACACCTGTCTGAAATTCGCCTAATTTTGCTCTAGTTAGCATAGGTCACTGAATGGAGGGCTGCCACCTAGCAATACAAGGCCCATCCTGATGGAATCAGATGGCCTGACTGCTGTATTTCTCCGTTGCAGGTCCCCCGGGGAATCTGTCTCTTGGGGGTCTGTGGTGCCGGTTGCCCTGTAGACTTTACTTTCTGGTTCCCTCCCATATGGAAAACATAAAGGCGCAAAATAAAGCTTAGTGTCCCATAGTTAGGGCTACGATTTAGTCACGGGTATTTTTAGTACAAGTCATAGACAGGTCACAGGCAATAAACAAAAGTTCATGGGCCCATGACCTGTCCATGACTTGTACTATAAATACCCCTGACTAAATCTTAAGGGGGTTGCTGCTGGAGGTGGGGGGCTTCTGGAGGGGCTGCTGCAGGGGCATGGGCCGGGGCCAGCTGCAGCACCAGCTACCAAGGGCCACCCGGGAAAGTGGCTGCACTGACCTCCCAGAAACTGCTGCTCGGGTAGTCCAAGGAGCTCGCTGCCCAGGGCTGCTCCAGCAGTGGCTGGTGCAGCTGGTCCAGATCTACCTGCTTGGGCAGCCCGGGATCAGCCACACTGGCCTCCGCAGAAATCACGGAGGTTGCGGCAAATCACGGAATCTGTGACTTTTGCAACCTGCATGACAAACAGAGATCTACCCGTAGTACATGTCCGTCACCTGGGCCTACTGACAGTGCCACTCATGTCCTGAATCAGATTATGGCCACTCGGTGGTCAAAAGGAAGGGTGGTTCGGGTGCTAGTTTGGGACTCCCAAGACCTGGGTTCAGTTCCCTTTTCTGCCCCAGATTTCTTGTGTGACCTTGACCAAGTCACTTAGACTTTGTCTGCACTGGCAGGTAAAAGACGAAACTTTTGTCATTCAGAGGTGTTAAAAAAACAAAAAAAAAACCACTTCCCCCTCCTGAAAGACACAAGTCTTACTGACGTCAAGTGCCGGTGTGAATAGCGCTTTGTTGGCAGGAGCACTTTCTTGCCGACAAAGCTAACACTGTTCATTGCGGGTGGAACAGACAGCGGCTACACTGTGCACTTTTTAGTGGCATGGTTGTAATGGCACAGCCGTGTTGCTAAAAGCTGGGTAGTGTAGACAGAGCCTTAGTCTCTCTGGTCCTCAGTTCCCAATCTGTCAATGGGGGATCATAGCGCTCCCTACCTCATGTGGGTGTTGTAAGGATAAATGCATAAAGCCTGAGGGGTGCTCAGATAACCTGGTGATGGTGTAGAAGTACTTTCAGTACGTAGTGCCTGTTTCCATTACACCACTGATCTGCCCCAATTCCACTGCGGGTAGATAAGGCTCCAGAGACATGGAATAATTGTGTCCGGAGAGATGGCAGAGGCATCTCTAAAGAGGAGGGGTCTTGAGCTGGAGAACTGGGTTCTATTTTTAGCTCTACCACAGACTACCTGTGAAGCCTTGGATAAGTCATGTAATTAGTGTGTGCCTCAGTTTCCGTATCTGTAAACAGGGGATAATGCTTTGTGCTCAAAGTGCTGTTGCCCCCTGAAAACCTTATTTAATCTGTTTACATTGGGAGAGGATCAGGTAAACACGAGGATGTAAACCTGGAGTTTAAAGACCCAAACTGTCCCATATGAGAGGGGCTCTTGTCTCTTCCCCCTCCCCACTGGCAGAATTCTTCCAGAGGCCACTCTGGGCCCTGCCACGGAATCTGGACATTTCAGTTTGTAACATGGCTCTTCTGGTCTTGCCTGCAGGAATTAAAGGCATCTCGGAGGAGACGACTACCGGGGTTCACAACCTGTATAAGATGAAAGCCAATGGGAGCCTGAAAGTGCCAGCCATCAACGTCAATGATTCTGTCACCAAGGTAATGTAGTCAGTGCTCTGCTGCTCCCCCATCCTACTCATACGCAATCTGCTAGTGCCACAGCAGTCTGCTGCTCTGCATCGCATCTGGGTGCATGTGTGCTATGCTAGACCACTCATGGACTGGGGCTGGCCGTTCTCAGGCCTGGTGGCTAATAAAACTTGATCGGGGGCTGAGGCTGTGGAAGGGACCTGGAACATGTCTGAATTAATGCAGTGTGGCATCTTAATGGACCTTTCTGTGGCTTTTGCAACTTCAAAAAATTGGTGGTATAGAATAAGTCACCATTACCTTGCCTGTGTTCAACAATTTGCATTATTTATTTATTTGTATTACAGCAGCCTGCAAAGTTGTCAGTGGCCATCAGGGCTCCATTATTTTAGTCCCTGTGCCAACATACAGTGAGAAATCGTCCTTGCCCTGAAGAGCTTATAGTCTAAACCAATGGTTCTCGGTCCGGGAGCTGCTTGCGGCCCATGTGACATCCTTAGGGCCATATGGATAACATATATATATTGTGGATGTGGATAACACAGAGAGAGCTGTATATGCGGCCCACAGTGGTAAACAGGTTGAGAACCACTGGTCTAAACAGACAGGACAAATAAAGGATGGGAGGGAAAACAGACGTGGAAGTCAAGAGACTTGCCTAAGATGTCACCATAGGTCAGTGGAGGAGCCGAGGTTAAAACCCAGGTCTTCCTACTCCCAGTCCAGTGCCAGCTCTACTAGACCAACTTGCTGCCTCTCTCCTGCCTACAGACCTCTCAAAGGAGAGTCACTTGCCCAAGCTCAGGGTTGGGCAAGGGAATTAAGCTGTCCTGCCATTCCTGGAAGTGACGTTGGGTTGCGGGGGTGAGTGCGTGTTGCTTTGCTTCTTGTTGAATAGTGGCAGTGATCTAGAGGGCGGCAGGAAGTTGAGGCCAGTTTTTCAAAGGTATTTATGTATCCAAAGATGCAGGTAGGCATCTAGTGGGGTTTTCAAAAGCGCCTATGTGCCAAACTCCCATTGAAATCAGGAGTGAGGTGCATTAGGCACCTGAATACCTTAGAAAATCAGTAAGGGCAAGATTTTCAATGCCAGTAGGTGTTTGCCGGGCTGAGAATCATTGTCTTGTAGCTTGTCCATGAGAAATGGCTCTGCCCAGTGTCATGCTGCATTTCAGCACCTATCTACCCGTTGGGTTGTGTCGCTGGGTTCCCATCTGTGCCTTTGCCCTTGGGAAGGGAGAAGCTTCTCACTGGGCTCAAGAGAGTTTGACAAACAGGGTTTTGTACTAGCTACATAGATTTAGTTTTCCTAGGGAGTTTCCTCTCCCACTGTCCAGACTGAATTGCTGCCCTCTAAGGTGGCTGAACTGGGTCCTTAACTTGCTGCCTTATGAGGCATTAAGTCCCTCTTCCCTTAACTATTACTTGGCCCACTTTCTTTCCACTCTCCCAGCTGAAGAACAGCCTCCATCAACCTGATGACTGCAAAGGACTGGTTAAGCCCAGCAGTTAACTGGATAAATGATATAATGTTAATTGTTAACCAGTTAACGTTTCTAAACAATATTTATATCCCTCTGTGGCTGTGAGAGGCTACTAAAGGGAGACAAAGATCTGTACTCTGCCAGAGTGGGCTAGTCTGTGTCATCTGAATTGCTCGATTCTGCACCTTTGGTTCACAGCTGTTAACAGTAACATTCTGAGCAAAAAGATCGTACAGTAGTAAGTTACAGGCAATCCTTAACTTTCACTTAGTTTTATTTTTGTCTGGAATAAGACTGAGAAGTGGCGTTTGCCTTTCAGCACAATGTTCTTCCGATATAGTGAGTACTGGTAGTGTTTGCCATATGTAAGGCTGCAAGAGAGCTTCCATCCTAAAACGCTGCGCTTCTTTAGATTTATCTCCTGATCTTATTCCGCTAACAGCCACCTGTTCTATGCTCCCAAATGCACAACGTCTGGTCTGTTCCCTGTGATTTATAATGCCTATACATTAAATTGTGAGATCATAGTTTGTAAGTTGAAGGTAAATTGAGATCCAAGCTGACAAGGCGCAGTAATAGTGCAGTATCTGGTACACAGTACTAAGTGTCCCCCAAGTGACGCGCACACGCAAAGGGGCCAAGCTAGAGGTGTGTATTCCGTTGTAAAAGCTGCATCTCCTCTTCTGGGTTTTTCTAGCTATTCAACCTTACCACTGCATTCTGGTTCCCTACTGGTGTTACTGAGGGCAGGCTTAGAGATTGGTGTTTTCTTGTTCTCATGGGGTCTACTTGTCTGAGATCTCGTTATTCATGTCCTGTAAATCAAACCAAAGCTTTGGCAGCCAGAGTCTTTCCTTGCGTTCTGTAATTTCTCAAACTGAGATCACTAGTTTGTTGGGTTTTTTTTTAGGGCCCATATTGAGTTTCACCTCTCCCCTCCCAAAACAGAGCCAAAGGGTGGGAAGAAAAAGATAGAGGGGAAGACATTTCAGCAAGAAATGCCCACTAGGCTCAGGAGGATGCCATTATGTTTGACTTTTTCTCCGCTGAGTTTTGAATTAAGGGTTAGGCTGCTCACAGGCAAGATACCCGTGTCACTGATTTGTAAGGCAGGAATAAGATGTATGAAACCCAGGGTTCCTTGCTTTGAATGCATGGTACCTTGGAGCAGTTTTACTCTGATTGTCCTTGGCTGAGCATCCACTGAGGTGACTATGTGGCACTTCAGCTCATTGCAGATGGTGGGGGAGCAGTGACTGGAATGTGTTTTGAGAGCTTTAGGACCTGGTGACTTGAAATCCTGGAGTTACGCACACAGGCTGTTGGCTGCTTGTGACTTCTACAGCACACACGCGCATTCCCTAAAGATGCTGCTGCAAAGATGGCAGAATTAGAAGTCTCTGCATGCATGCTAACCATAGATGCTGGAACTACAGGTGCGGGGGTGCTGCAGCACTCCTTGGCTTGAAGTGGTTTCCATTATAATACAGGCTTTACAGTTTGGCTCTCAATGGCTCTCAGCACCCCCACTATAAAAATTGTTCCAGCCCCTCTGACTTGAACTGTCTTGTTACAGCTGCCTGGTCAGTGACCAACTGTGACGTTTGGAACAGTCCGTAGGCTTCTTTGCAAACGTTTAACATGGCATCTAAGTGAACAACAGCTCCCTGTACATATGAGACATCTCCTGCTAACCATGCCCGTGTACGTGACAAGCCCCCATTCTTTTATCTGTTGTTGGTCACTTTTAGTAACCCCAGGAGGCTGTTTTCAGGAGCCCACGAACTAGCCAACAGGTGTAATACACAAATGAAATGCCTCTTACTAGAGTACTCCCGGCTGAGGAGGGTTCTGACAGCAGATGTCTGCTATAGCCATCTGTGCTGGGTTCAAAAGCCAGTGAAAGGAATGCAACCAAACCCATGTTCAGTTGTATTGATGTGATTAAAGACAGTTAGCTGACTGCCAGCCTCATGGTATTTGATATGTTCGTCTCGGTCCTTTGTAAATAGGAAGCATGTGTGTCTCCTAGTATTTGCTTCAGCTCCTCTGAAACAGCTGCTTTCCTCCCCAGAGTAAATTCGATAACCTTTACGGTTGCCGAGAGTCCCTTATTGATGGCATTAAACGTGCCACGGATGTCATGATTGCTGGGAAAGTGGCCGTTGTGGCAGGCTACGGTGATGTCGGCAAAGGTTGTGCTCAAGCCTTGAGAAACTTTGGAGCCAGGGTCATCATCACGGAAATTGATCCAATCAATGCACTGCAGGCAGCCATGGAAGGTGAGCAGCTGAGAATTGTCGGGGTGGGGGATTCGGAACTTGGTGTATCCATTGGTGGGTTCTGTAGTCTGCTGTAGAATACTAAATGATGCTTGGCCAATAGTCACTAGGAGACTGAATAGCCCTACTTCTCTGATAGAGGCAACGCCTCCAGTTTGATGGTGCCCATAATGGTCTGTTCCCTTATGATTGTAGGGAGTGGAGTTATTAATGGGTAAAACTACATGCTCCTGTTGGGATACTTGATGTCCTCCTCTCCAAATAGCTATGTGGATTTGAGGTTACACCACAGTTGAAACCTTTGAGATAGGACCTCTCTGATTTGTGGTATAGTAGCTCAGTTTCTAAGCAGGTATTGATCTGGCTCCCTCTGCTCAGACAGCTCTACCCTCCATCCTGGGTTAAGACTTCAAGGGACTCTCTCTCTGCTTGAGAATACCAAGCATTCACTTCCATTATGCTCTAGGCCACTTAAGGAATGTGAAGCCCTGCTTGATAGAGTGAGAAGGAAGCAAATCAGACTTCATGATCCCTGGGCCCCAAGGCTGTTACACATGCAGTCACTCCAGTTCCATGCATGAGTCTATGCACATGCAGGGCTTTGTGCTCTCACGAATGTGGAGCCTGTAAATAGTGCAGATGCATCTTCCTTTGAGATTGTGGCCCAGTGAGGCATTATGTCAATAATTGCATTGCAAGGACACTCAGGATGAAAGAGTAGCAGGTGGGGGACGATTGACTCTTCTGCTGAAGTTCCTATTTAGTATCAGAACTAGGCCTCTTACCTTCATGTGCTGGTGTTGGCTGGGAGAGGAGGCTCTTGCCGGGACAGAGAGTGACCATTTTCTTTTGACCTTCAGGTTATGAGGTTACGACCATGGAAGAGGCTTGCAAAGAAGGGAACATCTTTGTCACCACCACTGGATGCACTGATATCGTGCAGGGCAGGTACTGTCCATTCCCTGGCTGAATGCAAACTGTCTGGTGTTCAGATATTGACATGACTGCTTGGCAGCACAGTGGGGGGTTCGTGCACAGGCTGTGGGGCTGGGTTTTGTTCACAGGTGGTCAGGATTTTGGCCTTCGGTGGAGATTTTTGTACATTCCAGTCATGGTTTCTTTTGGGGTGCAAGGCAAGAGGAATGGGGGCAGAGGAGATGCTGCGATCTGGGGCGAGGGACACTGGTGGAGCCATAGGGAACATGGGAATGGAATAGCAGGGAGTGCTAGGAGTTGGTGGTGAGGGATGCTGGCAGAGATGAGGGAGGAATCCAGAACCAGAATAACAGGAGAGGTCTGCAAGTCGAGACCGAGGCACACAGGCAGAGCTGGGTGAGGAAGCTGGGTTAGAACCTCTGGCCTGTGTCTGACTCTTGCTGTTACATTTGCCCCCAACTGATTCCATGACTGATTCCACTGAAGGTTTGCAATTCAGAGATGTTGCTATAGTGATGGCCGAGGTGAACTTTCTGCCAGTTGCAGGATCTTGCCATGGCTCTCAGGAGAGATTCCATTTGTGAGCTAATGGGGCAGGAATGAAACAAGTTTATCGCCCCTGTCGTGCCTGACAAATACCCTGGTGGCCCCTCCCCTCAAGCCCCAGCCTGCAGTTTCTGCATCTGGAGCAGTCCCACTGCCCTCCTGCTGCTCTTGTGCCTGTGAATGTTGACAAGGGGTGGTTGATGAGGGGACTCTCCCATCCAAGCCTCTTTCAAGGTTCCACTCTTGGGTCCCCCCAGGATGCCACTGGCCCATTTTCTCCGATTCACCTTGCCCTCCCGCTTTCTCCCTGCGTGACGCTGTGCCACCAGCCAGCGCGGGCGGAGTGGAACATCGCCCTTCGATGCCCTGCTCCGTGACCGAGCCAGGTTTCTCGTTGCAGACACTTCGAGCAGATGAAGGACGATTCCATTGTATGTAACATCGGTCACTTTGACGTGGAAGTTGATGCGAAGTGGCTAAATGATAATGCGGTGGAGACAGTGAATGTTAAGCCCCAGGTGAGTTGGCCCTCAGCGGAACCTAGCATGATGAAGGAGCAGCTAATCAGAATCAACGTCTTCTCCATGCATACGAAGTCTGATTCCCTCTCAGACCCTCTCCTTTCCATAACTGGTGACCCCCAGCCTTCCTCCTGGCTGCTGAAAACATGAACAGGTTTTCCTTTCTTCTGTATCAGCTCAACGGGCAGAAGAAACGATGTACAGCTTATTGCCTGGCATTTGGAACGATGGGTACCCGTTAGAATGGGGCCATCTTTGGCTATGAAGCCGTGGTTTGGCTTGTTCTCTGTATTGTGACTACCTGGGGAGAGGGAGACCCAGAACTTACAGAGGTGCTAGTGTAGGCTGTGAACTGGATAAAGACCATTTGTTACAGGAGGCAGTGTCAATAACGTCGGGAGGAGATGACCTTGGAAAAGTGTTTGTTTACAGTGCCATTATGGAGCCTTGTCTCTGGTTTCTGGCCTGGCTCATGTCTCAAAAGCAGGCTCAGTCCTCCAGTAGAGCTGGCTGTTTGGAGGCGAGGACAAAGGGCATTTAACCTTCCTCTGGGCTCCTGTGGATGAGGCCTCTGAGGTTATCTAGAGGATAAGCTAACGGTTATCTTAACAAGATTGGCTGCTGGGATCCAGCCAGGTCATCGCCTACCCAGATGACCTGCAGGGCATGAGACATCCTGGGAACATCCATTCTGGTCCATTGGAGGACCTTCTCCAGAGTAAGCAGCCAGGGGTCAGTAGCAGCACCTGGCAGGGACCAGCCCTTTGTGGTTGGACACTTTAATGGCTGAGCTCGGTGCTAAGAGGAGGCAGGAAAATGGAGGAAAAAGGAAAACTAGACTCAGCATCTATCAGGGTCCCCAGTAACCCCTGAGTAGAGAGTGAATTGGCAACATGGAAGGCTAAAAGGAATGTGGTGTCAATGCACTCAGGGTAGATTCTCCAGATAGACTGGAACCAGCAGGGGGCCTCTTTGCCAACGAGCCAAATACAGAGTTGCCTCTTTCCCAAGGCAGTGGGATCAACAAGAAGGAGGCTTGAGCTTTCTGTCAGTCATGGCCAACCGGTCCCCTCGGTGTCTTTCCTTTTCCATCCAGGCCACTGAGGAAAATTCAGCCGGAGGGGGTGTCATTGGTTCTAGAAGCTCCCCATTGGCCCCAGAGCTCTGGCTCCCCCAATTGAGCTGTCTCCACCACTTCCATATCCCTTTCTTGAGTAGAAACATCTGAGCCTCGTGCTGCCTATGTTCCATCCCTGTCGTGTCTAAGCGCCCTGGCAGGGCACTCTGTTCTGGGCAGACCCTGGTTGACAGCCTGGAGATTGAGCAGAGCAACTAAGAATGGAAGGCTGTTCCACAAAAGTAACTGAAGTCTTTTCAGTGTCAAGAAAGAAAAGCCAGGGGGATTGGGAGGGAAATATGATTCAATATCTCCAAACTTCAGTTCCAGGGCAGGGTGGCAGAAAGCATCAAGCGGAGATCTGCAGAAATCCCTCAAATTGCCCTCAGGTTAATTGAAAGCTAGCTCCTAGAGAGCATTTTTCAGCTCTTTCCTCAAGGAGTAAACTAACTCTAGGAGAATTCCTCTCCTCCATAAATCAAGCACTGAGTAATCTCCAGAAAATGCATGGAACAGCTCCCTCGTACTTAAACATGGTTCCTCGATGCAATTAACCAAATCACTATCTGTACCATCCATTCTTATTCTTTGTTTTCCTTGTTCTTCTCTATCAAAGTTGTGTTTCTGTTAGCCATCTCTTCTGCATGTGGACAGGAAGGCTGCCTTTGAAGGGTCCCTGGGTTGGGACCCAGAGTAGTGGATGAGCCTGGGTCCCCCCGTTTTCCCCCTTGTCCAGCAGTGGCCGAAGGAGGCTGCAACCTGGTCCCTGATGTAAAGGGCTAGACTTGGGAGTTGTGGCAGGCCACTGAGACCAGTGCAAGTACTGCTGATATTCCTCCCACCACCCAGAAGGAGGCGAGGCGGACTTGGGGGGCGCTGCCAGAGGGCAGTGCCCTGAAAGGTCAAGTTGTTCATGTTGTCGTGTTTCTGATGTTAGCTCAGCTGTGGTTCTGCTCTTGGTGCATTCCCATTGGGCTGCTTTCCTTACACTTGGTGACTGACATGTCTGGTTCCACCACCTCAGCTCAGAGCAGAAGGAAAGCCCAATGGTAGGCAAGGTGAACTTGGACAGGCAGAGGAGAGAAGTTGTCATGTATCCAATCTATTTTCAGATGAAGAAAAGCAATTTAAAAGCCAGAAAATCTAGAGTGAAGCTCCTTCACTGAACGTTTTTGTTTAGGAGAGCTTGGCTAAATCTCTAAGGAAAGGGGCTCACACAGTCACTCATGGCAGAGCCCAGTAGCAAAATAGCAGTAACTTGCAGGCTCTACCCTGTTGTAGCTGCAGTTCCGCAAGGCTGTGGCCTGGACCCTATGCCAGCCGCTGTAGGAGCCTGCAAGCCAGTGACTGGTTGCTTGGCTGACCATTCTTGCTGCAGTGCCATTGGAGCGTAGAGTTGCCACTAAGAGAGGGTGGTGAAGAGTGTGATAAATCTGTTTTCACTTAGCTAACTTGCAGTGCTTTAGGGCAAGATCTTTACAAATGCTCAGCTCCTCTGAAAACATGGTCTTTCAATCACTGAATGTACAGCCACGGGGCTACATCTGTCTTTTTACTTACCAGTTTCCTGTAGTTTCTGCCTGGCACCAGGATGGGAAGTGCCAAGAGAGATTCTTTTCCCTTTACTACAGTAGTTTGTAAACTTCTGTTGGCCACTCCTCATGAATCCTTCATAGATCACCTCTTCTCCCTTCTCTCACGTCCATATTTCACTCCAGGAAGGGTTCTGCAGTCCAGTGATGACCCACGAATTACACCTGGAGAGCTACCGTCCCAGAAGGAACATTGCAGCTATGCATTAGATCAGGGTTTCTCAAACATTGCACCGTGACCCCCTTCCGATGACCAAAATTACTACAAGGTTCCAGAAAGGGGGACTGAAGCCTGAGCCTCTCCCACCCACCCTGGTTGCGGGAGTGCGAAAGCTTGAGGGCTTCAGCCGTGGGAGGTGCAGCTTGGACTTTGGCTTCAGCTGCGGGCTCCAGGAAATTTAATGACAACCCTGGTGACTCCATTAAAAAGGGGTCATGACCCACTTTGTGATCCCCATCCACTCTTTGAGAACTGCTGCATTAGAGAACTGCCTTGCTGATTCCACCCAGCCTAACTGGAGTAGGATGGTAGGTTTATGGCCAGTCTGTTTAGGGCTTTGGTTTGAGGGAGTTGCATTTATTTTACACACAAACCATGCTGAAAATAAATGACTCAAAAGCACTGAAGTGGGAATATCTCTGGTAATTAAGAGCAGCCAGAGAATGCCCTAGCTACATCACTATTCTCCAGTAAGGTTTTTAGTACAACCTTTGGAATTCCTTTGTATGAAAAGGGAAGGACAGTGTTAGTTTAAACTTGGTGCAAAAGTTTATATTTTGTACAAAAAAGCTTTTCTAAAATCTCAATAGAAATATTTCTTCAAACTTTAAAAATCCCTCTGAGAACAGTTATGCTTAAATTAACTCCATGCCTTACAAGACTTGAAACTCAAATATGGCAGCACTCGGATCAAAGCAGAAAGTGTTCTATGTGCAAACTGAGTGAAATGCAAAGATTTAAAACATAAACATCAAGAAACTGTGTTTGTCTTTCACTTTTGAATAACTTATGATATCAATAGCATAGGCAAAGACCTATAACATGACAGTGTCCCTTCAAACACGTGACATAAATACCAAAGATCCAATCTAGCCCGTAACAACTCAGCAGAAGGCCTGAGCAGTGACTGGATATGATGCCAATATAACTTTGAGATCCAGAATTGGTCAGGATTCCACTGCTGTCTTTAATGGAGTAAGTTCCCAGATGTGGTAAAACAATGGGAAAGAGGAGCTAAAATGGTATGCGGAAATGAATAGCAGGACTAGCCTGTACCCTAGATGCCTGAATAAACTGTCATGTGGCACCCAGTAAAACTATTGCATTGAGAAGCATGTGACAAATATACCATGAATCCTGGATTTTACCCATTCTTTTGGGTACAGGCACAGGGACCCTGTTTGTCATCTGAGTCAATCTTACTTTGCTGTCCTTTCCTCTCAGCAGATAAACTTGCAAGATCACTTGTTTCTATGGAGAGACTTGTGGCAGACCACATCATAGAATTTCAGAATTGGAAGGAGATCATCTAGTCCAACTCCCTGCTCAAAACAGGACCCATCCCTATTTTTGCTCCATATCCCTAAATGGCCCCCCTCAAGGACTGAACTCACAACTCTGGGTTTAGTAGGCCAATGCTCAAATCACTGAGCTATCCCTTCCCCTCGTCTATCAACATCATTTAGTTGAAAGCTGCTCCTGGGGCGAGTGGAGCAGCTGGAAAGCAAAACCAGTCATGTTAGCAATCTAAAATGGAATGGAACTTCTTGTCTGTATAGTGAGATGAGTGTGATGGCTGCATGTAGAGAACCCTTCTGGCTCTGCTGTCAGATGTGTGCTGTTAGGTAGCCCAGAGTAGTCTTCCTCCAATGGCGGTAGACATGCAGAAATCCCAGGGCTGGATGAATGATTGACTCAGGTTAACCCAAATGAGCAGCAGCTACTAAGTTCCATGCTGGGTGAGACCAGCCTACAGAGACTAGACAAACATTTAGGATGGTGTGTGGTGTCAAGCTCAATTACAATCAAAGTCTAAGTTGCAATATTAACTGCTGGTCATCTATGCAGGATGGATGGGTGGACAGACATTGGGTGGAATATGTTGCCTCCTTGCTCTTGTCTCACTGTTTGTTTTGTTTCCCGTGAAGGTGGACCGGTATACACTGAAGAACGGTCACCATATCATACTTCTAGCAGAAGGCCGACTCGTCAACTTGGGCTGTGCCATGGGTCACCCCAGCTTTGTTATGAGCAACTCCTTCACCAATCAGGTGTTGGCGCAGATTGAGCTGTGGACCAATAATGACAAGTATGCCGTGGGAGTCCATATCCTGCCAAAGAAGGTGAGTTATTGTGCAATGTTTTAATCTTATCTCCATATACTTGCACAGGTGAACCCAACCCAGTCCTTCAGATAGACTTGTAAGTAACCTAAGTTTAGAGAGCTAAAGTCCAATTTTGGCATGTGTTCATTCAGAAGCTGACAAAATGGCCCTACAAAGCAGAAGGTGGATGAGACCTATTCTGGGCCTGGCTCGTGCAGGGTTGTTCCATAGTACATCTTCCAGTCTTGGGTAACTGTAAGTGAAATCACCAAACCTGTAGGCTTTGCACACTTTCCTTGGGAAGCCATTGCACAATCTACCAGCTCACTGTTAGGGAAATTTCCCCTCTCTAAAGCTTGCCTCCTTTTCCTCTCTCTAATATTATCCAGTTAGCCCTAACTACAACTAGAGCTAGTTGATATTTTCAAAGCCGTTCGGCGCCAAAAACGCACATTTGAAAACAAAAATTTTCACAATTTTTTCAGTTGTATGAAACCTTAGTTGCAGTGTTTCTACATTTGCAAAAAACAAAGCACCAAAAATGTCAGAATGGTGGGTTCTGGATTTTTTTAAAAAACAAATTGAAAAATTATTTGATTCTGTAACTTTGTTTGGGAACAAGCTGTGACATGTTGTATCCTGACTGTCGGGTAGGATACGCTCACTGCAGCTGTGTCTCACATGCGGGGGTGTCTGCTATGCACAGCTTTCAGGTTTTGGAAACTTCAAAACGTCTATTGAAAAAAATGTTTGCAACGTTTTTGGAAAGAAAAGGGAAAATTTCAGCTGTCTGCTCTGACCTAGTTTTGCCATGTGACCTTGGGTAACCTCTGCCTACGTTTCCCCAGCACTTAACTGGGAGCAATGCAGCCCTCTCTCATAGGTATTGAGGCTAAGTTAATGTTGATTGGGATCTTTAGAAACAAGTTGCCTTGTGAGGTCAGTGTTTCTCTTACCTGAAGCAGTGAACGATCTGATCAAATGGCTCCATCAGGAGGCAGACGACTTCTTTACATATGGCATCTTACCTATGAACAAGCTAATTCTTTTATCAGGTATTTGTTAAAAGGAGCTTCATTGCATCAGTGTGTGTTTGGTTTTAAGGGTGCTAAACATACGCCACTGACAGGCTTTGAAGTAGGGTTTCTCTTGTAGCCAGCATGTTGCTCACGACAGAGTTGAACCGGAATTTGCAACAGGAACGCTGTGGGTCACGCTGTGTTTAAATCCATGGCCTATATTTTGGGGCTGGAGTATGAGATACCTTATGAGCTGGCTCATGTAGAATTGTTCATGCTGTACACGTCAAGGTGTTTGTAGCATATTCTTCCTGTTCCTGCCCAGCTTTGGGGGCTAGTGGAGCAGCCTTGATGTTAAGCACCCTTTGATAGCTAGTGGTGCGAATCTGTGATTGCAGCTGGCTCTTATGAGAAGCAGGTTTGGGAAAGCTTCCAACTCTCCCATCCCCCTTGTACACATGAGTAGAGCCAGCCACAGTCTGGTTCTAATTGCCTAAATGTCCGCTGCTTCTCTGCAAAATCTCTGTCTGACTAGGATTTTCTACAAATTCTCCTGGGTTTTTTCTTTAAAACTTAAAATGATCAGTGGATTCTTTGTTCTTGGTTGGGGAGGAATCTGGATCGTGTCACAACTGTCATAAGTTTACGCAAGAAACTCATCTGGTCTCAATTTTTAGAAACAAGCCTGCAAATTAGATGATAGTTGTTGTTTGAGAAAGATTCTGCTGTTAAGTCCCCATACCTTTGAAATGTGGCCAGATCCATAAGTGATAATGCGAAAAGGTTTTTCCTTTGGTCAATAGATTAGACAGATACAGGATTGTTTATGAAGGGTTTGCTGAAGGACTTCTAAGATCCCACTTCCACCTGTTAAAATAATGAGCCAGAAAGGTGTTTTTGGAGGAGATTTGTGGGGATCAATCACGCCAAAGAGTCGGGGGTGGGGTGGGGATGCATCTCTGCCGTTCCTCATAGGGAAAAAAATCCTTTATATGAAGTCATTCAGTGGCTAATCTATTTTAATGCTGCCCCTCAACACATAGCTTCAAGCTCCCTGTAATGCTATTCCTAATAATAAAACCCAGTAAAACTGATTGAATAACGAAGATGATCCATGATCTAGCCACTTACTAAGCTATGCACAGATCATTTTATGTATCTCAGATAGGACTAGTTTGCATCAATATTTGATTTAGAGAAGTGCCTAGTACCAGAACCCCCAGTTAAAAAACATGGCCCTTGGTAGTGGAAGGTTTTCAAGGAGGTTAATCGGAGTTGGCGTTAATGTGCCAGAACAAAAGAAAGATGTAGGTAAAAGTAAAGTACTGTATTACCAATAGAAACATTTGATAGATTTGTACAAATCTATCTAGTGCGTGTTTGAATTTCTGAGTGTAATCAACAAAACTACTCTCCCATCCAGCAAGAACTTTTCTGTTAGCTTGTTCGGGCATTTAAAAAAATGCCTTTTGTGATCATGGCAAGAGAAGGCAGACTTTTTATATCTCGGCTGGTAGCGTGATGATTTTTTGCAAGCATGTCTCTTTATCTACTGGGAGTGCATCAGTTCCCCTAGAATGACTTGAAATTAACACTTTCAAAGCTAACCTTGAATGTGAACCTTAACCTGTCTGTTTGCAGTAGGGGAAGGAGCCTGCTCTAACATGGGCTTTGTACCAATGGTTGTTCTTTGAGGAGTGTTCCTGTGGGTGCTCCACTGTAGGTGTTTGAGCGCCCCTGTGCTTCTAGTCGGAGAGTTGCAGGAGCAGTGTCCCAGTTGGCTGTGCACGTGTGGCAGATGTTTAGCACCACTCTGAGGGGCTACTCAATGCGCACAGCCAACCGCCCCTCCGGTCCCTTGTCTACCACCATTAGCTTTGGTCAGAACAACAGCAGCGCCCTCAAAACCTTGCTATTCCATTTGTTCAACCCTTGTAGTTTTATCCTTCATTTACTTCTTCCTTTGATTTTTCTTTATTGAAACCAACCAAAAAAAACCCCAAGCTTTTTTCCCTCCTGAGGCAGCCATCTGCCTCACAGCCCAGAGTCACTCACACGGGACTATTCCCTTTCCCTTCCTCTCTGGCTTGCCTGGTTCTCCAGATTTTAAATGCTGTCTGACCTGTAGACTGTCAATACCAGTCTCAGATGGTCACTTGCAGTGTGTCCGTTGTCTGGGAGAGAGAGACATGGCACGGAAGTGCCACTATTGCAAAAAGCTGACAGCAAGGACTGGAAAAGCCAGCGATCTCCAATTAAAACTTACGATGCTGGAGAAAACCCTTTGACCTGCTTCTGATCCTGAGCGCAGGACCCGTCCCCACCAGCACTTACCCATGGCTGCATCAGACTTGGGACCCTCTTCAAAAACAGCGGCAAAGGACCCAGTCCCATAGAAAGCCACAAAACAGGTGGGTCTCATTCTTCATCTCGGTGAGAATCGCCTCAGAAAGGACAATCTCCGAACACCAAATCCGCCCTGGTACCGTCAGTATCCAGAGCCATGGACCAAGAGGCATTGGCACCAGGATGGCCCGAGAAACAAAAGACCCCCATAGTCTAGCTCTAAGGCAGGGAACCACGGCACTGAGCAGCGCAATGGCGTCATCTGCTGCACAGGTACATTGCAGCAAGTCTACAGCACCGGCAGCAATCGTGACGATTTCTAATCAAAGCCTGCCTCCTCCGTTGGCACTGAACTTCCTTGTGCCGCCGTAGTTTATTAGCCAGGCAGTCCTCTTTTATCATGTCCACACCAGGAACGCCTCTCTTCGGTACTGCCCATACCCCAGTCAGACCAGAGCCAAGCCTGACTAATACCCCTGCTGGTTCAGCCCCTCCTCTCTCCAGCAATGAGGAGGAGGAAGTGGGGGCAAACCTAGACCCTCACGACAGCAGCCCATAGCGTGGCAACCTCCTCAATGGGTGCCCCTTCTTATAGTCCTCCAGCAAACTGGCCCTATTGGGATGCATGGGCATTTTACAGAGCCCAGAACATGCAGCTCTCCAAGCCATCCAGGTCCAGAACACCAAGATCACAGTGATCACCTTCCTCTTCTGCCCCGACCTCCCCAGAAGCTCCTGAGGAGGAAGCAGTAGCAATTGAAGAGCCACCACAGGGTGGTACCATCCCACCCATCCACGACTCCTCTTTGTCTCCTGATGAAACAATAATATTGCCTCCTCCCAGATCAGGTGATAACTTTAAATCCTTTGAGGTATTATTTAAACGAGTGGCTGACTCCCTCAGCATTTCCTTGGCAGAGCTGCTGGAGAGACAGCATAAGCTGATGGATGTTCTCCATACATCTACTGCCTGGGTTGCTATTACCCATCAATGTGGCCATCATGGACCTGACAAAAACTGCCCGGCAGACGCCAGCTGGAGCTCCACCTTCTTGTAAAAGATCAGACAAGAAATACTATGTCCCAGCTAAGGGAACCGAGTTTTTGTTCATCCACCCCACTCTTAATTCATTGGTGATGGAGCCAGTTAATTAAAGGGGAGAGCAACATCTGGCTAGTACCACCTTTTCTGATAGATTGGAAATGCCTAGCCCTCTTTGGCAGGAAGGTCTGTTCCTCGGCGACCCTCCAATTTCCCATAGCAAACTCTTCTGCATTACTGGACAAGTACACACACATTTGTACCCAAATGACAACTTTTGTTGAACATCTTCCAACAAATTAAAAAAGAACAATGTAAAAATAACATAATAGAAGGGCTCCCTCATTGCCAGAACAGCCTTATAGGCTTCCTTGGACTCTGCTGACACGCCGGCCCACTCCATCGCCACGTGCATAGTCACATGGAGGGTGTTGTGGTTCCACCTTGCAGACTTCCCTAGGGAAGTCATCTAGATAGGGAAATATGACACCCTGTCTGCAAAGGTGTGCTGTGATGATGGCAAGGACCTTGGAGAATACCCAACCTCAGAGCCATTATGACCAGTGCCACAAATAGCATCAGATGAGACGCCAACAAGCCCAGAGCAGTCAGCTGGTCTCAACCATCCACTTCCAGACAAGCATTTTGAAGTGCTGGTCGAGGGCATGAGAGCTCCAGCACTGCCACAGTCATTCATAACCTCCTGCCCATTTGGGGACTACCCAACACCCTTCTACCCGGTCTGGGCAACCATTACATCAGACAAGTGGGCTCTGGAAATTATATGCCAGGCTATTCTATCCCTTTTACCTCTATCCTGCCTGCCTACCTACCTCCTTCCCTGTCCCTCTTCAGGGACCCATCTCACAAGCTCCTGGTACAGCAGGAAGTAAACCACCTCCTGCAACTAAATACTGTAGAACCCATACTGCAACACACAGCGGGAGTGGGTTTTATTCTCACGACTTTCTCACCCAGAAGAAAACAGGTGGATGGAGGCCCATCTTAGACTTACACAAGCTAAACAAGGTTGTCAGAACACAGCACTTCTAGCAGCCATAATCCCAGCACTGGAGAAAGGAGATAGGCATCTTGTAAGTCGAGGGACGAGGGCCAATTTCCATGTCACTATTCACCCGGCACACAGAAAGTTCCTCTGATTCATGTTCGGGAACCTCCACTACAAGTACTGCGTGCTCCCATTCGGATTTCCACAGCCGTACGGGTATTCTCCAAGGTCCTTGCCATCGTCACAATACACCTTCGCAGCACAATGACTGAGGTTCTTCAAGATGGTTGTCCCTGTGAGTGCTCCACTACCCTCCCTCATCCCCTCTGTTTTGGAGTTTCTCTTCGATTCTGTACGGTAGAGAAGGAACTGGAGGGCGGGTGTCTGCATGCTCTGGGAGCAGCCAACTGGGGCACTGCTACTGCAGATCTCTGACTAGAAGCGCAGGGACGCACAAACACCTACAGTGGGGCACCCTCAGGGACAACCATCTCGAAAAACCTCAGTTACTGCACAAGGTGAGTAACCGCCTCCTCTCTCCCAGGTGCTCAGAGTGGAGGGAGAGAGCCTAGGTCAAGCAGCCAGCTGGGATACTGTACGTACAGTAAAGGAAACCCCGTGTGTTCCCACTCTGCCTGGGTGAACACTCTTAGTTCTCCTGTTGTCACATGAAGTTTTGGCACGTCTGTCTGTCAGTGCTGTGACAAGACCACTGAGAGAGGGTCCAGCCAGAGGAGTGGCTGGAATGGCTCTGACAGCCGCCTTTGCTCAGCCCAAGGTGGTTTGTGTTGAAAGTGAGAACTTGGTGGATAAATTGCTTTTCTGTTTTTATAGCCTGTTGCACCAGCAACTGGAGCAGCTGTGAACTAACCTAAAGGCAGCTCCTGTCAGGGGTGGCTCTTCCGGTCAGCAATTCGCATCTGTCTGCTGGGGTGTGAATTGAACAGGGCTGTTTCCCCCCGACAGGGCAGCCAGCCGAACATCTCGGCCAGGAAGCTGGAGTCTGTGGTACCGAGCAGCTCTCCCTCCCCAGCACGCATGCTGCCTCTTCTGGGCATCTTACTGAGCCCTGAGGAAAGCAGCTTTCTTCTGTTGAGTTTTGTTGATAGCATTGGGGACAAGGGAAGCAAACTGGGCTCTGTTCTGCCTCCTCCACAAGTGGATCCACTTCTCTGGGTTTTGTGGCAGTGATTCGTCTTTTACCTGGGAAACCCGTGACTCCTGTTGTTTGTTCAGCTCTGGAGAGAAAGTCGAGGGTACATTGTTGTTTGTTTTTTTTTAGCATTGTTGAAAACGTAAACTGAAGCGTTCTTCTGCATAGATTTGACCTGTTTTGTTTTTCACCAACTGCTTCTAATAAATAAACTGAAAATTGTTTTCGAATGGGGCAAGGAAAGGCTCTTAGCCGATCCAACGGCCTCCTTGCCTGCTGTTGCTTCCAGGCCTGTTCACTGCTTATCAAACTTGTTCCTGTGTCTCTGCAGTGACTGTCTCCTTCCACTGCCCAATTGCTTTGACTGTGGAAAAAATGCTTCCTGAATACCCTAGGTGAACTCTTGATTAGAGGAGGGAGGGCAGCATGGTCTGATGTGTAGGGTACTAGAAACTGGGGTCCTATTCCTGGCTTTCAACTGACTTGTGGGTTGACAGCCGAGGGCAAGTCACTTCACTTCCCCACGTCTCCATTTCTCCATTTGTAAAATTGGGGGAGGATATTGGTGTCTCAAAGAAGAGCTGAGGATAATAATCCAAGTGATTTGCTTCTGGTTCTCTCGTCTTCAAATGGGAACGTAGGGACTTACAAACTGCTGTCTGTCTTTTCTACACTCTTTGCACGGCAGGATCAAGGCAATTCAACAGGGGTCTTCTAGGACTCCACTCTGCGACCTCACCCCCGTGCCCTGGCTTTGCCCCCACCTGGAATAGCAGCAGCAGGAAGGACTCCTTCCCTCCAGGACTCCTTTTTCTTCGAGAGACAGGGTGGTGACATGGTGCCCTTTGCCTCCCAGGAGCACCAGAAGGGGCACCCTCCCCTGCTGAATACCAAGGGTGGCGGAAAGGGTTCCCTTTTCCTCTGAACAGGCTGGGGTGGTGGCAGTAAGGGAGAAAGAGAGACTCTTGCTCGGGGGGTGTATTTGCTGTGTAGGGCAGGCTGGGTCCTCTGCACTGTTTACCTTCTGCCACACACACAGCCCTCTGCTGTGGTAGAGTGGATGAGGCCCTAAGAACAGTGGGTTGTGGAGCTAATACCCTACTGAGAGGTACAGGACATTTCACCCCTTTCAGAGCTATTGTTTCAGGCTCTTTGCAGAGCCAGGCAGGCAGGTCATGTTTTCATGCTGTTCTCCACAGCCTGTAAGATAGAAACTTGCTTTTTATAGTGGGAGCTTGTATTCAGGCCTCATTGTATGACTCTTCCAGGAGCTGGTGCCCAAGGTGTGGGCCTGTGCTTATGATTTAATGCCGCCTTAGCTATGAAGTTACCTACTTCAATCTCTCCTAATGCCTTATCTGCCAATTCTTATCATTATTTGTGTTTGCTCTGGCTTTGCTGTATTCTTCTTAACTGCAGGCCCAGAACACAGTTCCATGAGTAATTGCACCAGAGCTACCTACAGCATCACTACCTCTCCAGCTATGTATGTGAACATTGACATCAGCTTTTGCTTTTTGCAATGGATTCACGCTGCAAACTAGTCTCTTCTGAATCTTCTGCTTTGGAAGCAGCAGTCTCTGTTTTGTGTCTGGGATGCTTAGTTCTCCTTTAATTAGTATTGATTTTTATTTGAGTACCTATAGTTCATTGTGCTAGGGTGACCAGATAGCAAATGTGAAAAACTGGGACAAGGGGTGGGGGGTAATAGGAGCCTATATAAGAGAGAGACCCAAAAATCTGAACTGTCTCTATAAAATCGGGGCATCTGGTCACCCTATACTGTGCTCCTCATGATCATGCTGCATCTTGATTGTGTGTGTGTGTGTGTGTGTACACATTTCTCTGGGGAAAACCTAGATCTGAATGTAGGTCCATAAAATGTACCACTAGATCTTTTTCTCCATTGCCTATCCTTGCTTTTATTGATCACTCTGTTCCTTCTTTGTTCACTGCTTCGATCGTCGCTACATAGTTGTCATCTATTATTCCTGAATGCGGAATTCCTTTGTGACATTAAAAACTGTCTTATGGAAATTGAGACATGGTTACCTTACAATGGACACTGCCCCATCAGTTGAGTTCCTCGTGGTTGGTATTGCAATTGGCATATTGCAGTTGCATGAAACAAGGTTGATGTCACATCCAGCTTTGTTATAAGTGGACTTTCATTGCTGCTGAGTTCATGAAGTGTGTTACTCTATCACTCTGTCCTCTTTAGACTAAAATAGGTTAATTACTTCCAGGAACATACCAAGCAAATCCATTTTTCAAAACTCACTCTTGGTGCTCAGATGCATATCTTCCAGATGTTCCAGTAATAAATCCCTTAATTTTTGGCTTAGTGCTTTGCACAGGTTATACATCTGGCTGATTAGCCCAATGATTCCTTGTTCTTCCTTCAAAACAGGACTTCTTTTACATTGATCAAACAACTCTCATTGCCCATGATTTATTTTCAGTCTGTCCATTCCTCATATATTCAGGTGCATTTTATCCAGACTAGCTTGCTATGGATTTTTTTTGTTTGTTTTCTTTCATCTTTGGTATTGCCATTTGTTCCTCATCTCCCCAATTACAGCCACAAACATCTCTCCGGAAAGTTGTTTTCCTTCAGTGCAAATTCTGTAGCCATCTGCAGGACTGTTGCCGTTACCTGCTCACTTTCTAAATCTTCTAGCACTTCTGTTTTCTTCACTAACTTTCCTTTCACTGTTTTTTAGATCTTTATTTCCTTTGACTCTCTTATACAGCATTGGCAACAAAGAGTCTTGTAGCACCTTATAGACTAACAGATCTTAGGGATCATGAGCTTTTGTGGGTAAGACCCACTTCATCAGATAAATGTTGTGGAAATCTCCAGAGGCAGGTATAAATATGCAGGCAAGAAAGCAAGGTAAATTTGGGGGAAGTGGGGGGAAGCTACAGCTGAATGATTTCGTTACTGACTGCTCAGGTGTAAAGAGGTCATCATACTCAGGACACAGAAAGGGACCTGGGAAGAGCAGAACTGTCTCATTCTCACTCCTCTGCAGATCCTGTTACATTTAACCCCTGGGGTTGGCGGTTGGGCCTCCCTGGTGTAATGGCCACCAGTGGGCACCATGGACTCCACCAGCCTTCAGCACTGGATTGAACCTCCCGGGCTTAACATTTTCTTGTTGTCTTTCAGCTGGATGAAGCTGTGGCGGCCGCTCATCTGGATAAACTGTGCGTAAAGCTGACAAAACTGAGTGACAAGCAGGCCAAGTACCTGGGATTGCCGAAAGAAGGGCCCTTCAAGCCAGATCACTACAGATACTGAGCAGCCAGCGCTACCCAAAGAACAATGTGCAGGGATAAAAATCTTCCAAAGCTCTCACCCCGTGTGCTGGGATTCTGAGAACAAGCCGTTCCTCTGCCCCCTCTCACCACTCACCCACGCTCTTAAAAAGTCATGGAGACTCTCTCTAGTAAAGGCATCATCCTCTCTCTCTTTGACCCAGCTGTTTAGCTCATGCATTAGTCGAGCAGATCCCATACACACCCTTATTGCCTTGTAATGTGTGGGGAGCTGGGTCGGGAGTTCTAAAACAGGGCTCAGTCTGGATATGGGAACAGACTTAACCAATAATAGTGAGGGTCAAGCAGTGACTTGTACCAGAGACAGTCCCCTGGCTCTGTGCAGTAGTTCAGGAAAGCTGGATGGATGAGACAAGTACCCTGTAGGCCCTGGGGCATTCCACAGGTTAGCATGCTGCTTCTTGGTCTGGGTACCCTGGGAGCAGCCTAGCTATTTAATCAAAGATGTTAGTCCAGGAGTTGATTTCCTGGGTCTAGTCCAGTTGCCCCTCTCCCTCTTTATTCAGCTTCCCTCAGAATTCTAGAGGAGCGTGGGTGACTTTTCATTTGTGTGATTGGCTCCGAAAGTCTGTCGAAGGGGTGGCGAGGGGAGGATATTTGGTTCTCTGAAACCACCAGCAGTGTGCTCCTGCCCTGACTTGGTTTTGTTACGTGGTGAGGTCTGCTGTGTCTTGTGCCTGTCATGGTGTCTTAAAGCGCTTTTATTAAAAACCCACAACTGTGGTCGGATACTGTTCTGGTCTATGCGCTGCGGGAGGCGGAGGTCTCTGTTTCTGTGCCATGGCTGCGTCTGTTTTGTCAGTTTGTACTGCCTCACGCAGCCCTCCCCAGCCACTTACTCCTATGTCAGTGCGCGTCTGCAGGTTCTCTTGGTAGCTCTTCGTCATAATTAACTTAAACCATTCACGGTGCAGACTGCAGTGCTGTAAATCCTTCAGCACTGCTGCCCTGAACCCTATGCATCTGCCCAGAAGATGTATGAATCTGGAGAACGAGACCTTGCTTGCTCATAGTTGGCCAAGGGAAGCCTTTTTAGAGAACACGCCCGGTTTGGCTCTGGAAGGTGACACATTGTAAGAAAGGCTGTTCCTGCAGTTGGCTCTGCTGATTCAAAGCTGCTTGCTGGAGGGGCAGCCTGAGATGAGAGGATAACATCACCTTTAATCTTCTCATTTTGAGAGGTTGGTGCTCCCAATTAGTGCTTCACTGTGACTGTCCCACATTTATATTCCTACACCGTATATAGAATTTCTTTTCCTAAATACAAGGAAAGGAAGGTAGAGCCATAACAAACCAAGCGGAAAATGCTAGGGTTATCTACTCTTAATATCACTGACTCCTAGTTCATGAAGGTGCAGGAGAGAGAAACCTACATCAGCCCTACAGCACAGTGCCTTCCTAGGGGAAGGAATATCCACCAAACAAGGTGGCATGATTGGATTCCTTTGCATCATCTCAGCTCCTACCCTGCTTAGGGGCCAAATGTGAAATGGAGCCTCAAAACCAAGATCACCATGGACGGGATTCATTTCTTGCATGAGCTTCTGCAACTTTGTGAATCTGCAAGTTACAGTAGCAGAACACAAAGACCAGCAGGTTTGTATGAAATAGAATGGGGCTGGAGCACCCACAGAAAAAAAAGTGTGTGCTTGGCACCCACTGGCAGCTAGGTCCCTCTCTTCTTGTATCTTCCACCTGCCGGCGGCCTCCTCAATCAACTCTTACCCTTCCCAGTGCCTCCTGCTCCCTGCAGTCAGCAGATCTACAGCTTGCAGGAGGGGGAGGAACGGGGATGGTGTGTGCTTTGGGGGAGGGGGTGGAACTGGAGAAGAAGAGGCAGGGTGTGGGCTTGGGGGGGAAAAGGTTGGGTGGGGGCAGGGCCTGGGTTGGAGCCGGAGGTTGGGCACCCCCAGGCCTAGAGGAAGCTGGTGCCTGTGTTTGACAAATCTCAAAGGAGGAGGGTCTTAATTACTCCCACTTAAAAACGCAGACCTTTGTTCAACAAAGCCCTTAAGTAGATGCTTAATTTAAAGCGCAGGAGTTCTGCCCTGCTCAAGTGCTTTGCTGATCCAGGGCCTTAACTTCAAGATGGGTGGCATGATTTAGCGGTCTGGACTGTAGCATCCAGGGCCTGCTGAGTTCTGCTCTTAGCTTGGAGGTTTCTCTGTAACCTTGGTCACATCATGTACCCCGCTTTTCAAAGCACAGGTAGAGATTCCTACTTACTGTTCTGGGGTGTTAGGGCTTTAGAAGGCAATAACAAAAAACCTCATAGAGCCGCTCCTTGTTGTTCGTGTCTAGATTGGCCACGTTTAATTTCCCAGCATGGTTGCTGCTAGCTCATGGCTTCTGAAGAGGTCATGGTGTGTATATAATGTGTGAGTTCTGATCATAACCAGGCCTAAACAAATCAGTGCCCCTTTTTCCTGAATCCCTACTGCATGCAGCCATCAAGTGCTGAGTGCAGCTGGCTCTGATGGTAGCAGAAGTGGCCCAAAGTTTCTCTCTGCCGGAAGAAGGCAACTGCTGCTGGGCCACGGCCATGTGAAATACTATCTGCAGAGCTACCAATACCCCTTCCAGTCTGCAGGCTCTGTCCCAAGCACTGGCCAGGCCTGTCCCTTAGTTTAGGAGAGCTAATCAGATCACACGCTGATGTGCTGCTTGGAACTTGCCTTTGCCTCCCTGCGTATTCAAGGAACATAGAAGGGTGAAGGAGAAATCAATGGTTCATTATCTTTTACATTGTTTCTAACCCTTTTTCCGGGGGGGGTCAGTAATATTTTTTTGGAAGGAGAGGGTAGTACAATGGTTTTCAGGCCTCTCAATAGGAAATGCTGTGCCAGCCCCTGCTGAAAGCCAGGATGAAAACCTGCAGAGAGGAAATTGCACTGGAAAGGTGATGAAATAGGACATCCTTTGGTATTTACGCTTTGTTACATAGAAGGACAGTGCTCAGGGCCCCTGTTCTAAGCAATTCACTGATTGAAATGACTGAGAAGGCATTGAGCCAGCGAAGGAGGCAATCTGGATCCATGTTAAATAATTAACATATGGCCTGAAACTGATTGAAGCATGAATGCCCGGATGTAGGTACCTCACGTGGTGCTGATGCTTATGGCACTGATGTTGCCTCTGAAGGTGCCAAAGTCCTGATAGAGGTGTATGATGGGAGACACCTGCCCTGCACTGGGCTGGAAGGGGTTAACCCCATGCTATGGAGGGATGAAGTCACACCCCTTCTTCCCTGCTGGGCATGCTCTAACTGGAACTGCAGTATAAAAGAGAGCAGCTTGGCCTGGCCTGACTGGGGAGAAGTGTGTTGCTGTTGGAATTTCAGACCTCAGGGGCCAGACACACCAAGACCCAGGTGAATACCAGCTGTTCACAGAAGCCCATGAGTTGTTGGGAACTTTGCCTTCCAACTACCCTGGAGAACTCGAGGACCTGTGGACTATGGAGGAGGAAAACCAGATAGGAAGTAACACAGGTAGATCAGATTGATCTGGTTGTGGTACCAGGAACAGAGTCTGTGTTTCAGGGAGATCCCCACTGACTTAGTGACAGATAGGGTCATGGGAACTACTGGAGTAGGAAGGGCCTGGGTCCCCCTACCCCAGCTGCCAACCTGCCACTGGGTGGCAGCTTACCCCCCTTTGGTCACTAGGCCATATTGTTCAGCGTGCAAGGGCGGTCTTGCCTGCCCTGAATCATAGGACAGCTGCATAGACTTCAGCCATTGTGCCACTCTGCCCTGGGCTATAGGGCCATCTTATAGACGTAAGCCAGTAGGCCGTGCTGCCCTGAATCTAAGGACAGTCCGTCTGACTCAGACCATTAGGCTATACCACCCTGAGAGGAAGAGTGGTTAGCTGGACTTGGCCAGGGGCCCATAACGCCCATCGGGGTTACAAGGTATACCTGCCCTGCGACAAGGTGACTGCTATCCTCTTCTTCACCACGGCTGCCTCTGCCCAGGACTGCACTTGGCATTATTCTTCAAATGATTGATCATGTGTATTCCACAATAGATGTGTGTGCTTGCCACGTGCAGCAGTGCCAGAAGTTTTTCCCTTAGCAGTACCCGTAGGGGAGCGTCCCTAGCAACCCCTGGAGTGGCATCTCCATGGCACGGAATAAGGGGCACCATGCGCTCCCTCCACCCTCAGTTCCTTCTTGCCGCAAGGTGACAGTGCTTTGAAACTGCTCTGCTCCAGCTTTGCTGTAGCTTGTCCCCAGAACTGTTTGTTCAGTCTGAGGTACCTGTAGTTAGTTGATTAGTTTAGCTAGTGCGCCCAGCCCGGGGCATGCCCCGCACTCTGTGTTTTAAGACACTTGTAGGTGACCTAGGCTGGTGAGTGATCCACACATAGATTGTTTACGCTGTTTTGGGGAAACCCAGCTCAGCAATTGCTGCAGGATTTGCAAGTAATTTAAGCCTCGGACAAAGAAAGAGACACATTCTCCTCTCAGCATGAGTGGTCTCTTCACCCAGAGGTGGTGCACAGACTTTTCTAAGGGTGGGGAATTCCCCAGGTGGACATGTTTGCAACTAGTCAGAACTGTTGCTGTCCCTGGTTGTGCTCAGGGATGGGGCACCCTGGGACGGTGCACTATCTCCAATCCCTTCCTCCTGTCCTGGTTGGGCTGGTTCCTCTATGCCTTCCCCCACATTCCCGCGGATAGGCAAGGTCTTGGAAAAGATAAAGACGGACAGGGCCTGGGTTCTCCTAATTGCCCTGGCTTGGCTCAGGCAGAGTTGGTACAGGACCCTCACGAGCCTGGTGATCACCCCACTGTGGCCATTACTGTCCTGCCTAGACCTACTCTCCCAAGATCAGGGTTGCCTCCTCCACCCCAAACTAGCAGCATTCCACCTCACGGCCTGGCTGCTCAGTGCTTAGGCCGTGAGGAAAGGACATATTTGGAAGGGGTTCAGCGTGTCCTCTTAGAAAGCAGGCAACCTTCCACGTGCCAAACCTACTTGGCAAAGTGGTCTCGGTTTTCCAGGTGAACGGGGTGTTTCCCCCGTGGTTGCCCTGATCCAGCTAATTTTGGACTATCTCCTTCATCTTAGAGCCCAGGGCCTGGTGTTCTCGTCCATCAGGTGCACCTGGCGGCATATTAGCCTTCCACCCGCCATGTGGTATTCTCCCATGCTATGACTGGCGGATTCCTTAAGGGATTGGATCATCTCTTCATCTATGTTAGGCCTCCTGTCGCACAGTGGGACCTGAACTTGGTGCTGGCCTGGATGAGGCCCCTCCCTGCATTTGAGCTACTAGCTACGTGCTCTTTGTCACACTTCTGGTGGAAGGTAGCCTTCCTGATAGTAATCGAGTCAGCTACGTGGGTCTCAGAACTCAGGCCCCTGACCTCCAAGCCCCCGTACGGTGTGTTCCGTAAAGATACGGTCCAGTTCCTCCCACACCTCTTGTTCCTCCTGGAGATGGTCTCCACCTGCCCCATGGGTCAGGACATTTTCTGTCTGGTCCTCTGCCCCAAGCTTCATGTGTCTAGTGAGGAGTGCTGCCTCCACTTGCTGGATGTCAGCGGGCTCTGGCTTTTTACCTGGAGCGGACTAAGCCATTCAGGAAGTCTTGCAGCTGTTTATCGCCTTGGCCAAACACATGAAAGGTCGACCGATTTCCACTCACGGGTTTTTTAACTGGATCACCTTGTGCATCCGTACCTGTTATGACCTGGGGGGAAGCCCCGTGACATCAGTTGGAGGGCACATGCGACTAGGGTGCAGGCCTCATTGGCTGCTTTTTTGGCCCATGTCCCGATTCGGGATATTTGTAGGGTCTTCAGTTCATGCTTTCGCTTCACATTATGCAATCGCCTTCCATACCAGGGAGGATGCAGGGATCGGCAGGGCTGTGCTCCGTCCTGAGTTTGTGAACTCCTACCCACCTCCAACAGATAGCTGGAATCACTTCTTGTGCAATACACATGAGCAACCACTCGAAGAAGAAGAAGAGACAGTTTCCTTTTTCGTAATTGGTGTTCCTTGAGATGTTACTCATGTCTATTCCATATCCCACCCTCCTTCCCCTTTGTCGGAGTTGTCTGGCAAGAAGGAACTGAGAGTGGAGGGAGCGTGCAGCTCCTCTTATCCCGCCCCATGGAGGCACCACTGCAATGGTCACTTGGGGTACTCCTCGCCGGGTACTGCTAGGGGAAAAGCATCCGACACCAGTACACTGAGTGAGTATGCATACTTATTGTGGAATAGACATGAGTCACACAACTCAAAGAACACCAGTTACGGAAAAGGGAACTGTCTTTTCCTGACCCTTCTGTGGTGGTTGTTGGAGGCTTAGCACAGCCTTACTGAGGGAAAAGGCAGAGTCTAGGCCTATGCGTGTGGGGAGAGCAATCTGACCCCCTCTTCCCACTCTCCCTTCCACCTCCATGGCCAATAACTGGGATCTTTGGAAGCCTTAGTAAACCAAGTATCAGGTGGGAAATATCTGGACTAGGGAAGGGAACCTCTGGTTTGAATCCAGGGCAGACCGGTACAGCCCTGTATGCTTCTGAGGTAGGCCTAGGTGCTAGAACTAAAGACGCTGGCTTGAAGCGGTTTCCATTATATACAGGATTTACAGTTTGGTTCAATGGCTCTCAACACCCCACCCCCCACACCACTATACAAATTGTCCCAACCCATCTGGAGGTAAGAGTCACTTCCACACCGTACACTGTGGGGACATTAGTATCGTGGTTCTATGCAAGCTCCCTCACAGTCCCTAGTGCAGGGGCTGGGCCCAGGCCAGGTACTATAGTGCTGCCATGCTCCTGGTGGGCTGCTGTAACAGGCAGACCAGGGAACTGCTCCGAGTTAGCACTGGATCAGCCCCTGGCACATCCCAGAACTTGGAAGATACAAATATGGCTGTCCTCCCTTCCTGCAGACTTGGGTTTGGCAGCTTGATTGTTTTGAGCCCACTAGGGAAAGACCCTCAAATGTAACTGAATCATGGAAGAAGCAGATGGTCTTTTTGTTGTGAAATCATTAACCGATGGTTTGGCATGGCCTCCTTGCCCATGTTTCAATATAGAGGTCAGAGAATCACTAAGCACCCCACAGGGAAGGGATGTCAGTGCTTTCTGATAAATGGCATTCCACAGTGCTTTCCCATGAAACAGCCTCTCAAGCTGTCAGTAACAGGAAAGTTTGACTACTCCCTTCGGAAATCCTATGCCCCTTCTGGCAACCTCCGATGTCAGCATAAAAAGCAATATTACTACTATTCAAATAGGCCGCCTTGTGTTAATGATGCAGCTGTTTGGGAACAAAGTGCCATGGTTTTGTGGTTTAATTAATGTTAGGGTGTTAATTACCTGTTTCAAAATAGTGAGACAAGGTGGTTGAGGTAATATCTTTTATTGGATCAGCTTCTGTTAGTGATATAAACAAGCTTTTGAGCTACACAAAATTTGGTCCAATAGAAGATATCACTTCCTCCACCTTGTCTCTAATGTCCTGGGGCCAATATGGCAAATAAAGTCTCATAATAGTTTTGTTTACTGCTGTGTGGGTTTTTTTGTAGGGTGTCTTCAAAGCTTTTTTTTTTTTCTTTCTTTTACCAGTCATTTTTAGCTTCCAAAAATTTTAATTTGTTTTTGAAACGCCCTCCAAACAAAACCTTCTAGTCCCAGAATAACCTAGGGAGAGTGCCAACATCATAATTCGCTGGAATTTCAAGCCACTGGGCATCTGTTCGTAGGAAGCGCCCAGTCGAGACTGGTTCAGAGAAGTATTTCGAAGGGTTGAGGTTTGCCCCATCCCTAGTGAAAATGGCTGGAGGTTGCTTGTGTGGATTTACTGGTGGGGGTCGATAACCAGAATCTTTACTCTGGCCTACAGTTGATTCAGTTTGTTGCTACTTTATCTACTGCTTGCTGTAGAACTGTCTGACACTTTTCACAATTCTCCCAGGAAAGAAAAGGCTGGGGTGGATCTGGAAATCGCACCCATGGCTGTCTCCTGAGACCCTGACACAGAGGGTCTGCAACACGGGTGTTTGTTTTTATTTGTGGGGGTTAGACAACCACTGGGTCCCTTCAGAGATCTGCTTATGCTTTCCTGCACCAGTTGTACTCAGTCTAGGTCTCCTCATAGGCCTGATCAGGAGCATGAGCCAATCACGGTGGCCTCGTGCAACTAGGACCTTCAGACCACAGACCAGCCAGAGAGGGTATCTAGGCCAGAAATCTGGCTTCCAGTGCTTAGCCATTGGCTGTTTGATAGCATTTCCCAGAAGCCCTCAAGCCCTTGAGGTAAGAAAGAGATCATCTTGTTAAAGAGCACATTTTTAGAAATCAGAAAATGTGGAAGGGAAACACAATTTTCCTTCCCCACTCCCATAAGAACTACACAATTCGTTTAAGCTCAGATGTTGCTTGGATGCCAACAAAGAAAGCGCTATCTCAGCAGCAGTTCACACTGGACAATTTCAAGCCCCTCTCTCTGTTGACTGCAGCTATTACTGTGTTTTTCTTACCCCATCATAGCAAGGGTTTAGCTTTTGAACAGATTGCAAAAATGTATTCTAGAGATTTAGTACCAAATGACCAGAAGGTGTGGTGAGTCTTGTAAATATAAATATAATGCAAATAATAAAATAAAAACCCATAAAATCTCAGGCATGTCTAGGTCCCCCTCAAAATATTTCAGTATGCCCAGATAAGTGTATCTTGCGATGACTTTCATGACCGCTTTTCTCAGTAAAGTAGTTTCTATGTTTACAGACAAGTGACTGGTGGTTTTTGGATTTTACATGGAGTAGTTCAAAGAAACCAAACATAGTAATGGTTTTGAAAAGTACAGAAAACATATTTAAAGCAAAAACATTAACATTTGTTAATTACGTTTTTCAAACATGAAGAAGATTACACTCTCAGCAAAGCTGTTCTTTTAGCCAATTTTCCCCTTTTTAGAAGGTAAAAGAGGTGATGACAGTGGTGTTTCTTGATCCAGCTCTGTGGTAGAAGATCGCAGGCATCCCAAAGGATCTCTGTTAGTAGTGCTGCCCATGAGAAAAGATGATATGTTCAGTTCAGCCATGGCTTTCATAGAAATATCCCAGCCTTTTAGGTATGCACTTGTTAGGAAGTGTGATGGAGTCAGACCAGAGGGGTATAAGAGAGTGCTGGAAGGCAGGTATATCAGCCTCAGGATGAGCAGGTCCCTGTTCCCTGGATAGCCAAACAAAGGCTACACGAGGCCAGTCAAGACACCTGGGGCCAATTAACCAGTTAAGGTTGTTAGGCTAATGCTGGCACCTGATCCCAATTAACTGGCAAAAGGTCAGTTAAGACTGTTAGGTTAATGAAGACAGGTGGAGCCAATCAAGGTCTCATTTCCAGTTCCCTCAGGGGAAGCCAAGGAGGAAGAAGCTGGAGGAGAGGAAGCTTTGCTGCAACCTGAGGTAAGGGTGAAGCTAGGAAGAGGGAACCTTGGGAAAGTGGCCCAGGGAATCAAAGCAGCATTAGTGGTGGAGGGAAAACTACCAACAGCTGCTACCATTAGGGCCCCTGGGCTGGAACCCGGAGTAGAGGGCAGGCCCTGGTTTCCCCCATCCCCCTCCGCACTCTACAGAAATCCTCTGGAGAGGAGAAGTGAGACTCAGTTCATTCAGGAGGTCGAACTGTGCTTACTGAGCTCTACGGAGCAACAAAGCCTGGGGTATTCCCCCCGTCCTCTCTTCCACCTCCCATACTGGCCTGTGATGAAGGTAACTCACTAGGCGGTGACTCTTGCCAATTATACTGAGAAAGGAGGGTCACTCTGGGGCCTAGATGAGTTTCTGAGGCCCTGAATCCGCCAGGAAGCGTGGGACCCACAAGTACAGACTCGGAGCTTTGTCACAGAACGGAATGAGCCTGTGTGACGCCCCTGATTAAATCTAGCATGTTAGAACCATGAACAACAACTGATTCTTTGTACACAAAAGTTCCTTTCTCATACTGAGTAATGCTTTTATAATGGCCCAGTTTATTTAATAATATTTCAACTTTTTCTTATAACACCCCTTCATGTTGTCCAATACCTCCTGAGCGATAACGTCAGAATTTGTGTGTGTGTTGGGGTTTGGCAGTCATACTCTGCTCCTGTTCCGGAAGAAATACACTTATTTTCCCTCTATTCACATCACACTGCATTACATATCTTAAGTACCTTTCAAGCCCAGCAGCATAAAGTGTAGCCTTTTCACTGTCAATTAAATCGGTCCTTCGGAGAATATTCTTCATTTCAGCATCCAATAAGTAAGTTGCTATAGTTCTGATATTTTTCTCAATTGGAGGAGGAGCCGTTAACTGCTCCAGCTGGTCACCAGACATCTGGTACACATTTTTATGTATAGTCCATTATCAATTAGTCTTAGAAACCCCATTATCACGTAGCAAAACTTAACAGAGGACTGACTGATAACCCTCCCCACCCCAGACTGTTTCACCAGATGTTACTTTCTTTTAAGAGGGATTGTTTTATTACAGAAGGGTTTTATAAATGTCTTTTTTTCCCTTCAGTACTTGCCCTTGGTTTTGTGTCAAAGGGATGGTTCCTTTTAAAGTAGTGGGTGCTGTTTCAGAGATGACTGCTATTAAATCATCAAAGGCTGAGCACAGGCTAGCCTTCCTCTGCTGTGAGGATGATTTCATAAGTAGCTTTAGAAAGGCCCAGGTTTCTCTTCGCACAGCTAGATATATTTTTGGTCGACTGTTAGAAGGGGGCTTGCCAATTAAAGTATCTTTTTATACCCTGTTGTTCCTCCTCTCTCGCAGCTAAAGAATGCTGGCCCATCTGGAGGGAAAAGCCCTGTTCTTCATCTTAGGGCTTGTCTTCACTAGAGCCGGGAGAGATCGATCTTACGACGATTGATTTATCGTGTCTCTTCAAGATGCGATAAATCGATCGCCAGCAGCACCCCCGTCGACTCCGTAACTCCAGCTCGCCAAAAGGCGCAAGCTGGAGTCGACGGGGGAGCACGCCGCCACCTGCCGCCGCCGGGAGGACGGCAGGTAAGTCGGCTGTAGATACGCCGATTTCAGCTACGTTATTAACGTTGCTGAAATTGCGTATCTACAGTCGATCCCCCGTGCTAGTGAAGACCAGCCCTTAGAGACTAACAAATTTATTTCAGCATAAGCTTTCGTAGGCTACAGCCCACTTTGTTGGATGCATAGAATGGAAGATATAGCAGGAAGATATATCTAGTGATGGAGTCAGACCAGAAGGGTATAGGAGAGTGCTGGAAGGCAGGTATATCAGCCTCAGGATGTGCAGGTCCCTGTTCCCTGGATAGCCAACCAAAGGCTACTCCAGGCCAATCAGGAAGCTTCTAGAAAGGAGTAGAAACAGCTAGCCTGATTGGGACACCTGAAGCCAATCAGGGACTGGCTGAAACCAATTAAAAACCTCCTAGTTAGTCAGGTGGGTGTAGGTGTCAGGAGCTGTGGGAGGAAGTTATGCTGTTGGTGAGACTGAGTACGCAAGGAAGGAAGCCCTGAGGTAAGGGTGAAATGGAGTTTGAAGAAGCAGGGAGTGCTGTGGGGAAGTAGCCCAGGGAATTGTATTGTGTTTTGTGGATAAAAGGTCAGCCATCTTAGCTGATACTATTAGGGTCCCTGGGCTGGAGTCCGGAGTAGAGGGAGGGCCTGGGCTCCCCCGCTTTTCTGCCTCCCTTAATTAGTTACTGAGAAAGGGAGGTCACTCTGAGCCTAGATGAGTTTCTGAGGCCCCTAAATCTGCCAGGAAGCGCAGGACCCACAAATACAGACTCGGAACTTTGTCAATATATATATATATATATATATATATACACACACACACACATACATACACACAAACAGAGAACATGAAAAGGTGGAAGTTGCCATACCAATTCTAAGAGGCTATTTAATTAAGATGAGCTATTATCTGCAGGAGAAAAAAAACTTTTGTAGTGATATATCAGACAGTTTACTTAGGTTTGAATAGAGAGTGGGAGTGGCTGGGTCATTACACAAATTGAATCTATTTCCCCATGTTAAGTAGCCTCACATCTTCTTGTCAACTGTCTCATATGGGCCACCTTGATTATCACTAAACCTCTGGCATTGAAGCATTTAAATCTACCACAAGGTATCTGTAAGACTTTTTTGGGGGCACCCTCAGCTTTTAGAAAGACTTGTGCCTTACCAGGGTACCTTTACTGTGCAAGGATTGTGATCTGTAACTTCTCTCTAGGGTTTTTAAAAAGAACCATGTATTTTTATGTTTAGGTCAATTGTGTGGCTTTGTTTTCCATGGCAGAACACAATCTGGGTTATATACATTCTACTCCGGTTCTGGTGGTGCAGATTTTGACAGGTATGCAATATCCAGAATAAACTTTACTGAATTAAGTTAAACCCTATTGAATTAGCATTAATACCTTTGGGCTCCATTGTATTAAAATGCAATTGTTTGTGCTACCATGTGATTGTATGTAAATTCTCTAGGTGGAAGAGGTATGCTAATGTAATTCCTCTGGTTATCAGCCATTTGATGCTCTGCCCTGGGGAAGGAATGCTTTGTCTGGCTGATTACCTACTGGTGGTCCCTTCAAAGGCTGAAACTGGAGTTTCCAGAGATGAGCAGACAAGAGAGGATGTGAGATAAATAACCTGAGTTTAAATGGTCTCCTGGCTTTTTCTTCTGGTCCAGCAAATGGATGAGACCTCCAGTCCACGGGGGCCTAAGCTTAGGGAAGGGCTGGAAGGACTTCGACCTACTGAGGCCCTGTAAGACTATTTTCTCGTTCTGAGCAAAGAGTGTGATGAACTCGAAATCCCTGTGAGGGACTGCTCCTGCCAGAGCCTATGTTAGAGGGGGTGCTCTCTTGTAAGTTTATTGTGTTCAGGTTCTTGTACTGTTTTTACTGTTTTTTCTATAATGCTTTCACTTTAAGAATAAATTCTGTTTGCTTAGAAAGAGCTGCGGGGTCATTTGCAACTGTTTGTTAGTCTCCAGAGAGAAAGCAAACAGGCCTGCTCAGCCAGACTGTCTCTTGCTGGGAATAACAGAGTGAGGGCAGACTACTGGTCACCCAGGAAATACCTAGATTAGGCGGGAGAGAGATGCATGTCTCCACTGAAGAAAAACAACAGCTGAGTAGTGGAAAGCCTGAAAATAGGTGCCTTTGCTCACATACTGAGGAGAAACTGTCACAAGCAAAGTCAATTGGATCAACCACAATAATCTTCTTGACTTTGCTGGTCAGTGTAATGAGCTGTCCCCATGTGCAGGGGCCGAGAAATCCCTCAGACTCTCCAGTGAGTGGCACCCCCACGTTATTTGTTTACATTCTTGCCATGAACCCCAATACAGTCTTCTACAGCAAAGCATTTCAGTGGTTTCTTGCCCTTTCCCACAGGGCCAGAGAGGAACAGAGTTCTTTCTCCCTTGGGATCTCAAAGTATACGGGGCTCAGCTAACCTACTCCTCTCTCTCCTCACCTCAGAGACTTCCAAGTCAGCAGAGACCACCATGATTTAGTACAGGGGTTCTCAAACTTCATGGCACCACGTCCCCTTTTTGACAACAAAAATTACTACATGGCCCCAGAAGGGGAGGTCCAGCTCGAGTCCTGCTGCCCTGGCCAGGGGAGGAGGGGGCAGGAAAGCCAAAGCCACATCATTCTGGGCAGGGAAGATGAAGCCCTAGGGGTTCAACCCAAGACAGGGGGCCTGTAACCTGAGCTCTGCCACTCAGGGCTGAAGCCCTAGGGCTTTGGCCCTGGGCAGTGGGACTCGGGTCGGCCCCGAGCCCTAGAAAGTCTAATGCCAGCCCTGGCGACCCCATTAAAATGGGGTCATGACCTACTCTGGGGTCCTGAGCCACAGTTTGAGAACTGCTGATCTAGTCTAACCCTCATCATCTAGTTTCTTTTATAGCTATCAGCTGATGGGTAATTTGTTCATTTGTCCCCAGACTGATCAGCTAATTAACCATATAGTTCCTAGTCAATCTTCTTCAGGGAATCTAACTGGTGCCTAAGTGATCAGAAGGCTGGCTCAACTGTTGGCTTCCCAGCACACACACAAACAGATGATCATCATTAAAGTACCAGGTAAACCCTCCACACAGCTGGTAAAAGAATACTTACAAAGAAACTCTTTATACAAAGACAGCTGTAACACCAGCTGTCATTCCGGGCACAAATGAATGCATTCAAATGGAATTTTCTAATAAGTTTTTATAAAAAAACTTTCCTCCCACAGTTACTAAGCCCCATAAGGACAACTGGAAAAGGATGTTTCCAACAGCTGTCCCTCTTTAAATCCTATAGAGTATAACCCGGGGTGGTGACTCTCTTGTCATAATTGACTTTTTATGGGATTTTTTTAAAGTGTTTTTGTTTCTATCAACCACTGTCTTTTATTCTAGACAATACTGTTGTTGCATTATTATCTCTCAAGGAGTGGCCTGTGTGGGATCCAGGCAATCATGGGTGGCCAAACTATGGGCCACATCTGGCTCTCCAGCTGGTTTAATCAGGCCCTTCAGCTCCAGCTGGGGAGCGGGGTCTGGGGCTTGCTCTGCTCCAGCTGGGGAGCGGGGTCAGAGGCTGCTCCACATGCACGTGTAGAGGCTTCTGGAAGCAGCAGCATGTCCTCCCTCCAGCTCCAATGTTTAGGGGCAGCCCTGCTGCTCTTTGCACTGCTCCTGCCCCAAGTGCCACCCCGCAGCTCCCATTGGCCAGGAACTGCATCTAATGGAAACTGCAGGGGTAGTGCCTGTGGATGGGGCAGCACACAGAGCCGCCTGGCCGCACCTCCACATAGGAGCCAGAGGGGGAACATGCTACTGCTCCCAGGAGCTGCTTGAGGTAAGCGCCACTTGGAGCCTGCACCCCTGACCTCCTCCCGTGCCCCAGCCTGGAGCTCCCTCCAGCACCCTGAACTCCTCATTTCTGGCTCAACCCTAGAACCCACACCACAGCCAGAACCCTCATCCCCTCCTGCCCCCCAACCCCATTTTCATGAGCATTCAAGGCCCACCATACAATTTCCATACTCATATGTGGCCCTCGGGCCAAAACGTTTGCCTGCCCCTGGACTAAATCTTTCGAACATACAAAGTCAGTCTTTACCCTTTCCTCACATCCAGTGCATCCTCCTTCATTTTCATATAGACTTTTCTCCCTGGCAACTTGTACCTACAGGTTTTTAGCCCTGCTGACACAAACACCTGGTGTGCTGGTCTGGTGGAGCCTCGTAAGAACCCAAAGGCAGGTTCTGCTCCCCCTTATGCCTCTCAGATATCACAGAGTCTGTGTCATGCTACAAGCAGCGCTTCTGTAACCTGTCTCACAGGTCATACAGCTGTAGACACATGTAGACCATGGTGAAAGTGTCACACCTGGTACGTGGACAGCCAAGCTTAGTGGTTTGAGCAGGAGTCAGAGCCAGGAACTGGAGTAAGAAACAAAGACTCAAGCTACACCATTCTTTTTAGAGTGCTAGCACAAGTCAAGTCTGTTGACCAGGATAGGGAGGCTCACGGCTGAATGCTCTGTAGACATACCCACTGAAAATAAAAGATTGCTTGATCTGCCCCTGTTCAAACACAGCTGTACAAAATCATCTAGTTCTACCCAGGCTTTTAAACCACCAAGCACTGGCTGTATCTCCTATGAACAGCCTCCAGAGCCTGCATGAATGACTCAGTCTGGTCCCAGTTAACAAAGCAAAACTTCTAAATAATACAAAGTGGCCCTAAACCTTAATGATTCCCTGTGCCTGCTGTCTATTTGTTCTATAATAATCTCAGGGAGATTTATTGCATTCACATTTTCTGGATTGTCTGGCTCTCTTTCCACAAGGTCATCAATCCTTTTTGTGCCTGTGTATAATCTTCTAACACATCCTCCCTAGCCCCTGGTCATCAGGTTCAGACAATGTATTGTCAGTTTCTGCTACGCTGGCATTTTGTGTGGTGTCACCCTATAGGACCTCTTGTTTTTCTTTTTTTTTCTCTTTAGCTTTTTAGCATTTTTTTTAGTCTTTTAAACTTTTAGGAATAATCAATCCCTTAATTTTTTACCCACAAGCCACTTCCCAATAACCTTAAATCCCTGTTCTTACCGCTGAATTATTATACCCATAAGGTTTATGCTTTCTCACTCTTTCCCCAGCCCATTCAGCTCTCAAATCACGTGGGCCTACTTTTATGTTCAAACCCCATTTACAACCCTTCTTCATGACATTTTGATGTCCATGATGACCACTTTTGTTCAGAGCTCCCAGCTCCCATCACAAAACATCCATTTTTATTTATTTATTTATTTACGGCTGCCAACATAGCCTTGGTAGCTTGGGCAGTTTCTCAGTTTCATGCGAAGGGCCCTGTACTTAGGGAGCTAACATCCATCATCAACTTTTGCTCCCAATTTTCATAATCTTTACAACCAGTACAGTATTAACAAGTGATTCAACAACCTTAAAGAAAGAGATTGTTGAAACAATGTTATATCAAACCACAGCTGTAGCTTTTCTGGTAGCATGGGAGCTTTCAGGCCTTGGGGTTTTTAAAATTCACAGTCTTCAAAGCATGTGCTCTGGGATAGCAATTCTTGAGAGTTTCACTCTCAGCTTTGGCAGGACTTGGTGTAGTGTTGACCACTGAGGGTATGGTTACACTTACAAGATTATAGCGCTATTGGTTGTAGCGGTCCCCTTATACAGTAATATGTATAGCGCTATTGTATGTCCACACTCAGATGCGCCAGCGGTATAGCATGGCCACATTTGGGGCACTTAATGCAGCATTAAGAGCAGCGCATTAGGGCAGGTATCCCAGCATTCAGCTGGGTGCAGCTTGCTTTTTAAACAAGGGGGGTAAGTGGAGGGAGAGAGCCAGTGATTTTTCTGTTCTTCTGAAAGCCTGTCAGCGAGCCTCCGTTCACAGAGGGCTTTGTTTTCACACAGGCTCCCTCCTTAAACATTTGCATTGCTTATCTGCCGAGTTAAGAGAGAAACTCTAAAGAGGTACTTCCGCATTCCTCCAGCCAAGTTCAAAACAAAGGGAAGAGACCTCAATTGCCTTAAATGGCTCTAGGCATCTCAAGAGATCACTTGTAGCGCAGTGTGTGTCCACATTCTTGCTGTAGCGCTACAGTGGGAACACTACAGCCCTTATTCCCCGTGCGGAGGTGGATTACCAGAAGCGCTATAACTCCGTGGTTATAGCGCTCTACTTGCCTTGACAGTGTGGACGGGGAGGAGATTATAGCGCTTGTGGGGGCTTTATAGCGCTATAAAGTGCCAGTGTAACCAAGCCCTAAGGAGCTGGAGCTGGGTTTGCATTATCTTTTTATTTTATTATTTGTTTATACTGGCTTCAGCCCCAACTGAACTCCAGTGCTCAGACTCTGTCCAGGAAGTTCTGTAGGGAAGCAGGAAGCCCTCCACTCGCACAATGTTCTTGGCAGAGGGGAAGCATTTCTGCATTTGGTTCCTACAGGGGATAACACCTGCCTCCCTAACCCCTCTTCCTCCCAAAAACCCAAGCCTCTGTTCCCTTTGTGCTTGACTACCTCTTGTACCTGAAGCAACAGGGTCTGGCTAGATCAAGATTAAGGTGCACCTGGTGGTCATCTCTGCCTTCCACCTGGGCATGGGAGGCAGGTCAATCTTTGGCAATCTCATGGTGGACTGGTTCCTTCAGGGCTTAGATAGGCTTTATCCCCAGGTGAGGCAGTGGGACCTTAACCTGGTTCTTTCCAGACTTATGGTTCCCACTTTAGAGCCACTGGTGACCTGCCGCTTATCCTACCTCTCCTGGAAGTGGCTTTTCTGGTGGCCATAACTTTGGCCAGAAGGGTCTCCGAGCTCAGAGCACTTACTCCCGAGCCCCCCTACATGGTCTTTACAAAGACAAGGTGTGGCTACACCACACGCAGTGTTCCTGTTTAAGGTGGTTTCACATTTTCATCTGACTCAGGACATATTTCTACTGGTATTCTTTCCCAAGCCTCACGCCAGCAACAAAGAGCGAGATATCAGGCATTCCCTAGCCTTCTATACTGAACCCACGAAGCCATTTTGTAAATTACCATGGCTATTTATAGCAATCACTGGGAGGATGAAAGGGCTCCCGTCTCAACTCAACATATTTCGTCATGGATCACGTCCTGCATCAGAATGTGCTGTGATCTAGCTAATAGTCCAACCCTGCTTTTAACAGTGCACTCCACAAGAGCACAGGCTTCCGCCACATTCCTTGCACAGGTCCCTATCCAAGACATATGCGAGGCAACAACATGATCTTCCATCCACCCCTTTACATTGCACTATGCGGCCTTCGGCAGAGCCATATTGCACTTAGCAACTTCGACCCCTCCTCTGTCAAAATTGCTTGGGAGTCACCTGTTGGAATGCACATGAGCAATCACTTGAAGAAGACCAGACAGTTACCTGCCTTTCATTACTGTAGTTCTTTGAGATGTTTTGCTCATGTCCAGGGCCAGATTAAGACCTTTAGAGGCCCTAAGCTCTGAAAAGATTATGGTGCTCCGCCATATGTAATTCAAAATAAAAACAATACTATACCATAAAATAAAATTTTATTTTTTGAAATGACACAACTTACATGTATGCTGAAATTAAAATAGCTTCTTTCTAGATTTTCTGATTGCAAAATTCTGGATAAGTTCATGGAAGCTGACTCAAGGAAGCATGCCCGCTTCCATACACAATAGGGAAAATGAATCAAGTCTGTCCTGACACATTGTTGTTCTCTGAGGGATTTTTATTCTTTTCAGCTGAGAAAAAGAGTGTTCTGTGGAGCAGTTAGTAATCATCAATGTTAGAAAAATACATAGTGCGATCTCTACATTTGGAAATACACATTGTATTCCATCTTTCAACATTGTGTCATAAAGATCAATGTGACTGAATTTCATTTTTCCTGTTTCATTAAACTTTGCACGCATATACCAGTGGAACTGCAGTACTTGTTCACAGAGTTTCATGTTCAAGTCAACAGGGTATGAATCAACTAGCTTTTGGGCACCTTGTAAATATTGTTCATCAGATAAGTCCATATTGTATAAACAAGAAAATTTACTTGATACTTCTTTGTACAGTTCACCTCTCCTCCTCATATGAGCTTCAAGGGTATCAATTATAGCATAGTAAGTAGGTACGTGAAATTTTTCTCTAGGGTTCAATGCTGTTTCTGTTGCACTGCTATCATTTGCTTGTTTTTTCCTGATTCGCTAGTGGGACTGGACTTCTTTGTAGTTAGTATCAGACAAGATATCTTTTGATATGTCTTAAAATCTTTCAAAATCATTCCTCAAAGTGTGTAAGTGGTCTGCTAATGATTGACAGAGGTCTGCACGTGTTTTCAAATCCAATTCTTTTTCTTGGAGAGCTTTACTTGTGTGGTAAAAGTGTTGTAAAATTTCATTCCACATGGTCAACATGAATACAAACCCTAGTTCTTGCATCTTGTTTGCAATATTTTCTGCCTCTCATATAGTTTCTCCCTTTTGTGATTCATCTTCAGCTATACTTTCTAATGCATCCACAGTCTTTGAGTAGGACTCCAGAATTGAACTTGTTGCACTTGTTGCCACTTCATGTGCCTCCCAGTGGATATTAGAAAGAGATTTCAACACACGATCGTTGCCCAAATATGTTTTAAGACTACTTTGATGCTTTCTTTGAAATATCAAATATTTTTTTTAAAAAAAAATCTCATTTTTTTTTGGTGCCCCCTGCTTTGCTGGTGCCCTAAGCATGTGCTTAGTCTGCCTATTGGGTAATCCAGTCCTGCTCATGTCCATTCTAAATCCCGCCCGCCTCCCCTCTGTCAGAGTATTCCGGCAAGAAAGAACTGAGCAGGCAGTGGGTTGGAAGGGACCTATATACACTGCCATGAAGGCACCACTCCAGGGGCTCAACAGCTGACCCGACAGGTACTTTTAGGGTAAAACCTTCTGACGATTGTGCACACGGTGCATACACATACTGTGATACAGCATGGTCAGAGGGCAGCAGGACAGTGTTAGAGGGAAGCCTTATTCCCTGTAGAGGGAAGCAAGTTTACTAAAGTTGGTTGGAGCACCTGGAGCCAATTAGAGTAACTGAAGCCAGGCACATGATAAAACCTCCCTGCTTCAATCAGTCAGTTGAAGGGAGTTGGAGCAGTTTGGAGGAGTGGGAGCAGAGAGCAGTTTGGAGGAAAGCAGAGGAAAGTTTGAAGAAGTGCTGTGGTGAGCTAAGAAGACCCAGACCATAGGTAATGGGACACCTGGCTTGTGCAAGAGAGAGAGCAGGAGGCCCCACAAGCTGAAGGGTAGGAGAGAGAAGTAGCCCAGGGGAAGGACTAGCTAGTTCAAGTAGTTTACTGCTATCCTCAGGGCCCCTGGGCTGGGACCCGGAGTAGAGGACGGGCCTGGGTCCCTCCCTCTCCACTCCCCTACTCTAGGATACTAGTGTGGAGTGGAGAGGGAGTATACTATACTAGTTAATATACTAGTATAGTATACTAGTTAATACCCTGTATATAACAGTATACTAGTTAATATCCTGTTCAGGGGCAAGAAATGGTGCCCTGAACCCCCCACAAGAAGAGAAAGCACGGGACCCATCATAATACTACAGGCAAATTTGCCACAATACCTATTGGATTTCTTGGGTGTGGACCACATCCACCCTGACTGAATTGGCCTTCAACATTGGTTCTTCACTTGTAAGGTAACTCCCTTCTCTTCATGTGCCAATATATATTTATTCCTTTATCTGTAATTTTCACTCCATGCATTTGAAGAAGTAGGTTTTTTACTCACAAAAGCGTATACCCTAATAAATCTGTTAGTCTTTAAAGTGCCACCAGACTCTATGTTGTTTTTTTCCTATTGGTTTGGACACGAGCAACACATCTTGAAGAACAAGTTACGAAAGGTAGGTAACCGTCTTTTTTTCCCCCAACCAACAATACTTCTCCAAAACATAGACAGGCACTTAATGGTGATGTGTTTCCCCAGGCACTCATTATCAAAAACGTGCAAACAATTCTCTCTCCCCCAATATCCCCCACACAGTCAGGGGGGAAGAAAGAAAGAAACAAACCACCAAAAAACTCCTTTGCTTTACACACACTTACCCTAAAATGAGGTGAAGCCCTAGAGTTTTGTACTAGAGAAAAACAGCAAAGCAAACATAATATCCATACACTGTTCTAGCTCCTTAAAGAGCAACACATACTCCTATACCCCTCCATTCTGGGACACAGAGAGATACGCACACACACACACAGAGGCATTACATAAATAAGGCAATACACCAACTTACCCTTTTTAAAACACACAAACACCTGCACAAAAAGTAACACTTCAGAAATTTACCACAGGAAAAAGACATAATACATGTTTCTTCTGGTTCCCCCAACTGTCTTTAGCTTAATGAGCAAGAAAATTTTAGTAATATTTCCCCAAATGCTTATTTTACTATTTTTGACACAAACTCATATACAGCCTGTTTAAAACATGTTTTTTTTTTCAGAACAGTATTAAACACATGCCGTAGTTAAAGTCCTTTGTCTTTGTCTTAAGAGCCAGGAAGACTTCCTGGGAATGCAGACTTGGACCCCCACTGAGCTCCTTCCTTCAGTGCATGTTAGCTTCAGCTTGATTGCTTTGTTTCAATCAAGGGCACCTTTACAGAGCTCTTTGATGAGTTCTTTGATGGCTGCTGAGTCCCATGTATGAGTGACAGTCCTGTCCTATCCACAGTTAAGGCACACCCATGTGCTAACAGTGCTCTGAATCCGAGTAGCAGATTTTTTCCTCCTCTGATGCTGGTCATCACAAAGCTTGATCCAGTCCACCTCGCAACACCTCGCCCCATCTACAAGCTGACTCCACCAACCGGCGGAGCATCCTGAACTCCTTTCCCAATCATCCACAGATTCCAAAGGATATGAAGGGCAGGTATACACTACAGCTGTGATCGATGCTCTGAGATTGATCCACCAGCGGTTGATTTAGTGGGTCTAGTGAAGACCTAACAAATCAACAGCAGATCGCTCCCCAGTCAACCCCTGTACTCTACCCCGACAAGAAAAGTAAGGAAAGTTGACGGGAGCATTTCTCCCATGCTGTAGACCCCGTGGTAACTGAACCTTAGGTACCTCGACTCTAGCTACATTATTCACGTTGCTGGAGTTGTGTAGCATAAGTTGACATACCACGGTAGTGTAGACATAGCATAAGTCATCATTGCAAGCGTCCTGAAATCTGTGCAGTGATCTGCCTCTCTTTCTAGATCTTTTACGAGCTTCAGAGTACAGCACACTCTTTGGGATCCTGTAATCTGGCATTCACTTGATATCTTCAAGCCACCCGAGTCTCTTCTCACCAATCAACATTCCCATGAATGACATACCAGCATGATTTTAACACTTCCACATGTCACACTGTCTTACCATCTTATTTGATTGAAGTATTTTACATGAGCATCAGATGTGAAAGCTGCTTAGTCTTTTGATATGTTTGATGTAAGTCGCCCATGTTTCAGAGCCATGTAGAAAAGCAGATAACGCACATCTCGTAAATACGGATTTTCATTTTAGTTAACAATTTATTATTGTTCCAGACTCTGTCTTGCAAAGGCCTATAGTTCCTGACTGCTTTGCCGATTCTACTAGTGAGCTCAGTATCAAGAGCTATATTGCTGGTAATTGCTATGTTTACCTTCTCTGTAACTGTACTTTCATCGTTCTCAGCCTGTAATCAAGCCAGTCTAGAGTGACCAGATGTCCCGGTTTTATAGGGACAGTCCCGACTTTTGGGTCTTTTTCTTATATAGGCTCCTATTAACCCGCATCCCATCCCGATTTTTCACACTTACTGTCTGGTCACCCTAAGCCAGCCACACAGGTGAATCCACATTCCTTTGTCTTGGGCAGGCTGGGTTTATGCATTTTAAGAACATATTTCCAGCCCACGTATGTAACTCTTTGATGCAGGTACTGGTTGTGTACATACAATGATCTTCAGGACCCGCATGTCATGTAAGGTAAACCAGTGTCACCTTTTGATATGGATTATGACAGCCTGTGGGGTCATGAGTGTGTCAGGCCTGATACGAATTATAGTATGGTGGGAGGGGCTCTGAGGGGCACAAGCATTTAATAAGCTGGAGGTGGGCAAACTACGGCCCGAGGGCCACACCCGGCCTGTGGGACCGTCCTGCCTGGCTCCTGAGCTCCCGGCTGGGGAGGCTAACCCTCACCATCCCACCACTGCCCCTCACCCCACAGCCTCAGCACGATGCACCGCCAGTGCAATGGGTGTGGCTGGCTCCACTCTGAGCAGCATGGTAAGGGGGCTTGGATAAAAGGGCAGGGGATCCTGAGGGGCAATCAGGGGACAAGGGAGCAGAGACATGGAGGGTTGGATAGGCATGGGAGTTCTGGGGGGCCTGTTGGGGAGCCAGAGGGGTGGATAGGTGTTGGGGCAGTCACGGGACAGAGAGTGAGGGGAGGGTTGGACAGATGGTGGAGGCTGCGGGGGGGTGGGGGCAGTTAGGGATGGGGATCCCGGGAGGGGGCAGTTAGGGGACAAGGCCCGGGGGGGTTGGATGGGTTGGGGGTTCTGAGGAGGGCAGTCAGGGGTGGGAATTGGGAGGGAGTGGAGGCCAAGTTGTTTGGGGAGGCACAGCCTTCCCTACCTAGCCCTCCACACAGTTTTGCAACCCCAATGTGGCCTTAGGGCCAAAAAGCTTTCGTGGGCTAATACCCACTTTATTGGATGCTATGGGTATTAGCCCACGAAAGCTTATGCTCTAATACTTTAGTTAGTCTTTATGGTGCCACAGGACTCTTTGTCACTTCTGCAATTCCAGACTAACACGGCTACCTGAAAGATTACCATGGATACTCTTACAAAGGGTAAGAAACACACATGATAGCTTGCATGACCAGCGGTGAAAGTAAGTTGGTCCAGTATGGTATGGCGGACTGGACCTGACTGGCTTCCCATGCGGCGATTTTAAAAGGGCCTGGGGCTCCAGGCAGAGGCCGGAGCCCCAGGCCCTTTAAATCACCTCTGGAGCCCCCGGCTGTCACCACTACCCCAGGGGCTCTGGCAGCAGGGCTAGGGCAGGATTTAAAGGACCTGGGGCCCTGGTTGCTGCAGGGAGCCCATGGCCTTTTAAATTGCCACTGGAGCCCATTGTTGGAGCTCTAGTGTAGCGGCAGCAGCCCAGGGCTCCAGCTGTGATTTAAAGAGCCAGGGGCTCAAGGCCGCCACTACCGCAGCAGAGCCCTGGGCCCTTTAAATCTGCGCCTGAGCCCCAAGCCCCCAGGGTTCCATCGGCGATTTAAAGGGCACCACCTCTTCCGGTTGAGGCCCCGCCCTCTGTTCAGGACTCTGGCATACCAGTAAGTACTTTAAGTTACTTTCACCCCTGTGCATAACTCTTACACTCATTGCATGACACAGGCTCAGACTCAGATAGCTCTATGGCTAACACCCTCCTTAGGGAGAGAGAGAGCCCTTCTCAGCTTTGCTCTCAGTGACCTCTTGGGATGAATGTTGGGATTTGCACCCAACCTCGCCTACTATTAGGAGCTGTGTCAAGGGAAGATAAATGGTAGGCATCACATTTGCCAGATAGCCTCACAATCGCTCGGGTCTCCTGATCAGGTTCTAGAGTCTCCAGCAGCAGCTGGACCAGAGGGCTCCCCTTTAGTTCCTGCTTCTCCACCTCAGAATTGTTGCTGAGGTTATTCTTCCTTTGCAGGTGCCCATGCACCATTAGTGCAAAAACTAAGTTTGCATTTCTCATGGGGTGAAGGAATCCATGTTTCCTCTCCACGTTTCCCTTGCTCTTGAACAAGATGGCCTCTTTCATACCTTGAGGGCTTTTGGGACGGTGCTCCCAAACAGCCAAAGGCTAAGCACTAAAGGCCAGGAGTGTCAAGTACTAAGCCAAACATAAACAGCTTCTTTTCATATGTAATTAATTAGCATCAAGATATTTCTTTGCATTATCCCAGTCAGTTTAATTCTTCCCACAAGAGTTGTACAGAAAAAATCACTCTTTTTTTACCACAGTCGAAGTCTCCTTTCATCAGTCCAAACCTCTTTCTACTACGTCATTGGCAGAGTCTGGAAACATAGTAGGGGAACTTCTAATCCCTCACTTTTGTCAAACCCTGCTTCTCGGCCTGCACAGAAACAAATATTTAAAATATCACAGAATTTAAGAATCATACTAGTTAAAGATGGAAAGGCCAGCTAATATACAGTCTCTGTCTGGAGTATCTATTATAGTAACCTACTATGGTGTACACTGATAGCCTCTAGTATATTTGACCAGCCCGTAGAATATTCAGTGCTTTATCTAGTTTTTTCCTAGTGCTTTGTCTAGTTTCAAATGTCTTGAGGATGAAATTTCTTTCTGTTCTCTTGGGAAACCATCTCAGAGTTTAACAGTCTAGTCTAATCTAGGGCCCTAATTATAGTATCTAGCCACTGGATCTGACTCAGGATTTCTATTTAGTCTAAATTTGCCTTTTCTTAATTTTATCCTATATCTACAAATTCTGTTCACGTAAATGGTTGGGTTTGACCCATAGAACCCTAAATGAGGCCTCTCTCCTCAGGTCATCCTACAGCAATTGCCATCGCTAAAGTCCCTTGAGCTAAAGCCTGTGTTGCGTAAACAAAGTCTTTAGGCTAAATTGTCTTCTCATACATGCCAGTTTCCTGCTGTGCTTCACCTCCAGCCACCTCTCCCTGAGTTGATTCCCTCCCTCCCACTCATTGTTGCCTTTATGAATTCGTGCAAGCACGCTCTGCACTCTAGCCAGTATCATGCCACTATAAATCAGAAGCAGCATGGTTCAGTTTCTTAACTCGACTCTTATGCGCTGCTCATCATCTCTTCCTAGGCTATTTTGAATTATTTTCACACTGACATCACCTCGCTGACCCCAATTGTGTTCCAGAAGCTTTATGGAGCAGAAAGAACTTTGAAATACACACTTTGGAACAACAGCTGTTATCCCGTTGAAAAGACAATTGTTCTCTCTCACGATACTCTGAATCCTTGCTAACATCTTAATTGGCATTTCAGCCCATAGTAATGGGAGGTGCACAAATCTTGACACTTGACTTGCATTTATTATCAAGAGTGCATCTGTCCTAATTAAGAGTTCCATTAGTACTTTGTAACCAACATTCAATGGCAAATCCTTACCAGCTTCCGCCATCCTGCCCCCATAGATCCATGGTTCAGTCCTAATTTAGGTCAAATTTTTCCCTTTCCCATCCTGCAAATGGTGTGAACTATAGTGTGTTCCATACCCAAAGAGCAACCAGTCAGTATTTGTGACTTTTAAAATACCTGCCCTGGTGAATAACATCTGGAAACTGGAGATTTTAAAGATTTTCAATTATTGTTTGAAAACTGCGCCTTAAATCATTTTAGCAATTAGATATTAGCGATTAGGGAACATCAAAAGAACAGGATGGGCCAAAACACAGAATTATGACTGCCTATCTCAGCCTTTGTGGGGTCATCAATATTGAGTTGTAGTGTCTATGAGAACAGGGTTTTCACTGTGCTGATGTAATGTATCTGTTCAGTGCTTGGTTGCTATAGTGATGGTGTGGTAGAAATTGATTAAATCAATGGTTTTCAACTTTTTTTCATTTGTGGATCCCTAAAACATTTCAAATGGAGATGAAGACCCCTTTGGAAATCTTAGACATAGTCTGTGGATCCCTGGGGTTGAAAACCAGTGGATTAGATAGAAATCTTCATCTTCCAACACTTCTGCTTCCTCTCCCAGCTGGAATCTAGAAGCACAACAACCTAAAAATAAGGGGAGTTAGAAAACAGTTAATTCAATGTTTGTGTAACTCAATGGTTTTTACAAAGAAAAACAATTTCTGGTTTGTTTTAAGCTTTTGGCAAATATGTGTTTGTGTGGAGGAGCATTCATTTTCTTGATCTGGCTTTTCCATCAGTAATAAATACCAGAAGCCAGATACCATTAAGTTTATATTTTGTTTATTCAAGCAGGGGAGCTGCAGGATGTATTAGGTCATACCTGAGTTCTGTAGGGTTTCTCATGGTGGAGAAGAATATTATTTTAAGAATTGAATTGGTGTGTTTGGTGTTACAAAGTGTGTTGGGTACATAGTAGGTTTGTGTAAGTATACGTAGACCTAAATTTGTATTTTTAACTATACTAGCTAGAGCAACTAATATGTAGGGATTTATTGGTAGTAATGTCATATTTGTAATAATAATGCATTGGCCTAGTGTGTGTGAGGCTGGCTTCCTAGTCTAGGGGCTGACCCCAGCATCTATGCAGCTTGCTATTCTTTGTAGAGATAAAGGAGTCTGTCTTTAGCAAAAATGGTAGAGGTCTGTTCTTTTGGTGTGGAAGGCCTAGAATTGCATTTATTCAGCAGAGATCAGCAGTGGACATTCTAGGGACCAGACAAATGACCAGTTGCGTTACAGCCCAATCTAGTCCTGGTTTTACTGACTTTCTGTATACCTCAGGCAATAACTCTGCAAAATTCTCCAATTTTTCCTGGGAGGTTTGGCTGGTTGCAAATCAGGGAGTCAAATTTTGTGGTATGGCTAACCAGCTTGACAATGTTCTATCTCAATCCAACTGGGTAGGAAAATCTGCAGGAAACTTGTGCATTCCAAGGCCAGTCTACTAAAGAATCTGCTAGTTTAAAGACCTGCTAAAAATTCTTGCAGTTATCTGGAGACGATGCTTTGAAAGAGAGATTAACACCAATTCTCTTCTTTCCTTGAATGTGTTTTTCATTTTATTCATGTCTTTCACTAGCAAATTGATTACAGTTTTATAAGGGAGTTTGGTGAAATTTATACCCATTGTTCCTACCAAAAGCCTTTCTGTTTCTGCTCCATGCATTTGTCATCCCTTTTCAGATCTGACAGGAACCATTTGACCTACCCTTCCAATTGGATGGCAACTGGGCTTGCAAGAATGTAATGCTGAGGTAATATGCATACCTCTGTCACTCCATGTAATGGGGCAGTTACCCCACTCCTATAAGAGATAGGGCCAGGGCAGGCCAGTGCAACTGTGCAGGATGGCAGCCAATCAGATAAGGGCTTATTGGGAGCCAATCAGGGCCAAGGTTAGAGCCAGCCAATGAGGGCGAGGCTAGGCCCTATATAAAGGCTGCCCAGCAAGGGAGCAGTCAGTCTGTCCCAGACCTTTAGGGAAAAGGTCTGTCTCCTGAGCAGGAGACCAGCACCCTGGACAGAGCAGTGCTGGGCAGGCTTGTGGGAGCAGATGAGAGCTTCAGCCTGACTCCTGCCAGAGTGCTGGCCCTGAGCAGAAGGGCCTAGAGGGTGAGATGGTCTAGAGGGGAAGTGGCCCAGGGATAGAAAGGCAAGGGGAGAGGAGGGCAGAGAGGCAGCCATCAAAGGGTCCCTGGGTCGGGACCCAGAGTAGAGGGTGGGCTTGGATCTCCCTGCTTTTCCCATTGTGTTGCACCAGGCTGTGTGGAAGTGGCCAAGTCAGGCTGCAACATGCCCCCTGACACAATGGGGGATGGACTTGGGGGTTGTGGCAGGCCACTGAAGCTGGTGCAAGGACTGCTGTTATCCCCCCCTTCCTCCCCCGGAAGGGGGTAAGAGGGACTTCAGGGCCACTGTCAGAGGCAGTGACCCAAAGAGGACGCCACCGAACCAGGAGAGGAGAAACGCGGGTCCAAATGCCAACAGAGGTCAGACAATGGATGGGACACCACCAGGAGAGGGCGCTCCAGGACTGAGAGCTAATTCCCAGACTGAACAGCAGAGGGTGCTGTGGTGGTGAGTTCTGACCCCATTACATTCCCCTTTTTCTTCCCCTTCAGCTCACCTCTCTGCTGAAGCATAGCTTAGAGCTCTGTCTTTTGAAAATGGTATAACATGGAGTTAAATTTCAAAACTGTGGAATGCCAAACCCTGAATGTAAGTGTTAATAATGACCCAGATTACACAAATTGAATCTATTTCCCCGTGTTAAGTATCCTCACACCTTCTTGTGAACTGTCTGATATGGGCCATCTTGATTATCACTACAAAAGTTTTTTTTTCTCCTGCTGATAATAGCTCATCTTTAATTAAATAGCCTCTTCAGTGTGTGTATATGTATGTCTTACTACTGTGTGTTCCATTCTATGCATCTGATGAAGTGGGCTGTAGCCTACAAAAGCTTATGGCATAATAAATTTGTTAGTCTCTAAGGTGCCACAAGTACTCCTGTTCTTTTTAGGGATATAGACTAGCACAGCTGCTACCCTGAAACCAGTCCATGAAAGTGGCTTTTCTCATCCAAAAGTTCTGCAGCCACTGCTTGTCATCCCAGACTTGCATGACCATGTGATCCTACCACTCAGTGCTTGTTTCCCAAGTCCAAAAGCAGCGTTTCACGGTGGTGAGCATGTCCATGAATGCCATACGCAATCTCGTGTTGTATATGTTATGCAAGTCGATAACATCATTGAACTCCTCAGTATCAGTTTGGATCTTAAGGCGTAACTCGACTGCCATATGTGATGTGCTGGTGAGACTCGTCAGCATGTTCCTCAGCAATTCAGGCTCCATTTCTGCAGACCGAAAGGGAAGACAGAGTGTGCTACACAAAAACCATTGAAAGATGGCGCCAAATGTGGACGGAAGCACAGGGATTGCTGGGAAGTGAAGCGATGCATCATGGGGCATAGGTACAGGATGCAGGTTGCCCTATACCCCACGCTCCTGTTCCCATCAGCCACAGTACCAGAATGGGAAGAGGTGCTTTGTGGGATAGCTGCTCATAATGCACCGCTCCCCATGCCGCTACAAGGGCTGCAAATGTGGCCACGTCAGTGTGCTTGCAGCTGTCAGTGTGGACAGACTGCAGCATTTTCCCGAATGCGCTCTCTGAAGGCTGGTTTAACCCAAAACGCTCTACAGCTGCAAGTGTAGCCAAGGCCTAAGGAGCAGTGAGACAGCAGTTGGCTACCAAAATTTACAGGGATGCAAAAGTGATTGTACCTCACTGGTAAGAGAGCAGCGGGCGCTGGTTCAAAATATAGCAGAGAGAAGGAAACATGTTCCTGAGAGTGCCAAATTGCTGCTGTCGAGAAACACAGCAGCCAGGTGCTAGTACATATAGTAAAACCAGTCGCTGGAGACAGGCCTATTAAAATGTTCTTTCATGCAACTGCTAATACCATGTAGGTTCATTTCAAAAGGAGGAAATGAGAGGAACATGACTCCCCATGGACCCAGAGAAATGATGACCAGGTCAGGAAAAGAAAGGTAGTTCAGAGGGGAAGCGTAAGGAATGTGGCTTCATTTTAAACCCATATGCTGTAGAGAGAGTGCTATTGTTTTATGAGCTGGCGATGAGTCAAGTGTACAAGGAGCTGCAGGAAATATATCTTTAGGAAGCCACTTTGTGCTGAGAGTAGGGAAGTGCATAAATCCTGAAAATTATAGTCAAGAGTTCCTCCAAAAAATTCTAATTGTCCCTTTTAGTTGCACTACAGTGACTTTAATTGAATCAGAATAATAAAATAAAGCCAGACTACAAAAATAGATCCAGTTATCATCTGAGAGAATTGGTCATTTACACGCTACATCCAGTCTCACTTAATTTATGGGTTCAGTCTTAAACTAGCTTCAGCTGTGATCTTCAGAGCTCAGCATCCAGGATGTTCAAGATCTTAAAAGTGCAATAAACACTCAGTGCTTAAAGTTCCACATGTAACCGACATGTCTTATACTGCAGCATTTGATTCATTCTCCCCCAGCCCTGTCCCACCCAGGAAAGGGAAAGAAGCAGTGGGGAGAAGACAGAATTTTCTAAGCTAAAATCCTTGCATCTCTGCACATGTACAGAGAACAGAACAACAAAGCTAGGAGGTCCCAGAAACATCTAAAACTTGAGCATGGGAGTTACTGGATGTGTTCAGGTTTCTGAAGCACTATAGAAAGTTAGCATTGTGGACAACCACCTGGCAGGTCACATCCAATCACTCTCTGAGAGCTGAGCCAATCAGAGAGCACAGGGGTAGTGGTGGATGTGGGAAAGGTTATAAATGTAGGAATGATAGACCATTGTGTGGGCTCATTGGCTGGTCCACACAGGACCAAGAAATGAGTCTGCTGTGAAGAGAGGCTCCCAATGCCCGTACCTCTCTGGATACAGGTGAGTGTCATTCCAGCTTTCGTAAGGGAAGCTCTCCTTTAGGATACTGTTTGGTCCACTGTGGTGTATTTTATGAACCTAGAGGGAAAGTTTGGAGGGGAGCATATGTCATCCCTCCGTTATGTCTACACAGCAGTTGGGGAGGTATAATTCCCACTGGGGAAGACAAACACACTAGCTCTGCTCAAACAAGTATGCCGCAACTAACAGCATGGCCACAGCAACACAAGCTGCAGCCCCGGGCTTGCCGTACAAGTATAATCCTGTCTGACTCCCTGGATACATACTTGGGTGAGCTAGCCTCTACTACCACTGGTGCACTGCAGTTTTGAGGCGCTAACTCATGCAGAGCTAGTGAGTGTATAGGGTGCCCAGACATCAAGTATGAAAAATTGGGACAGTGTGTGGCGGGTAATAGGCACCTATATGAGAAACCCCCCTGAATATCGGGCCTGTCCCTATAAAATTGGGACATCTGGTCACCCTATGAGTGTATGTCTCCTCATGCTGAGAGTGACACCAGCTATGATGTAGATGTAGCCCTGGGAGCGACACAGGTTGTGAAATGTACATTTAGCTATTGGCCAACAGTTTTAAACTGGGATTCAGTCTTAGGGCATGGCTACACTTGAAACTTCAAAGCGCTGTCACTGGAACTCTCCCATGGTAGCACTTTGAAGTGCGAGCGTGGGCGCGTTGGAGCGCTGTCATAGAGTGATCCCAGTACTCCTGGTAATCCACCTCCGCAAGGGGATTAGCTCTGAGCGCTGGGAGCCCGGCTAAATGTCAGTGTAGTCAAGTACTTAAAGCGACCAGGCAGAGCTGAGCAATGAAAGGTTTGTACAGCCTTACTTGGCTTAGCCGGTCTCAGGATATGTCTACGCAGCAGCTGGCGGTGGGATTCCCAGCTCAGGTAGATGTACATGTGTTAGCTCTGAGCTAGCATGCTTAAAATAGCAGCATGGCCAAGGCCGCACAGGCAGTGGCTCAGGCTAGCTGCCTGACTACATACCCAGGGTGTCAGGCCTCCATAGCCACGCTGCTATATTTAGCAAACTACCTTGAGCCGAGCTAGCTTGTGTTGCCTACCCATGCTGGAATACACCCTCCCAGATGCGGTGTAAAAATATCCCTGTGGGATGAAGGTAGCATCCTACGGAGCAAGAGTCTTGCAGAGATCCAGGGAACAAGTATTTTACTTGCTGAGCCCAATCCCTGTATCACTTTGGCTACAGGCTACTGGTTCCTGTTTCACTAGCAACTGAGTGGCCAGTCAGCTATTTACCCAAAGGCTGGAATGTTACTCACTGTAGTGTTTGTTTGCTGACAGGGTTCTGAAATGTCTGAAGGGCTGCCCTGAGACACTGCTTTTTTTCTCAAGCTCTGAAGAGTCTGGCTTTCCTATCCCTGTTCTGACCCTCTCTGCAGGCTGCTGCAGCCTGATGGTGGTTTTTTTTTTTTTTTTTCAGGAGGGGATCTAGTAGTTAAAAGCGAAAAGCCTTCCAGCCTGCCAGACATATTATTGAAACTATTAAAGAGCCATTCAAGGGATAATGAAACCATTAACAGGCATTTACCAAGCCCCGGATATATACTGTCAGTTTCTGACTTTACTGACATAAACAGTTGTGCGTTACTGTAATATTTACTGAGAACAAGTCAGTTTACAGGACCTTAGTTTGAAATTTGCTTTAAAAAGATTTCATTAGTGAGTTGACGAAGATTATAAAATCACATCTCTAAAAAATCTTTGCATAGATTTTTAGATGCACAATCATCTTTAGCTTTAAATGCTTGGATTTTCAGACATATAGTTTATTAAATACATGCTTCAAAAGACCACCCTTATCTAAAATACACAACTAGATTTAAGAGAACCCTCCAGCAAAATCAGTAGCTTAGTAAGATATAAAATCCTCTGTGCCTAAAATCTTGGGAAACATTTTTTAAAGTTGGTGAAATATCATAAACATGTCTATCGTTATGGAGATCACACAAAGTAACTTAGTGTTCCCTTTTTCTAAAAGCAACATTGTTATGAACACACTAAACCTCTGTGACTGATTAATTTAAATTAATGTCTTTGTTTCAGTGAGTTAAATATGTAGTAATCTGGAATGATTACTTTATGAAGGCTTAAGAGTACATTTAAAATATAAAATCATCTTAGAAATACTGATTAAGAAAATGTAAAATGCATCATGTGTTCCATAATATTTAATCTTTTATTCAGCTGACTCACCCTTACTACAAAGCTTTTGCAAATAAATGTGTGAAAAACTTGAGGGCATATCAAAAAACCTGTGACTGATATTTTTTTATTCCCAAATTTAGTGCTTTTAATTAGGTACATTCTGCATGGGTATGGGGGTCTCTGTGGGGAACTGTGACTCTCTGCCACTGTGAGGCGGGCTGGGTATCATCTTATCCTTTGCAGAAGTGACAGAGTCCTGTGGCACTTTAAAGACTGACTAAAAATTTTAGTTTTTAATTAGTCTTTAAGGTGCCACAGGACTCTTTGTCACTTCTGCAATTCCAGACTAAGCCGGCTACCCCTCTGAGTCTTATCCTTTGCTGCCTCTTCCCTTCCCTCCCCTCCCCCCACTGGGCTGCGAGCTCAGGCTGCTTCGTGCACAGGGGGACCAGTTTAATAATGCTGCGTAGGGTCCTATAAATCCGAAGGATGGCCCTGAGTTTAATATCTGACTTTTGTTTCAAAGTAATCTGAATACTGTTTACAATGTTTTCTGAAGGTAGAAAACCTTTTCTTTACTAAAGAAACCTGTAGGGTACTCCTCTCTTTGAAGGTCATTGGGGACTACTAACACCTACTTCTCAATAGCCCTGAGGTTGAACTCTGTGTAATGCTTTCTGAAATGTGGCATATTTCAATTTAGCTAGTTCTGTCATTAGATTTAGTGACTTTTTGGTTTCCCTAGCGAGAAAATAAGTGTTAAAGTGACCAGTGACAAACCTAGCGATTTTTTTTTTTTCCCCACTGCCACTCACAGTGTGATTCAGAAAAAGAAGTCACCAATAGTGTTAATAAAATCCATTCCATTCTCTTTTTACTACATTTGGTTGCACACATGAATAACATCTGGAAATTTGAGGTTTTAAAGACTTTAGATTATTAGTTGAAAAGTGAGCCTTAAATCATTTTAGAAATTAAATATTAGCGATTAGGGAACATCAAGTTCTGTCTCAGTTGAGCATATACTTGGAAGGAATCACATTCCAGGGCTTCTTGGACTGAGATCACCATAATCTGCAAGCAAGGAAAATAAGTTTGTGGAAGCTAATTAAATACTTTGCTAAAGCCAGGCACACTTTGGAGAGAGCAGCACGTTAGCTAGAGCTTGTTTTTAGCCAAATGTGTTCCTTCTTGCTGCTCCATAGTAGGTAGTGCACCCTGTCAGGCAGGTAAAGATGGTTAATGAAGTGAGCGGGGGCGGGGGGAGGAGGGGATGCAAGCCCCATGGATGGAAAGTGAGGTGGGATAAGACAGGGCCATGTGCCTCAATGGGGCAGGGGGCACCGTATCTCCTGGGATGAAGTCCTTACTACAGGATCAAAGGTGGAGATAGCTTGGTTTCGGCTCCCCTTTATTCCTTCCCCTGGCTGTTCTGGGGTTAACTGCCTAGTTGGGGGAGGATTGGGAAGGGGTCCAGCTGGTGGATTATGGTTTTTAAATCTACTTTTTTGGGTCATAATGTCACTCTCTGAAATTTGGCTGGCATCCCTCCATCACAACAGAGGGGTGACTGGCCAAACCTGAGAGATGCGGTGACCTCATGCAATGTCTGGAGCAGGAACCTGGGCTCAGCACCAAGGGACAGGAGTCACCACTGGGTGATGAGTACTGTGTGGGCTTGCTCTCCATCCCCCATCTCCCCTGTTTTTTTGTTTGGAAGAGTTTGGGGAGGGGGGTCCATGCATCACATCCAGATTTATACTGCTCATGTCGGGCTTCAAAGGAAGCATGCACGCTGCACTGACATCAGTATGGCTACTGAAGGCATGTCTGCACTGCAATACAAAACAATCTCTCTGAGCTCAGGTCAATCGACTCGCGCTGCAGGGCTAAAAATAGCAGTGTAGATGCTTGGGTTGGGGGTGAGGCTGGAACCCAGGCTCTGAGACCCAGACACTTTGGGGGGGTTTCAGAGCCCAGGATCCAGCCTGAGCCCAAATATCTACATTGCAATTTTTAGCCCCACAGCCTCACGAGTCCGAGTCAGGTGACCTGGGCCAGCCACAGTGTAGCCATACTGCAGTGTAGACATGGTCTCTGAGTGCAAGTCAAGGCAAAATTTAGCCCATAGTTACTATTATGTATAGTGGACTAAACAGTAAATCCTTAAAGCCACGTGTAAGTCAGTGTAAATTCCGTGACTGCCTGCAGTTTTGTCAAATGTGTCATATGCCACGTTACAGGCACCATTGTTTTCTGTGCTACGCATTTTCTTTTAATGGACCAAATGGAGTTGATTTTATTCTCTCTCTCTCTTGGTTTTAAAATAGCCTATAAGTATCTCGTGTTGTCACCATTAGAGTGTTTTGCAGTTAAAGCAAACACTGTAATTCCTCCTCTGCGGCTGAGAACTGCAGAGCTGCCTTTAGTTGGATATAGGCAGGGATGGAGAATTCATGTGTGAGACGTCTCTTCCTTCCACAAATCCTGATTCCCACAACTGGTTGTTTACTTGTGAAATTCCCAGAGGATGGCAAACTGCACTGTCAGTTTGGAGAAATTAAGGTCATGAGATTGCCAATGATATAATCAGATTTTACCCAAGAACATTGTTAAAGACAAGGGAGTGCAGTCCAGGAGCCAGTGTTGTTGGCTAACTTCGTCCAATAGAGCTGTCAGTTAGAGTCTGATCCAAAGCCCATTAAATCAATGGGAGTTTTTCAGTTTCTGTGGGAGTTGGATTGAGCCATTACTGAATACATATGTCTTTTTCTCTGTCTTTATGTACATTAAAGGAACGATACATGGTGTTGTGGCCCCATTATGTAGAATGCCAAAAAGGCCTTTATACCACCATGTGGTGTAATCTGCATATGACACCTTTTTTTGTTAACAGTTTAGTTATAAAATATGTGATTGGTGTTTATATCCCTGATCTTATAATGCCAGGTTCGTTTAGCACCTGGAATGCAGCTGAACAAGCCTCAGCAGAAGAGGCAGAAAGCTCCCATTTCTGGCTCTGGGGAGTGAAGTGACAGGAGACCTTAAACCCTCCACTGGTGCATGACTGAAAGTTACCTGTCCTGCCCCTTTACTGTACTGGAAATACTGGGGAGGAACCAACAGACTGAGCAATTTTCATTCCTACTAACTTCAGAGTGCGCAATACCCTAAACTCCTATTAAAATCAGTGGGTATTGGGGGTGCTCTTCAGAGAGGTTCTGAAGACCTCAGGATCTTAGGTTGGAAGCTCCTTGGAGGAGGGAGTGACTTTGTTGTGTGTGCTGTAAAGCACCGAGCACATTCTCAGCACATCATAGCTAGGGCAGTACCTAGGATGGCAACTTTCTAATTTGTGAAAACCAGACACTGAGTGTCAGAATCTGCCCCCCAGCCCGCTCCACCTCTTCCCCCAAGGCCCTGCCCCTTGTTCCACCATTTTCCCTCAAGGCTCTGCCCCCACTTCTCTTTTCCCCTCACTGCTCTTTCTACCACCCTCACCCAGCCAGCTGAGCAGCACTCTAGGAGTGGAGTGGTGACTGGGGCAGGATGTTGGAGAGAGAGCCGCGCTCCTAGGGTGAGTGACTAGGGCAAGATGGGGGAGGGAGAGCTGTACTCCGTGGGTGGGGAGTGAGTGGGGCAGGGCAGGGGAGGGAGAGACACACTCTGGGGGTGGAGGTGGAGTGGGGCAGGGCGGGGGGAGGGAGTGCGGCACAGTAGGGGGGGGGGTGGAGGGGGGCAGGGC
>ML677360.1:7082675-7095031 GCA_007922305.1 Dermatemys mawii | reverse complement strand
CCCCCCCTCAACCCCACCACAGTTGCCCAGTACCCCAACACGCACAGATCTCCCCATCCCACTCCCCAATACATTTCCCCACAGCCTCACCTCAACTACACAGCACCTCCCAAGAGACCCCCACTGCCTAGGACCTCAGTCAAAAGGAGCAAGCTGTGGGTGGGTGGGGGGAGAGGTCAGGGAGTGGGGAAGAGCTGGCAGGCTGGGTCAGGGGCAGAGAGAGAAGCCCTGGCTGGACCAGCTGGCCGAGAAGAGTGAGCAGAGTGGGGAAGGAGCTGGGGATGGTGGTGGTGTAGAGAGGAGCCAGCTGCTCCAGGCACAGTGCAAGTGGAGCAGGCTGGTCTGGTCCCTTTTGAGTGTGGGCTTGGGGTCAGTGGTGCCACTGTATATGTGGTACTGCCTGGAAAACCCTAGTAACTGGGAGGATGGCTACACCATAATTGGGAGACGTAGATAGGGTGACCAGACAGCAAATGTGAAAAACTGGGATGTGGTGGTGGTGGTGGAGGGGGTCCTTTTCTCCCTGTCCCATGAAAACTTGTCTCCTGAGGTTGGCAATACTATAGATTGTAAAGTGGATGTCAAATGCTCCGAAGTCAGAAAGGGGGCACTTTGTGCACACTTTGCGCTGGTTTAAATGATAACACAACTGGGAGGCAGTGGTGCATCAGGCACAGGAGTCTAACTGGTTCTGTATAAACCAGTCTGAAAGGTGACTCAAATTTGTTGCATCCCAGTTTTCCCAGCCAAAGAATTAGCAGCAACATAGAAAAGTGGAGACTTTTTCAAAGCCATGCAGCTGGGCGCAGCATGGGAGAGCGTACCAAAGGGAAGAGGAAATTGCTGGAAAGAAAAGCTCAGTCATCTCCCAAATTCATATTCTCTGGAGCAGTGGGTCTCAACCAGGGGTATGCATACCCCTTGGGATACACAGAGTTCTTCAAGGGGGTACATCAACTCATCTAGATATGTGCCTAGTTTTACAGAAGGTTACATAAAAATCCTCACAAAGTCAGTAGAAACTAAAATTTCCTATAGACAAAATGAGAAACTCGATAATTTTTTCGGTAACTGTGCTGTGACACTTTTGTATTTTTATGTATAATTTTGTAAGCAAGTAGCTTTTAAGTGAGGTGAAACTTGAGGTATGCAAGACAAATAAGACCCTAGAAAGGGGTACAGTAGTCTGGAAAGGTTGAGAACCACTTCTCTGGAGTATACAAGCATTGTTCCTCATGTTTTGCTTAGCCTCCAACTTCTGTATCAGCTTCAAACTTGGCTTTGTGCTCAATACCCTCTTCCAAATTGCATGTCTTAACAATCCACCTAAAACAGTGTCCTGGAATAACTGGCCCCCTCACCCCCGCAGAATTCAATATGTGGCTCCCCACTAGTTTTTCCATAGAGCCCCCTCATTGAACTCTTCCCCAAAACTCTTTGAAAAGCCATACTTTACTTCTTCTACTTGGCATGGCAGAGGTCTTGAAAGACCCTCAGAAGAATTTTCAAGCACAACTTCCCTGCCTGACCTCTGCATTGGGGACAAGACTCTCAGCAGGTATATTTAGGCTCATTTACAGCTCTAACTCTCTGTCAATCCACAAATGTTATCATCCAAGTGTATTTTCAAAACATTCCTTTCTGATCTCTTCATTTTACAAGTGAGGTTCCTTCACCCTAGACAAAGTGGCATTAATTTCCTCCTCCCTGTTTAATAAAACCCCTCTTCAAATGGAACATGGGAAGTAATTGTTAGGTATGTGTTTTATTGGTTTCCATAATCTATAAAAAACTCATTCAATGAGAGCAGTTGCTGAAAGAGTAATGTAATTAACACTGATGACAATTTCCTAGTATTGATTGTAAGTTCATTTGTGCCATTAATAAAAACAAACAAGCTGCTATTTATTTTGTCTTAATAACTGTAAATACTTTGTTACGAAGTATGCATAGACACACACACACACAAATAACTATGCATCAAATGAGCCTTTAGCTTTCCACAAATCACAAATAAGCAGCTATAGATTACAATGTTAGAATTCCATGTTTGGGTTTGCTAGAAGTGTAAAGTTATTAGAACTGTTAGAAAATGTGGTTTAATGTACTCTGAAAATATGAATGTAGACAAAAATGTTTGATTTTTCCAGGGTTTCAGAAAGAAAAATTTGTTCCATTTCAATTTGAAATATCATTTCAGTTTTTGGAAACTCAAAGTCTGGTTTTCTGTTTTTGATTTTTTGAATCTTTGTCTCCCTTTTTTTTTTTTTTTTTTTTTTTTTTTTTTCCCCACTCCCCTGCCACTGGAAAAATGGGATGAAAGGTAAAAGTGTGTAAAAATAGGGGATACTCACTTTTAGTACTTACTGTTTTCCAATTTTAAAAAGTTTGAAAACAGTAAGTGTGTGAAAATGAGTAAAGCCACTTTTCACACTTTAACTGTTTTCTAAGATTTTTCATAGAAAAAAAGTGTGGGCTTTCTGATCAGTTTTAGGTTCTGGGGAGATCATAAATCGGATTTTGTATGGTGAAACCTCAGCCTCTTGGTCGAAGCCCTGGATGTTCTCACTTTCCCTGTTTTCCGTCTTTCCATACCAGTATATTTTGTATTGCACCCATCATTCTTCAGGCAATCATCCTTCAGCTAAAGGGCCATTTGAACTCCCTTCAGAGCCATTAATGTGCATCCTTAATCAGCCTGCAGGGGCACCATGAAGAGACATAAGGCCCTCTTTCCACCTCTACTCCCATATTACTTCACCCCCAATGTGGAATACATTTGAGTACATTGCATCTGTATATGGGTGTGGGCTGCTGGAAGTCTCTCATAATTTTCCAGCGCTTCTTGGTTTCATTTTAGGACACCTATCTTTATGGCACCATTCAGCTCCTTTTTTTAAAAAAGAGGGTTTTTAAAAAAACATTTTAATTAATTTTACCCTTTGGCAATCATTAAATAAGTGAATAAATTTCCATGCCGTTCCTCATTTTAGAGAAAAATATACATTGTTTTCCAGTTAGTTTCTAACCCTGGCCTTTTGTGGAAATCTACATTAAAGAGTGTTAAAATGTAAATTAAACTTTGAATACCTATCAAAGGAAGCATGCACGTACATTTCTTTATCAAACCAGTGTCTGTGCTGCACTGTGAAGATACTGCATAGCAAGCTGGTATGCCATGACATCCCACGTTGCACTCTGCTGCAGTGCAATGGACGTTCTGGAGTGTGGCTTGGCTAACTACTCCTTGAAAGTGTGGGAGGCCAAGCCGCACTGCAGGACTTTCACTGACTCCAGCAGCATCCACAGAATGTTACTGCAAGGCAAGGCAGTGGGCTGTACAGTCACATCCCGGCTTGCTGCACAGCAACTTGCTGTGTAGATATGGCTTTAAGAAAGGTTCTGAGTGACGGTTCTGTCAGCTTCTCATTGTAGCTGAGCACTGCACTCAAGAAAAGCATTTTCTTTCCACAGGCCACAATGTCATCTGACCATTACTATGGTTGTAATGGTCACTTAGGGATGTTTTCTTCTGGTCCCTGGGAATACCATTTACGGACATTATAAGTCAGATTCTGTCAACCTTATGTTGAGTCAGCCTATGGCAGAAAAAGGTACTCCTCAACCTGAATAAGGGTCTTAGGATTTGGCCCTATGTGCCTGCATCTAGTATGTATGGGATTTTTTTAAATTCTTTTTTTCCATGCTCGAATTCTGTATAGACTCCTGAATCTGTACATCTGATTAAAAGAAATAACTATGAACATTTTAATAGACTCCAACCTTGCCAGATTTATGGCAGCTGGTAGGACAAGGACTGCACACTGGGGACTGGTCTGTCTTTAACCTCTCCTAGGGTTTTCTCTCTTTTAACTTTATGGAGAGACAGCTTGACAGACTAATCATCTGCTCTCTGTCAACATCTGTCCTGTCGGTTGAGCTCTGGGTTTTTAAATGCGCATGGCGGGAGGGAGGCAAACATTTATGAGCAAATGTTGCTAGGATGGCTTCAGAGAGCACCTGTGTCTTTTGAGTTTTCTCTGAGTGCCAGGGAACATTGTGCAGCCCTCGGCTGTACTTGGCAATGATTGGCTGAAAAAAAGTAACGTTGCCCCTGTTGCCGTCTAGGTAGAGAATGAGCAGATGTAGGCATAGGACCCTGCCATAGGCTTGGGGAAAGCAGGCATGGCAGGACGGCGAGGGTGAGGAATGCTGGAGGGACCCGCATTCTGATATGGCAGCCGACAGTCTGCTCATACGAGCATTTCAGGGGGAATCCCTCGTACTGTTAGTTGGGCCCATGGTACCAGTGATCCATTGATGACTCTCAGTGTTTGTGAGAGGAGAGAAAGAGCTGCAGGAGAGAGACAAAGATGTGGAGGACATAGTCTGCAGTCAGAGAAGAGAGAGGGTAGATGTAGAGAGCTGGGGTGGGGTGAAGACCCCCCTCAACATTAAAACCAGTTTCCAGTCCTGCTCCCACTTCCCAGATCCATTCTTGATGATATGGGGGAGGATGATCCCCCACGGACAGCATTATGCTACTGAGCATCACCAGAAAGTCACACAGACTAGGAAGATCTCTAAGATCAAAAGCTAAACAGGAGTTCCCCATATGCTGAACTACTGCTGGTAAGTAAGACCCCAGGAGCCTGGGTGCCCTAGAACTGGCAGTGCTGGGGCTGAGTAGTGTCATAACACTGCCTGGCCCTAGCTGGGAGGATAGGACCAAAACCATGTTATATCCCAGCTTTATTCTGGACTCCCTGGTCTTTAGTCCATGTGTGGGGAAGTGGCTAATCCTAAAGCCTGCACTTACAGCATGGTATCCTGGTCACGAGCAGGGGTTGGGGGGGGCAGATGGGGCAGGAGTCTGGCAGGGGGGGCTGTCAGGGAACGGGGTGTTGGATGGGGCAGGAGCCCTGGCCCGGGGGGTTGGCCTGTCAGGGTGCGAGAAGCAGCGGGGGTTGGACAGGCAGGGGCCAGGCTACGCCTGGGTGTTTGGGGAAACCCAGCCTCCCCTAACCAGCCCTCCCTACAATTTCAGAAACCCAATGTGGCCCTCAGGCCAAAAAGTTTGCCCACCCCTGTGTTACTGGGTTCTCCCTCACTCTGCACCAAACTTAAACATTCTCAGGAATATGTGGTGCTGTTCCCACAGGTAAACCACATGATGCTGTGGTAAGCAGACTGCGAAGAGCTACAAAGGGATCTCACAAAACTAGGTGACTGGGCAACAAAATGGCAGATGAAATTCAGTGTTGATAAATGCAAAGTAAGTAATGCACATGGGAAAACATAATCCCAAATATATATATATATATATATATATATATATATATATAAAAATAAAATGATGGGGTCTAAGTTAGCTGCTACCATTCAAGAGAAAGATCTTGGAGTCACTGTGGATACTTCTATGAGAATGTTTGGAATCATTAAGAAAGGCATAGATAATAAGAGAAAATATATTGCCTTTATATAAATCCATATATAAAATCAATCTTGAATATTGCATGCAGATGTGGACACCCCATTTCAAAAAAGATATGCTGGAATTGTAAAAGATTCAGAAAAGGGCAACAAAATTATTAGGGATATGGAATGGTTTCCATATGAGGAGAAATTAATAAGGTTGGGATTTTTCCACTTGGAACAGAGATGACTAAGGCGGGATATGATAGAGGTCTATAAAACCATGACTGGTGTGGAGAAAGTAAATAAGGAAGCATTATTTACTCTTCATAACACAAGAACTAGTCACCCAATGAAATGAATAGGTAGCAGGTGTAAAACAAAAAAAAAGGAAGTATTTCTTCACACAATGCATAGTTAACCTGTGGAACTCTTTGCCAGTGGATGTTGTGAAGGCCAAACCTATAACAGGGTTAATAAAAGAACTAGATAAGTTCATGGAGGCTAGGTCCATTAATGGCTATTAGCAAGATGGGCAGGGATGGTGGTCCTAGCTTCTGTTTGCCAGAAGCTGGGAATGGACAGCAGGGGATGGATCACTGGATGATTAACTGCTCTGTTCATTCCCTCTGGGGCACCTGGCATTGGCCACTTTTGGAGGACAGGATACTGGGCTAGATGGACCTTTGATCTGACCCAGTATGGCCATTCCTATGTTCTAAACACTACATTCCCTGTTGTGTTAATCAAACATGGTTTAATGTGGCCAGTTTCATACTGCAGATGGACACTGACAACCTAGGGCATTCAGCCCGAGTCCTGCGCATAGAAACTTACAGCCTGTGGTGAGATGTCACATTTCTGAACTAAACAAATCTTCCTTGAATGGGAACCTGCTCCCCTTCAGAGGGGTGGCAGGTTTGTACAATTTTTGGTGGTGCCCAGAATGGGTCCAAGTCATGCCCCCCACGCCACCTGCCTTAGGCTCTAGGAGGGTGTTTGGGTGCAGGGCTGGGGCAGAGGGTTGGGCTGCAGAGGGCAGGCTCTGGGAGGGACTTGGGGTGCAGAGTGCAAGCTTCGGGAGGGAGTTTCGGTGCAGGAGGGGTAAGGGACTGGGCTCTGGGAGGGAGTTTGGATGCAGGGTCTGGGCTGGGGCAGGGGGTTGGGGTGCAGGAGAGGTGAGAAGTCGAGCTCTGAGAAGGGATTTAGGTGTGGGATTTGGGCTGGGGCAGTGGGCTGGGGTATGGAAGAGGGTGAGGGGTGCAGCCCTTACCTCAGGCGGCTCCCAAAAGCGACCTGTACACCCCTCTGGCACCAACTCCTAGGCAGGGGGCCGTAATGGACTCCATGCACCGCTGCCCACAGGCACCACCCCTGCAGCTCCCATTGGCTGCAGTTGGCAGAGTCGGCACTCGGGGCGGGGGCAGTGTGCGGAGACACCACAGCCACAGGGGCTGCAGGGATGTGCCGGCCACTTCCGGAAATGGAACAGGTGGGCAGGAAGCCACCTTAGCCCCATTGTGCTGCTGGTGGTGGCGGCAGGGGCACCAGGCCCTTTTAAATTTCCCAAAGGCGGCGGGGGGGAGGGTTGGGAAGTATATGGGAGTGGCAGGCACAGCCAGGGGAAAGACCCAGCCCTGAACTTTGGTGAAGCTGGGCCCGCGGACTCTCATATTGGTGGAGCACGGGCACCATGGGCCCATACAACTCACCACCCCTGCCCCTTCAGTTCTGTTCTAAATACTCTGTCAATCCATCAGCCTCCATTCCCCTTCCCTCACACTTCCTGTAGTTGACTGGTGGACCATAGTGTTTGCTCCATGAAGTAAACCTCAGCGTTCATTCAGGTCTGGGGAACACAAAGCCAGCCAGAAAGCTTCTAGATTCTCTACTTCGCTTGCAGTACACATGAGAAAAACAGGCTGAAACAAACTCTGGAGCAGTTAATGACAGAGTTCCAGCGCTGCCTTCCTGGTGTGGGGTTAGCAGTTTGGGTTTCCTGCTCGGCAGTAGCAGACAGTCTGAAAAAGCCGGCAGTGGCAGAAGGTGCAGAGGTCACAGCACGGGGGAGATGGTGGCTTGCAGTTTTTCCAAGTAGCCACACAATTAGCTGGGTGCGTGGGCCTGGGCTTGTGGGATTTCCTTAGGTGGGTCTTTCTCTGCAAGACAGAAATGAAAACTCTTATTAACTCTACAGCAATCTCAGATCATGAATAAAGCATCAATACAGGACTTGACCAAGAGAAATGTTGGTTTGAGATCAGGAGCAAATACGTAACAGTGTGGCCAGTATTGGACATTAGAATAGCCTCTCAGAAGCCAAATAACCTGAGTAATTTAAAACAGGACAGGATAGGGCCCTGCGATCCTGCATTGGCAGAGTGATGGTTGCTCATAATACTTTGGCCATCTACAACATCTTTTTATGTGAAGATCTCGGAATGTGTTTCAAACCTCACAACACCTCTGCAAAGTTGATATCAGTCCTGTTTTATAAACAAGAAAACTGAGTCACAGAGAGGTGAAGTGAAACTGGGGAATGGAAGGTTTCCTGGCCCCCACACTGGTGCTTTAAGCACAAGTCAAACTGCTCCCACCAAGAGAGTTTGTCAAATTTTAGGACCATATTTTTAGAGCCTTCTAAAATTATTCCAAAATATCAGGTGAAAAAACAGCCACCACCTGGCATGTAGGCATGTGCAAAGTGCTAGTCAAGTATGCACCCAATTCCTGCATGGAAACCCCTATTTGCAAGAACAAATGCAATTTTTTAGGTGAGCAAACAAAATCTCTTGCACATTTTCTAGCCCACTTGTGGAGATGTTTTGCGAATGCAGCTCTTCTTGTCTATGAGTCAAAACAAGCAGAATCTTTTTTTCCCAGCATGCAAAATGGGGAGGCACCTAGGACCCCAAAACTCCAGGTACATAACAAGCAGGATTCCCATTATTACCCCTCAACTTTTTTCAGAGGGCTAAGACTGAGGGAAAATTTTTCAAAAAGTGCCTAAGTAATTTTGGAGCTTAAATCCTATTGACTCTGGGCAGGGCCGTCCCTAGGGGGTGCGGGGCTCAGGACACAAGCGCCAAGTTTCTAATCTGCCAGGCGAGTGCTCCTCCTGGCTCCGCCTAGGCCCCGCCCCCACTTCACTTCTTCCTGCAAGGTCCAACCCTCACCCTGCTTCTTCCCGCCCTTGCTCCCCACGTGCTCCCACCCCACCTCTCTTCTGCCTCTTCCCTGCCCAGTTCCGCCCCCTCCCTTGAGCGCGCTGTGTCCTCACTCCTTTTCCCTCCCCTCAGCACCTCCTTACGTCTCAAAACATCTGATCTGCGGCAGGAGGTAGGTGCTGAGAGGGATGGGGAGGCTCTGATTGGTGAGGCCCGCTGGTGGGCAGGAGGTGCTGGGTGGGAGGGAGAGAAAGGTCTCAGGGGGGCTTCTTCTTGTTCCCCACCCCCGTCCACCTGTCTGCCTGTCGCTCACCTCCCCATTCGCTCCTCACCCTGCTCGCCCACCCGCCTCCCACTTTATCTCCCTGCCCACCTCCTTATGATTTTATCGAAGTGCGGGGCCCCATGAAGCACAGGGCCTGGGGCAGGAGTCCCAGTTCACTGTCTTAGTCTCTAGCCCAGGCCTGCACAACTCAGAAAGCAGTGAGGGCCATATTACTGCAAAAATATTACAGCTGCGGGCTGAAAAGCCCCACCCCCATTCGCTTCCCCCCACCCCACCGCTTGGCTTGCCCCACCCCTACTCACTCCCCGTGGGCCGCACAGTGAGCCCGTGCGGGCCGCATGTGGCCCCCGGGCAGCATGTTGTGCAGGCCTGCTCTAGCCACAAGAACAACAAGATAGCCCCTTAAAGGCAGTTACTTTGTTGTTTTAGAAGTAAAGGGGCTATCATCCGCAGCTGAGTATTTCTGATTCCTTCCAGAGGAGAGCCAATGGGTCACTAGCCTGTTTACTGTTAACATCCTCTCCCATGCCTCAAAGTTTATAGAAGGATGCATTTTTCATGGAAAACAATCCTTTGGAAGGGCCTGATTTTGAGAAATGTTGAGCACGTATCCTGGACTGAGTGGCAGTGGCTCAGCTTGTCTCAGGATATTTAATTTTGAATGTGAATTTTAAACCTCACTGAAAACCTTTGGGCACCTTGGTGCATGCACAGAACTAAATTTACACAGGCTTATTGGCTGTTGGCAGGGATGGGCCAAGGAGGAGCTATTCCAATCTGGATTAGGGTTAGGCTATGGTTCACAATTGGAGATTATATCAGAGTTAGGATTTAATTTAGGATCTGAGGTAGGGCTGTTGATTAATCGCAGTTGATTCACATGATGAACTAAAAAAATTAAATTAATCATACTGTTAAACAATAGAATGCCAATTGAAATGTATTAAATATTTTTGGATGTTTTTCTACATTTTCAAATGTACTGATTTATATTACAGCACAAAATACAAAGTGCATAGTGCTCACTTTATATTATTTTTGATTTCAAATATTTGCACTGTAAAAATGATAAACAAAAGAAATAGTATTTTTCAATTCACTCATACAAGAACTGTAGTGAAAGTGTAACTTACAAATGTAGACTTTTTTTTATAACTGCACTCAAAACCAAAACTTTAGAGTCCACTTAGTCCTACTACTTCTTCAGCCAATTGCTAAGACAAACACTTTTGTTTATATTTACGGGAGATACTGCTGCTTGCTTCTTATTTACAACGTCACCTGAAAGTGAAAGAGGTGTTTGCATGGCACTTTTGTAGTCAGTGTTGGAAGGTATTTACGTGCCAGACATGTCAAACATTCGTCTGCCCATCATGCTTTGGCCAGTATTCCAGAGGACATGCTTCCATGCTGATGATGCTTGTTAAAAAAATAATGAATTAATTAAATTTGTGACTGAACTGCTTGGGGGAGAATTGTATGTCTCCTGTTCTTTTTTACCCACATTCTGCCAGACATTTCATGGTATAGCAGTCTTAGATGATGAGCCAGCACATGTTCATTTTATGAACACGTTCACAGCAGATCTGACAAAACGCACAGAAGGTGCCAATGTGAGATTTCTAAGAATAGCTACAGCACTTGACTGGAGGTTTAAAAATCTGAAGTGACTTCCAAAATGTGCGAGGGACGAGGAGTGGAGCTCGCTGCTGTGGCCAGGGGCCCCTGGGCAATTGCCCCCTATCATTCCCTCTCCCCTTGCCGTCGGGCCTGGATGTGTCTGCCAGTTTTTAAAGATAAATGCTAAAAGAATTGTATAGGAAAAGGAAGTTTGATTCCTGATCCAGAAATTAAATAAATAAGGCTAATTGCTGTATGCTTCTTCAGATTGGCATTTTAGCAATACCAGTATTATACAGTAATATGCTACAAAGTATAATTCCATAAAAAGGGGTTAGAAAACCCTTCAGACTAGCTCAGGAAAACATGATTTAGTTTAAGATTCATATGATTCCACAAAAGGCCATGTGGTTGGCTCAACCAGCATTCGTTAAAAGCTCCCAGAACTAGGTTTTCTGCCTTTTGACTTCTGATGATTGGTCTGGTAAGCTGCTTTTTTCTTTTCTCTGCCATTTTTCTTATATATATTTCAAGCTTTCTTGGACATCTCGGAAAAGGGGCGGCAGAACAACTGTGTGCCACATACACGTAACTAACTATAAGTTTACATTTTCTCTCTCTGTTAATATTTTGTATCTTTTGTGAGATGATTTAATTTCTCTAGGCTTGTGCTAACTGCACAATAGTTTTCTCTAAAAACACTGAAAAGTTATGAAATAATATATTAACACTTCTCCTTTATTCTGTGTTGAGTCTTTTTGCATTTATTTAAATTACTTAGAATTGTACTAGTGGTTTTTTACAATTATTGAATTGACTTTATTTAGTATTGTCAGGAGCCCTGGCAATCTGTCAAAAACATACAGTGAGGAAAGGCATAGAGTTATTACTTCTGCCATAATAACCTTAGAGTGTTCGGGGAATAGTCACGCACCTTGGATTCTTTCTTCTTTTCTGCCTCTTTCCTGCTTACTTTCTGGGATGTTTTGGTTAATTCTTGAAAGAGAAAATAAAACACAGTTTGTATTCAGTGTGAGGCATGTGTGATTGTTTAATGTACATATAGAACATTGGTTTTGTGCTGATGTCATTACTGATAAGAAATCAAGTAGCTTCACTAACTTACCTTCTCAGAGCACAGGGTTTGTAAACCCAGGAAGCCCTCTGTAGGAGCCATCCTTATACAAACATAGTGGGTCTGAGGCCATGTTTATACTTCAAGCTTTGATGGATGCAAGTTATATCAGCATATGGTGCCAGTTAGTATATCACTTATGTGCATTCTCATCTGGTCGTTTATGTCAGCACAGCATGTACTCACCAGGATTGTCAATAAATAGTGCAGTGCACCATGGCTATATAGCCCAGCGTGCAACTTGTCTTCATTTGGTGCACTGTCTTTTGGGAAATTTTTGCAGTGCATGGTGGGATAGGCATACAACGGTGACTGAGAGCTAGGGGTCAAGTTTGCATCATGCACTTTCTCCATCCCATAATGCCATCCATAGCCTGTCATTTCTGCACCTTTTTTAAAAGTCTCAAACCTGCGTGGCAGTTTTGCTGGCAACCATTTCCGATTGAAGCTTGAATCCTGCACAGCTCTGCACTATTGTCATGAGCACTGCAAACACAGGATGAGTGAGCCTCCAGTATGTGCAGAGCTGCAAGAAGAGAACCACAGCGATGGGGAACATGACCAATTTGTGGGGGACAGATTGCTGTGGGACATAGCGCAAACCAGTTCAAGGTTGTCAGTGGAGCAGCTGCAGATGGTGGAGTGCCAGGCCGGGGCCTGAGAAATGAGAACTGCCTGGGGGGGGTCACACTGTAATGCAAGTTTCTGATGATGAGCAGTGGCTGCAAGAATT
>ML677360.1:7044142-7082665 GCA_007922305.1 Dermatemys mawii | reverse complement strand
CACACTGTAATGCAAGTTTCTGATGATGAGCAGTGGCTGCAAGAATTTTTGGATGAGAAGGACTATATCCTGGAGCTGTGTGTCCAGCTTGCCCCAGCCCTTCAGCATAAGGACACGAGGATGAGAGCTACTCTGACCGCACAGAATGGAGTGGAAAACACTGGATGGCTGGAGCTTGTGAATAACATGATTAGTTGGGCAGTTGCACATGACAAAGGAGAACTGCTCTGCTGGTTGTGCTCACCAGGCTAGGCAATCAGGAAAAGACATTTCAAAACGCTGTGAGGTTTTCAAAGGGTGGGTATTAAATAAGCTGTGAGCCCACACATTGAATAGGGATGGTAAAAAAATAACTAAATACTCATTCACTGAATGAAGCCAAGGGCCAGTGGAAAAAATAGCATGTGATCATGTAAGTAAACACTGGAATGTGCCCTAGGGTGTGTGTGGGGGCGGGGGGTGGAAAATTAAGGTTGCATAGTCAATCTTATTTGTGGCATTTTCTAATTTATGAGTGCCTGACTTTGCAACCCCATTGTTCTTATAATGTAATTTTCTTAGATGTAATATACAAATGTTGCCTAATAGACACTTGCTGCCTTCAACCATTTCAACCTCTTAAGATGGAGTTCTTGCTGATGTTCACTTCTGCTCTGGTTATCTCTTCTGTAATTCATGCTCCCATAGCATCTCTTCAGGGAATACACAAAGGGAAGCTTGTTTGGGAGTTGTCATTCATAAGCTATTCCATGCATGATTTAACAAGCTTTCTGAACTCCTTTTGAAAATGAGAGCCGCCTAGTGGATACAAGCCTCAATGACAGAAAAAACTAACATCTAAAGCAGGGGTCGGCAACCTTTTGGACATGGTGTGCCGAGTCTTTATTTACTCACTCTAATTTAAAGTTCCGTGTGCCAGTAATACATTTTAACATTTTTAGAAGGTCTTGTTCTATAAGTCTGTAATATAGAACTAAACTATTGTTGTATGTAATGTAAATAAGACTTTTAAAATGTTTAAGAAGCTTCATTTAAAATTAAATTAAAATGCAGAGCCCCCTGGACCAGTGGCCAGGACCCAGGCAATGTGAGTGCCACTGAAAATCAGCTCGCGTGCCGCCTTTGGCACCCGTGCCATAGGTTGCCTACCCGGGTGTAAAGTCATCCCATGCTCCAGAAGTGATACTATAAGCTACCATTGCACAAGGAGGAAGGTGACACTATTTTAGCATTACAGTAAATTATTACAGCTATTGCTGTTGTGCCCAAAGACCCCAATCAATATTGTGGCTTTCCACAAATACAAAGGTTAATTAAAGTGGTTATATTTTCAAATAAAATACTGATTGCTTTTACAACATCATATTTTAGGGTTATGAAATATTTCTACAACAGGCAAAAGTGCATGGTTTTGCTTTCTATATGTGCTGGTGTTGCTACTGCCTATTCTGATTTAAAAGCAAATATGACAAATGTGGACATATTTGTCCAAGTGGAGGATTTTTCCTAGTGTATGAATAAGTTTATCATGAAAGACTGAACAAGTGTCATTTAACATTTATTCTGAGAAAACGAACAGTTCTGATGCCATATATGCCTGTTTGACTTTTCTCTACACTCTGATCAGTGTTTAGTTGGAATGCTGACTCCTCGTAAGCTCAGAGCAAATTCTGTTCAGTTCTGTAGGGTGTTTGAAACTTACGTCTTGCAATTATAAGAAAATAATAACGACTGTTTTGGCTGATGAAATAAAAATCTGGGACATGTCAAGCACCCTGAAAAATTCTTCATATGAAAAAATATGACGGTCCTAGTAAAGTCAGGATGTATACTTGGTATGAGAGATAAGCCTTGCATTGAAAATATAGGTGATCAAGAATGCCATCCACATATTCCAAAATCTGCATGCACATGGTGATCACTTGTGAGCACACTGTTTCAATTTGTGTGCAGTCCCAGGAATTGCACATGCAGATAAGAAAAGTAATTGCATATTCATCTAATTAATACTAACCAAGTCCAACCCTGCTTAGCTTGAAAGATGTGATTTGATCCCCAAAATAGAATCACTGCAGGCCAATCATGAAAACTTGATATTGCTTGTTGATGGGCACGATCCATAATCAAATCTATTTTGTAACTTTCCTACTGTAATTGAGCTGGGATTTGGGAACAGCAGGCCAGTTAAAATATTTTTCTTAACCCAATATAGCCATGGAATAATTTTAAACAATTTGCTTTGATGTTTCAGCAACCCCTTACTGTGATGTCACCTGCTGTACATTTAAGTGCCTGGGGAAGGCCATATTTTCTGTGTGTCTTTAAATGTAATGTGATATGAGCACAGAGCTCAGGACTAAAGAGTTGTGCTGTATAGAGGAGAGAGCATAAATAACAGATAATGAATTTGTATCATTCTGCTCAGTGTGTATCCAGCCAGAAGTTACACGGCGGATGAAATGCTTCAGCATCCTCTACCGTTGCTTACACATACCACAGGCAACAGCTTAATCACATACTTCTTTGCTTAACTAGGCCAGGAGGTAACCCAGGTGGGCCTCTCACCCCCACTTTAGTCTGATCCTTGCAGTCAGGCCCCTTTACTATGCTCTCTAGCCAGCTCCCCCCCGCCCCCACCAGGTAGCACCCTTGACCCCACCCCCCACTCCAGCCATTCTCCTCCTCGTTCCCACTTTAGGATTCCACTAATTTCAATTCAAATTCCAGCCAGCTTCCCTACTCAGCCAGGCCTCCATTTGTGCTTAAAAAGTTGGGATAACACAGAGTTCAGACCACATGAGCAGCAAAATGTGCAGCCCTCTAAGTGTCATCTTAAAGGTTCACAACATACCTCCGGAGGCAGGCATTATTAGTCCCATTTTCCAGACAGGGAAGTGGTGAGGTAACTTGCTCATGGTCACAGAAGGAATCAGTGGCAGAGCCCAAACAGAATCCTGAGCTCCAGACTCCCAGCCCTTTGCTGTGTCAATCAGTACATGCTTGCTCCTCTGTATATTACAGCAGCAACAAGATGAGCCCCCCAGATTCTTCCCTGCCAATGTGCCTCTATCCTGACAATTCCCCACTACCCAGCACCCTCTGTAGTAATTTACACTGGTGCAAAGTGAGTGACTAGTGCTATTAAACAATAATGAGCATGATTCACACCTCTTTTGCATGCCCTTTGGTTTTATGGCTACACCAAGTTAATAATTCATAGGGGTTGGCTACACTTGCAGCTGTAGAGCACTTTGGGTTAAACCAGCCTTCGGAGAGCGCACTAGGGAAAGCGCTGCAGTGTGTCCACACTGACAGCTGCAAGTGCACTGGCAAGGCCACATTTGGGGCACTTGCAGCAGTGGTGCATTATGGGCAGCTATCCTAGCGTTCAAGTGGCTGCAACGTGCTTTTCAAATGAAGAGAGTAGGGTGGAGTATGTTGTGTGTATGTGGGGGGAGAGAGTGAGTGGGTTTTTGGAGTGCTGAGAGTGTATCAGCACACTATCTTGTAAGTTCAGACCTCCCTGCCTCTCAGTCACTCACTCAGTAAATGTTTGCTTTGTTTGCTTTGCCTTGTAGCAGATAAGCAGCCACTGTCTGAAACAGAGCTTGGAAAAGGCACTTCCGTATTCCTGCAGCCAATTTCACAACATGAGAAGAGTGATCACTTGGCTTAAGGGGATCATGGGGCATTTCCGGAGGTCAATCAGAGTGCAGTAATGTAACTGCTTGTCCACACTGACCCTGAAGCATCTCACCCAATACGCAACAGCCATTAATCCTCTCAGGGAGGTGGAGTACCAGGAGCGCTCCAGCCAGGGAATCAGAGCGCTCTACGTGCCTTGCCAGTGTGGATGGGGAGTAAGGTACAGTGCTCTGGGAGGCCTTACTGTGGTATAAAGTGCCAGTGTAGCCAAGCCCTTAGATTGCAAGGACCATTGTGACCTGAAGGACTATTGTGACCATCTAGCCTGACTGCCTGGATCCCACAGGCCAGAGAACTTCCCCAAAATATTTCTCAGAGCAGGGCTTTTAGCAAAACATCCCATCTTGATTTAAAAATGGTCAGCAATGGAGAATCCACCATATCCCCTGGTAAATTGTTCCAGATGCAGGGCAATAGAGAATCTGGCCCCTCGTCTTTGAATGGCTGTGGTTACAGAGATGGGGCAGATATCCATGTGGCCACAGAAGACCTCTTGAGAGGCACAGCCACCTGAGAATAGCCCTTTAAGTGTTGCTAGTAGAGATGCTGTTTAATGGAGACATTTACAGTAGATTACACATCCACATTTTCTTTGTGGGGAAAATGCTAGCTAAAAGATACCCACTTAGCTGTCTCCACAGTGCTCATTTTTGTGGACTTTGGTCTGGTCTATGCTAGAAAATGAGGCTGGTTTAATTAAATCAGTGAGGGGTATGAAAAATCTACCCCCCTGAGCGGTGTTGTTAAACAAGACCCAAGTCCCTGAGTAGATAGCTCTAGATCGACAGAAGAATTCTTCAGTTGACGTGGCTACCATCTCTTGCAAGATGTAGTACCTATGCAGTTGGGAGAACCTTCTGATCAGCACAGGTAGCATCTATACTGAAGCACTACAATGGCGCAAATGTGCCGCAGAACCATTTTGTGTAGACAAACCCTTTTTTGGCACAACTTAATGTATTTTTTAAAAAAATATTTGTTTTCTCCTGAGTGATTGGTTTTTCTGCTTCTTCTGTTTCCTCATTCAGAGCCCCAGTTCTGTCCCCATTGCAATCATTCACGGAAGGATCAGGGAAAAGCAAAAGGATGATTTAGTGGTTATGGTGCTAGAATAGGGAGATCTGGGTTCTGTCAGACAGCCACCTTAGGCTAATCTCTTAGGCCAGGTCTACATTGAGGGTCGGGGGTCGACATAAGATATGCAACTTCAGCTATGGAAATAGTGTAGCTGAAGTCTACGTATCTTAGGTCAACTTACCTGGGTATCCTTATGGCAGCAAGTCTACTGTTGCTGCTCCCACATTGACTCCGCTTCCGCCTCTCGCGGGGGTGGAGTTCTGGAGTTGATGGGTGGAGCGCTCAGGGATTGATTTATCGTGTCTAAACTAGACACGATAAATTGATCCCCAATAGATCAATCACTGCCTGCTGATCGGGGTACCTTAGTAGTGTAGATGTACCCTTAGCCTCTCTGTGCCAGTTTCCCATGTGGAAAATAGGGTAATGGTACCTTCCAACCTTACAGGAGTGGTGTGGGGATATCGATCCATGCAGGATTGTGGGGCAGTCCGCTACTATGGTAATGGGCATCATATTAGTACCTAGGTAGAATAGCCAAACTCCCGTTGCCTTCCATGGATCAGGATCAGGCCCTAAAAGCGTGCATCTTTATTTCAAAAAGGTAATAAAAATAAAGGGAAAAAATTTCCATATCAGTAGAAAGGAAGTTTGGTTTAAAAAATTAAAATAATCAAAATAAAATTCCCCTGTGATAGGAAGCTGCAGTGGAAGTGACCGTGGGACAATAGGACTGTATGACTTGTCTCATTGATTTTGTAAGCTGAGAGACCTGCCTGTGCTGTGATATCATGTCTGGCATATGCTGCAATTCTTTATAGTGTTTCCTTATTCTCAGAAACCCCACATGTGGGGCAATATGACTAGACAGGATGAGAACGCACCCTTGTAGTCAGATGTCAGCATGCACCCTCTTCATTTATAACCACACTGTTTTCTGCAAAGCACTTCAGCTTGCCGCCAGATGGCATTTTACTAACCTACTATAGAGATGGGTGGGAGATCTGGGAGTTTCATTTTGTTGCTGGTTACCAGACTGGTGTCTCTGTTCTCTTCAATGATCATGTGTGAATAGGCAGTTGAAAGCAAAATGGAGCAGAGAAATAAAGCAAGGAAGAGGTTCTTATCTTCCATCCTGGGGAAAAAAGAAATTGTGCTTTCATGAACACCAGAATTAGTCACAAATTATAGCGGGTGCGAGGGAAGAGTGGGGAAAAGAGCTTAGAAATGGTTTACTATGAAGTGATACAGGTTCACAGACAAAATAGCCTTCAATTTCATAGGATTGCTGTGTCTAATACCTTCATGGAGTAAAATGTTTGGAAGTGTTAAGTTAAATCATACCATATGTTCTTCAATGAGTTTGCAATCCCATAACTGCTCCCGAATTAGGCACATGTCAGAACACAAACAAAATTTCTTGCTCTAACTGTGGTGAAAGTTTTGGGGGTGCAAAAGATTTTCTAGTGAAACACAATAAATTCCCAAAAGAATCTCAGACTTGAAAAACATGCTTATTGTTTGAACTTTAGAGTGGATCGCTTCATATATTTGTAGCATTTTGCTGCTAGTAGAGGAACACCTAAGATAGGCTGCAAGTTACAATAGACCTTCAGAGTTATGAACACCAGAGTTATGAACTGACCAGTCAATCTCACCCTCCATTTGGAATCAGAAGTACACAATCAGGCAGCAGCACAGACCAACAACAACAAAAACGCAAACTTAAACATATATTACTAAAAAAAAAATAAAGGGAAAGCAGCATTTTCCTTCTGTCTAGTAAAGTTTCAAAGCTGTATTAAGTCAATGTTCAGTTGTAAACTTTTGAAAGAACAATCATAATGTTTTGTTCAGTTACAAACATTTCAGTGTTACAAACGACCTCCATTCCTGAGGGGTTTGAAATTCTGAAGTCCTACTGTATGTCCGCTCCAGAAAGGGTTGTTATTGGAGCTGGTGGGAAGTGTTCCCATGAAAAATATGTGGCTGAAAACCACCATTTCCTAAACATATTTTTTCCCCCAAATGTTCACTTTTTCAAAACATTGCAACAGACACTTGCAAAGAAGAAGTTTAGACTTTTGATTGTTGTCTGATTTTTCTTTTGAGGGGGAGGGTTTTGGTGCTGATTTTGGCTGGTTGACATTAATCACATGGTGGGATTCATTCAAAACTAATTAATTCAAAATTAATTAATCTCCCACCTTGTTTTTGAACATTTCCTATTTTCAGACTGTTGTATATGAGGCCTAACCCGTGCCTTCTATAATGGAAATGCCTTGCTTGATGAATCCTAGGACTGAATTAATCTTTTTAATGGCCACATCACATAGTCGCCCTGTGATCAACCCATACACCCAGGTCCTTTTCCTCAGTTTACAGCAAAAATTCTTATTGTTTGTCTCTAAATGGATGACCTTAGACTTTACACTGTTAAATTTCATCCCATTTCTGTTACTCCAGTTTACAAGGTCATCCAAGTCTTCTTGTATGATATTCCATTCCTCTGTGGTATTGGCAATACCTCCCAATTTTGCATCATCCGCAAATTTTATAAGCACAATCCAACTTTTTGTGACAAGATCAGTAAAAATAATGTTAAATAAAATTGGTCCCAAGCGGATCCCTGAGAATTTCCATTAATAATTTTCCTCCAGCCTGAGTTCACCTTTCAGTATGATCCATTGTAGTTTCCCTTTTTACCAGTTCCTTCCCCACCTTTCAATTTTCATATTAATCCCCATCATTTCCAATTTAATAATTTCCCATATAGAGTTATATTAAATTCCTTACTGAAATCCAGGTAGTTTAGATTTACTGAATGTCCTTTGTTTAAAAAATCACTTATCTTCTTGAAGAAGAAGATCAGGTTGGTCTGGCATGATCTACCTTTTTGTAAAACCATGTTGTATTTTATTCCAGTTACTGTTAATCTCTGTCCTTATCTGTTTCCTCTTTCAAAATTTGTTCCAAGATCTTGTATACAATGGAGGTTAAACTAACAGGCCTGAAGTTTCCTGGATCACTTTTCCCTCTTTCTTAAACGGGAGCAGAGGTTCATGCATTAAGCTCCGGAGGTCCCAGGCTTGATCCCGGCCACTGGGTTTGTTGACATTACATCCAGAAATGAGATAATATCTAACACCTGTTGGGGTTTAGTCCTGCCTTCCTGCAGGGGACTGGATTAGATGACCTATCCAGGTCCCTTCTAATCCTATACTTCTGTGGTTCTATAGAGCACTTTCATCCCCCACTTCTCCAACAACCAAATGGGAATCACTTAATCCACTCCTGAAATGCTTTCACCTCTGGGGTGAAGTGATGCAACTGCTCAACAGAACAGTTGTGGACAGGAAATGGACAGTTTAGCCACTTGGAAGTGCTAGGGGAACTTCATCCCACTGAAATTTGGACAGAACTAAGTCTAGTCTAGCACCTCGTACTATTGCAAAAGGCTCATTATGATAATCAGTCACAAGTTTTCAAGACTTCAGCTTCATGTCTTATCTGAAAGGCATGCACCACTCTCCCTAACTTCACAATAAACCAGATTCACATCCCAGGAGTTCCTCCAGCTGTTCTGACATTCCTTTGTTTGAACAACTGGCCCTAGTGAAGCTGAGGGCTGTTTTTACTTCGACTGTGTATTAGCTTTGTGCTGTCTCACAGTAATTGGAGTCCCACATTGGAGTCACTGCCAGCCCATGAATTCATTTGATGGCTGTGTCTGCAGCACAAAATTCAAAGGAACAAAAACAGTGAGGCCAACCTTTTCTCGTGATTTGGTTGCAGGAAGTGCAGTCGATCACATCAACAGGGGGAGCAAAGGAGGCAGAAGCTGTGGATGAAAGGAGAAAAAAAGGTTTCCTCAAAATGTCAATTGTAGATAAAATTACCAAGTGTGCACTGCACTTTCATTTATTGACTCCACTGACATAATCTACTGTGGCCTCCCTTTAAAACATACTGTTGTGCAGTGCCAAATCATTTAGTAACAGCCTTAAAAGTTCTGAAAAAGGTTCATGCAACAGGTGCCTTTGCAGAGCCCTTAATTTAATCACAAATCATTCATTATAAATCAGAACACATTTTGTCCATGGAAAAACACAAATTATGAACACAAAGGCCCAAGTCTTCCAATGTGTATGAAAGACTTTGTGGTACTTGATCTCCGGGCATTGCTATATTACTTTTATGCTATTTATTCAGTACAGATTGAAGATGGTATATTCTACCGCATTATTATTTATTGCACAGGCCAATTGATCACACACTTATGTAACTTTATGCAAATGACATTCACATGTGTAAAATTAAGCAGTTAAAAGTTAGATGTTGAACTCTGAAATTAAATTGTAAACTCTTTGGAGTTAAGAGACCTTGCTTTACTATGTGTTTGTTTATCAGAAAGCACAAAAGGTCCTTGAACTTCATTGGTGCTTCTGGATCCTGCCATAATAGAAATAGTAATATTACATTATATATTATACAAATATAATAAAATAATTATTATTAATAATAAATCAATTACTTAGGCCAATCCTTAAAATTTTTACCTATGTGATTAACTTTAAGCATGAGTAATCCCATGGAAGTTAGTGAGACTGCCTGTGTTCTTAAAATTAAGCATGTGTGTGGTAGCAGGGTCTGAATAATACATAGTATGAAAGGTTTGCATAGCACAGTCTAAAACAAATGCTTACATTTACAGAGGAGCACCTCACTTTTGTTTTGGCAAAATTGCATATGGATACTTGTGCCTGCACTTTGCAAGTGTCAACACCCGTGTGCACATTTAAAAATGTCTAAACCTTGCCTGGCTCCATGTCTAGTTGGTAGCTGGTATCAAGTGGAGTGCCCCAAGGGTCGGTTCTGGGGCTGGTTTTGTTCAATATCTTCATTAATGATCTGGAGGATGGTGTGGACTGCACCCTCAGCAAGTTTGCAGATGACAGTAAACTGGGAGGAGTGGCAGATACCTAGGAAGGTGGTGGAATCTCCTTCTTTAGAGGCTTTTAAGGTGAGGCTTGACAAAGCCCTGGCTGGGATGATTTAGTTGGGGTTGGTCCTGCTTTGAGCAGGGGGTTGGACTAGATGACCTCCTGAGGTCCCTTCTAACCCTGATATTCTATGATTCTAAACAGTGTGACACTTGAGCATTCTTAAGTGTTAGAATTTTACATCAGAAAAACCCAATAATTCCAATGGGTTTGCAGGTGTAAATGCTAGCACTTGTGCATTGCAGAGATTTTAGACTCTGTAAAATGTACACACAAGGTGTTAGAAATTTTGCAGTATGTATGGAGCTATTTGCACAGTCAAAATGCTGCTTGCAAGTATTTGTACATGCATGCATGTGAGATGGGGGGGGGTCTATCTAAAAAATGTGCCCACTGTGTAAACAGACTGCTGCTTTAAGGAGCTTACAATGTAAATGGGACATGTACAGTACGAACAATGAGAGGAGAAGGCATGTCAGTAGCAGGAGGCTATTCTAGTTGATCAGTAGTAGAAGGTGAGATGAAAGAAGAATGTGACCCTGGGAGGTTCTGAGCACCCAAACCACTACAACTGTGTCCTAGCCTGAAGTCCTTGTTCAGGTTCTCACCTCCTTTGTAAGACTTTCTGCTATTGTTTAATGGTGCAGTCCTCATGTTCTTTCTAGATTTGATCCAAAGCCTGTTGGAAGGGTTCCCATTGGCTTTAATGGGCTTTACATCAGGGCCTGTATAAGCAGCTATCTCAATAAAGCAGGGGATGTCCTCATGATGGAGAAATTTATTGCACTAAAAAAAGGAAATATCCCTATTATTTTGCTATGTGGTGACCATTCATTGTTTTTACTGAGGTTAATATATGTCTTTAAGCCTGGAGGCTTTGATTCCTAGTAAAAATAGGCTTAGTTTCACTACAGCTTTTGGTTTTGTTTGTATAGACACAGCCTGCAAGATGCTAAGCACTCTAACCACAGTCCAGCTGTTGACATCAAAGGGGCAACTAAAAAATAAGCAGGTGTTTAAATGCGTTGTAGATGGTGTGATGGGGCAAGGCCAGATGGCTATAGGAAAGTGCTGAAGAACAGATATGTGAGTCTCAGGCTAAACAAATCCCTGGTACCACTGGAACCTTCTAGAAATTAGTAGAAATAGCTAGCCTGATTGGGACACCTGAAGCCAATCAGGGACTGGCTAAAACCAGTTAAAAGCCTTCCAGTTAGTCAGGTGGGGTGGATGTCAGGAGCTGTGGGAAGAAGTTGTGCTGTTCGTGAGACTGAGTGATAGATATATCATATGCAAGGAAGGAAGCCCCGAGGTAAGGGTGAAGTGGAGTTTGAAGAAGTGGGGACTGCTGTGGGGAAGTAGCCCAGGGAATTGTATTATGTTTTGTGGCTACAAGGTCAGCCATCTTAGCTGATACTATTAGGGTCCCTGGGCTGGAGCCCAGAGTAGAGGGTGGGCCCAGGCTCCCCCCTTTCTACCTCCCCTAATTAATCACTGAGATTGGGAGACAACTGAGACTGTGCCAGGAAGGATAGCTTCTCCTCATTGGCTTATGATGAAAATGGCTCAGTAGGCTGTGACCTTGTCTCTAGAGAGAGAAGGGCCACGTGGAGGGTCACAGTGAGCCTCTGAGGCTAGTGAAATCTGCCAGGAAATGCAGAATCCGCAAAGATAAGGACAGAGCTTTGTCACAACGGGTACTGGAGTGCTCAGTATCTTGAAGGATTTTGCGCTGTATATGCTATTCCCTTTGTAATTCAATTTATTACATCATTTCCCTGTTCAATGTTTCATATGTCAAAATTTGGAATACTTGACCAGTAGTATAAAATACTTCTTTAAAAATGAGAAAGTTGGCTGATTTTCATGGCATTTAACATCTAGTGAAAAACTGAATGAGTTTTGATTGCTTCTGAAAAGGACTTGATGACTGAAACATCCTTTGAAGGAGGTTATTTTCTTCAAAGACCAATTTAACTCAAACTGGAGATTTACCCTAACTAGAATTGTGATATGCGTAGAACAACATTGTGAAACACGCTCATGGTTTATCTTGGTAATGAAAATTGGAAGGGATAATTCTCAGTTCAAATTCTTCAAACTGATTGACAAGGACAAAATTAACTCACTTAGGAAAAATGTGTATCATCGCACATAGCTCAATGAGAACATTTCAGTGTGAGTGGATGGCATTGATCAGCGTTCCCAGTGCACTCCCCGTCAGTACCCGGCCCAGGCCAGGGAAGCTAATGATCCAGCCGGCGGATCAAATTCGGTGATGAATTCTGGTCATGTGCCATATGAGGCACATTGTGCATACGCTTAGAAGAATGTGCAGCAGAAATCAAAAAGACAAACAAAATATTACGCTTTATTAAGAAAAAGAGAGAGAATAATTCTGAAAATATTATAAATAAATGGCATGCCTCACCTGGAGCACTGTGTCCATTTCTGGGCACCCCATCTCAAAACAGATAGAGCAGAAATGGAGGGGGTTCAGAGAAAGGCAGCCAAAATTACTAGATGCCTCGAAAGGCTTCCAGCTGAGGAGAGAGTGAAAAGATAAAGATTGTTAAACTTAGAGCTGAATACAAGGGATTGATGATCTGGCTCCTGAAGTTCTTTCAACATGTTTTTGTATCTTAATTTCCTTCTACTCTGTCAGCAAGGATTATTAACCCTAACTGTGCAGCATTATTGAGACTTCACTCCTGGCTCCTGACAATGGAATAAGAATAAAAAAGGAAAGTGGCTTCTTTGGAGCATTTCCATGGGAGGCTGGAGAAGGCCAGACTCAGGCTTCGGCTACACTAGAAAATTCGGTCAGGGTATGAAAAGTCCACAGCTCTGAGCAGCATGGTTAAGCTGATCGATGTCCCTTTGTAGATAGCATTAGGTCAGAAGAATTCTGAATTCTTCTGTCAACCTCGCTATTAGCTTCTCAGGGAACTGGATTACCTCCCTGCTGTCCGTGTAGGTCGTGTCTATGCTGAAGTGCTACAGCAGCCCCACGGTAGCATTTTAAGTGTAGACAGGTCCTCATTGACTGCTTGTTGTATCGATGGAGTGGAATGCAAGTGAGCAGCTGTCAAAGGAAGTAATGGTGGTGTTTCCACAACCAAAGGGAAAGGGACCATGCAACAGTCTTCAAAGGAAGTCAATGCTATCGAAGACTACTTCATTTGTATGAAGAATGTTGGGTTAACCAAAGGAATGGTCAGCAGCAGGAGGTTGTGGGCACTGCCAAAGAGAATTAGTTTCCTCAAACCCAGTTTATTTGAATGACTGATAATAAATATAGGGCAACCAACCAAACAAAAAAAAGCCCCTAAACATCTGCCCAGTGAGCTTTGTCAAAAATTAAAATGACAAACCAAATCAAAAGCAAAGCAGCAGCTGCTCCTTTCCCACAAGGCAGAAAAAAACTAATCAAAATAAAATTAAGCTAATAATAAAATATTCCAATCAGCTCTAGCCATGATTGCCATCAGTACTCCCTTCCATCTGCCAATTCAGGTACTCCCTTACAATTCATGTTTCCCTCTGCTTTTGCTGACAGCCGGGGCGTGGGTTGCAAAAAGTTGCCTGGGACAATCACCTGATATTCCAGTAAAGGAGTAAACAACAGTAGTTTCTGTGTAGTTCATAAATGCTAATTGGTTACCTTATGATACAATGCAGTTACAGAAAATCTGTGACAATATTACTGTATTCAATTCTAGTAAAATGTTTGGAAGTGTTCAGTTAAATCGTAACAGTATATTCTGCAATGAGCTGGCCATCAAATTGCTGCAGAATTAGGCACATGTCAGAACACACCCACAATTTCATGTTCTAACTATGGTGAAAGTTTTGGGGTTGCAAACAGATTTTCTGCTGAAATGCAATAAATTCACAGAACCTGGAAAAAATACGTATTGTTTGGACTTTAGAGTAGAACACTTCATATAGTTTTTGTTGTATAATTGTTACAGTATCTTACTTCTTTACATTTCATTTTGCCATTTGAGTTTATACTGGAACCAGTCTCTGGGCTGATGGCTTTTTGGGTCAAGAAAATGTCTGTAGGAAAAAACTGGGAAGAGTTTTTATTTATTAGATGCACATGCTGCTTCTTATGGGAGACACTCCAATTGTCATATTTATGGTTGTCAAGATGACATAAAATACCACTAAAAGTGCCATAACCTGCCTCAAAATAGAAATCTTATGTAGTGATGCTCTGCTCTCTTAATGTGCGGTAGCCTCTTAATGCTTCCCATCTACCTATGTGTTTTTAAGGAACAAATATATTGTAACCTTTGGTGCTATCAGAATTTAACTCTACTCTGATGACATTTTGGCAGAACTTCACAGGGAACATTCCCCTTTCAGAGGTGCAGCTAAGCACCTGTGTTCCAGTCCTTCTACCAGCAGGCTCTCTTTCACTTTGTAAACCTGTCCTTGCACTCTCACCGGGGACACTATCTCCTCCTAGCAGAAACCTACACACCAACCCCAAATCATACCAGTCCTTTTGTTCTCAATAGTGAGCAAAGAGAAGAGATACAAGAAAAGTTGCATTAATTCAACTAAAGCAATTTTAAGTTGCTCTAGTTAAATGGGATCAAAACCCTAATGTAGAGACACTTAACCCTTACTTAAACCAGTTTAGTTCAATTTGGATACAAGTGAAATGGATTTCAATATTGCCAGCCCCAAATATTCAAAGATATGGTGTCAGGCATCCAAAATCATCAGAACGGCTTAGAAATCATTAGATTAAATATAGTAATACATTTTGCCTTCAGGTTTTTGAGTGCTTAAGCCATGTTGGGATCACATTTTTAAGCACCCTCTGATCATGAACACTAGAGAGTCTTTTTTTTTTTTTTTTTTTTTTTTGTAAATGAAAGCTGATATATTCAGGTATTCACACATGTCCAAGACTTGGGGCTTTAAGAAAAACAAAATTATTGCAAGTCTCATAAAATGGCAAAAGTTGGCCATATTTTGGCTAAACCAGTTTAAGTGCGCGTATATTTCATTTTGGATTTAACCAGACTGAATTTAAAACTGTGAGTTCAGAATCAGGCCAAAAGTTGCTAGGTTTAATTGTAGATAAGAGGTACCATCAAACACATCCTTAAAAATCCTATGCATAAAAAAATATGGAAATCACTGGAAATGATTACATATATAATTTTGTCACCAACCTAATACTCACTCAGTTCACATACACGGACCGTTAAACAGAAAAACTTTAAATGTTCAGCACCCAAAAGCAAAGTTAAATCTGCCCTTGGATTTGCTTTAGCATTTTGTGTCACAATCCAAACTACACTGAAATAAATGGTAGTGTTTCATTTGATTTTAATGGGAGTTTGGGCTAGTCCCTTATTTATATTTATAACATAAATGTGGATGATGGTGTATGTATGTATTATGTCTACTATGTATTCTGTGCTAGCAAATTTGATAGTTTGTTATGACATGAATTGCTTCTGGTTTAGTTTAATGGTCACAATGTTATGATGTGGCTTAACAGTCATACTTACTCTGTTTATACAGTAGCATTATCTCTAATTATTTTTTTCCAGTTGGGGGAATTATTTAGCTCAGTAGGAAAAGATTGCTGTTTAGATATGCCTATATATGTCTGTATTGGATATTATGGAGAAACATAACAAAGACAGAGAAACAGACAGACATTCTAGGAACTCTTGAATTGTATTGATATAAATTGATAAAATATATTGATTTTATGGGTTGCACCATGTTTTATAGAAGTCTAGGTTTTTCTACAACCTTTTATGAATATTTTATTCTGCATAGTGTGACAAACCTCTGAGTCTGTATTTGTGGGTCCCGTGCTTCCTGGCAGATTTAGGGGCCTCAGAAACTCATCTAGGCCCCAGAGTGACCTTCCTCTATCAGTATAATTGGCAAGAGTCACCACCTAGTGAGTTACCTTCATCACAGGCCAGTATGGGAAGTAGAAAGCAGGGAAAACCCCACAGTCTTTGTTGCTCTGTTGAGCTCAGTAAGCACAGTTTGGCCTTCTTAATGAACTGAGTCTCATTTCTCCTCTCAAGAGGATTTCTGTAGAGTATGGAGGATGGGGGGAAACCTGGGCCTACCCTCTACTACGGGTTCCAGCCCAGGGACCCTAATGATAGCAGCTGTTGGTGGTTTTCCCTCCATCACTAATGCTGCTTTGATTCCCTGGGCCACTTCCCCAAGGTTCCCTCTTCCTAGCTTCACCCTACCTCAGGTTGCAGCAAAGCTTCCTCTCCTCCAGCTCCTTTCTCCTTGGCCCCCCCTGAGGGAACTGGAAAGGAGAGCTTTGAAACAGTCTGAGTGAGACCTTGATTGGCTCCACCTGTCTCCATTAGCCTAACTGCCTTAACTGCCCTTTTTGCCAGTTAATTGGGTTTAGGTGCCAGCATTAGCCTAACAACCTTAACTGGTTAATTGGCATCAGGTGTGTTGGTTGGCCTGGAGTAGCCTTTGTTTGGCTATCCAGGGAACAGGGACCTGCTCATCCTGAGGCTGATATACCTGCCTTCCAGCACTCTCTTATACCCCTCTGGTCTGACTCCATCACAGCAGGTTTGTAGACCATCCTCCTCATCCAGGTATCTAAGGTACTAAAGTTTATATGTGCAATTTTTAGTGAAAGTATGTGACAAATGGATAAAATTCTGTGTAGAGGCAAAGGTGGTCATCTGATTTGTTTTTTCAGTGTCTAGTTCAATGAGTAGAGCTGTGGATTTTTCATTTAAAAAAGTAAAAAAAAATGAGTGTAGGGTTAGACTGAAAATGAAAAATTTTGAAATTTTTGGTAAATCAAAGCATCATTTTTTTGGAGGGCATACAAAATGTTTTATTTTGACAAAATCAAAATATTTCATTTCAATTCTGACTGTTTTTAAATATTTTCAATTAAAAAATAAAATTAAAGGAAATTTTGAAACCAAAAGTAACTTCAGGCTGAACACTTGAAATGTCTCCTTTTAATTTTTTCAGATTTTGGCAGAAGAGACAAATTCACTTCAGTGTTGCAAAATTTGTTAAAAAATGTTTCAGCCAAAAATATCACCTAACTCTGTCAATGGGGCCATAACCTGATTAAATTACTAGGGAGTTCATAATGTAAATGGAAAGCCTGGTACATAAGAACATAAGAATGGCCCTACTGGGTCGGACAAAAAGTCCATCTAGCCCACTATCCTGTCTTCCAACGGGTGCCCCAGAGGGAATGAACAGAACAGGTAATCATCAAGTGATACTGTCACCATTCCTAGTTTCTGGCAAATGGAGGCTAGGGATGCCATTCCTGCCCATCCTGGCTAATAGCCATTGATGGACCTATCCTCCATGAATTTATCTAGCTCTTTTTTGAACCCTATTATGGTCTTGGCCTTCACAACGTCCTCTGGCAAAGAGTTCCACAGGTTGACTGTGCATTGTATGAAGAAATAGTTCCTTTTATTTGTTTTAAACCTGCTGCCTATTCATTTCATTTGGTGACAGCTAGTTCTTGTGTTATGAGAAGTAGTAAACAGCACTTTCTTTTCTACTTTCTCTAAACCAGTCAAGATTTTATAGACCTCAGTCATATCTCCCCATATCTCCCCTCCTCTTTTCCAAGCTGAAAAGTCCCAGTCTTATTAATCTCTCCTCATACGGAAGCTGATCTATACCCCTAATAATTTTTGTTACCCTTTTCTGAACCTTTTTCAATTCTAATATATCTTTTTTGAGATCAGGCAACCACATCTGTACCAGTATTCAAGATGTGGGCATACCATAGATTTATATAGAGGCAACATGATATTTTCTGTCCTATTATCTATCCTTTTCTTAATTATTCCCAGCATTCTGTTTGCTTTTTTGACTTCCGCTGCACATTGAGTGGATGTTTTCAGAGAACTATCCACAATGAACCCAAGATCTCTTTTTTGAGTGGTAACAGCTAATTTAGACCCCATCATTTTGTATGTATAGTTGGGATTATTCTTTCCAATGTGCATTACTTTGCATTTATCAATGTAAATTGCATTTATCAACATGCCTTTATCAATATGGTAATTTTAGGTATGTAGTTATTGTGTGTGTTTTGATGCAGAGACAATTAAGGTTGACTGTGGCTCATTGAGAACATTTCATTTAATCTTCTCTGTGGGTTAACTGAATGTTAAGTGTCATGTACCAGCTATATAACCTTAGCTTGTAATCATATACTTTTTAATAAGGATATGCCAAATGATACCCAGATGGTAATATGTTTTAATGAACTTCTTGCATTGCATTAAGAAACCTCAAATGTATCTAATTTTCTAGATTTTATTAAAGTATTCTCTTACCTTGTATTTTGAATGTTACTAAAAGTTGTGTTAAATTGTAAGTGGGAAGGGGGTTCTTGAAAGATCCTTAGGTATTTTTAAAAGGCTAGTGAAAAATAGAGATTCTTACAGCATATCTCTGAGAAATGCCCCATCCTTCTGGCAAAGTCAGTTATAGTGACTTTGAAAATTATTATTTCTGTGTCTAACATTATGTGTTCCCTCATCCAACAAATAGGTATCTTTTTTCTAGCAATGTAGTAACATTTCCCTATGGCAGATTTAGTTTTTGTGTGTCTCTTTTGTCAGAGGATATAATGACACAATTGTGGAACAGGTTTTTGGTAATAGATATATCCTCTTTGAGACAGTGAATTAAGTATAGCTCTTTTGATATGACAAAATAATTTCCTCTGTAAATGATCACCATAAAGTTTGGGGAAGGCTTCTATTGCTGAAATTAACTGTTCCACATTTAATATGCCGAGATGACTTTCTCTGCAATAAATTCTTTTTAAGTTTGGTAAAGGATAAGAGGTCTTCATTGTTGGAATTAACTATTGCCACCTTTTCCTGATGTATCTCCCAGATAACGACATTTCTTTATTTCTAAATTGGAATTTTAGATAATACTCATGTACCCATCTGGTCCAAGAATCCCCAGCAATCCACAAAATCACTTCTGGAACTTGTTCTATCGTGGAAAAGGAGTAATTACTGATGAGGAAAGCTATGCAGTTCTTTGACCATCATTTACTCATAATGGTGGCTGTATTTTGAAATCCATGGGGTCCCTCAAGGATCTGTACTGGGACCAATTCTGTCCAACATATTCATAAATGATTTAGAGAATGGAGTGAATGGTGACGTGGCCATTACAGCTAAGTCCAAAACTGACTGCAAAGAGTTACAAAGGGATCTCACGAAACTGGATGTCTGTGCAACAAAATGGCAGATGAAATTCATTTCTAATAAATGCAAGGTAATGCACATTGGAAAACATAATTCAATCCACACATACGAAAAGATGAGGTCTAAATTAGCTGTTACCACTCAAGAAAGAAATTTTGGAGTCAATGTGAATAGTTCTTTGTAAACGTGCTCAGTATGCAGCAACATTAAAAAAAAAAGCCTAGGGACCATTAGGAAAGGGACAGATAATAAAACAGAAAATATCATAATAACATTATATAAATCCATGGTGTACCCATATCGTAGAATCATAGTCATAGAATTGGAAGGGACCTCGAGAGGTTATCTAGTCCAGTCCCCTGCACGCAGTCAGCCTCACCTCAGTTCCTGGAAAAATCATGGAGCAGGTCCTTAAGGAATCAATTCTGAAGCACTTAGAGGAGAGGAAGGTGATCAGGAACAGTCAGCATGGATTCACCAAGGGCAAGTCATGCCTGACTAACCTAATTGCCTTCTATGATGAGATAACTGGCTCTGTGAATGAGGGGAAAGCAGTGGATGTGCTATTCCTTGACTTTAGCAAAGCTTTTGATACCATCTCCCACAGTATTCTTGCTAGCAAGTGAAAGAAGTATGGGCTGGATGAATGGATCATAAGGTGGATAGAAAGCTGGCTGGATCGTCGGGCTCAGCGGGTAGTGATCCAATGGCTCCACGTCTAGTTGGCAGCCGGTATCAAGCGGAGTGCCCCAAGGGTCAGTCCTGGGGCCGGTTTTATTCAGTATCTTTATCAATGATCTGGAGGATGGCGTGGACTGCACCTTCAGCAAGTTTGCAGATGACACTGAACTGGGAGGAGTGGTAGATACGCTGGAGGGTAGGGACAGGATACAGCGGGACCTAGACAAATTAGAAGACTGGTCCAAAAGAAAGTTGATGAGGTTCAACAAAGACAAGTGCAGAGTCCTGCACTTAGGATGGAAGAATCCCATGCAGTGCTATAGACTAGGGACCAAATGGCTAGGCAGCAGTTCTGCAGAAAAGGACCTAGGGGTTACGGTGGATGAGAAGCTGCATATGAATCGACAATGTGCCCTTGTTGCCAAGAAGGCTAATGGCATTTTAGGCTGTATAAATAGGAGCATTGCTAGCAGATCGAGGGACGTGATCGTTCCCCTCTATTCAACATTGGTGAGGCCTCATCTGGAGTACCGTGTCCAGTCCTGAGGCCCACATTACAAGAAGGATGTGGAAAAATTGGAAAGAATCTAGAGGAGGGCAACAAAAATGATTAGGGGCCTGGAGCACATGACTTATGAGGAGAGGCTGAGAGAACTGGGATTGTTTAGTCTACAGAAGAGAAGACTGAGGGGAGATTTGATAGCTACTTTCAACCACCTGAAAGGGGATTCCAAAGAGGATGGATCTAAACTGTTCTCAGTGGTACCAAATGACAGAACAAGGAGTAATGGTCTCAAGTTGCAGTGGGAAAGGTTTAGATTGGATATTGGGAAAAACTTTTTCACTAGGAGGGTGGTAAAGCATTGGAATAGGTTACCTAGGGTGGTGGTAGAATCTCCTTCCTTAGAGGTTTTCAAGGTCAGGCTTGACAAAGCCCTGTCAGGGATGATTTAGTTGGGGATTGGTCCTGCTTTCAGCAGGGGGTTGGACTAGATGATCTCCCGAGATCCCTTCCAACCCTGATATTCTATGATTCTAAGGACAGCAGGGGAGGGGCCAGGGGTAGCTTTCTTGGCCAGGAGCTCAAGGGCTGGGCAGGATGGGCTCACCTCTGAGATAAGCTCATGGATGATAGGTCCATCTATGGCTATTAGCCAAAATAGTCAGGGATGCTCCACGTTCCCCCTCTTCCCCCTCCCTCCGGCCGCACGAAAGAGCAGGACATAGTGGTGTGTTCAGGGGAGGAGGCGGAGGTGAGTTGGGGTAGGGGGTGGGGCGGGGAGCTGCAATCACATCCACCAACTCCTTTAGCACCCTGGGATGCAGTGTATCCGGCCCCATGGAGTTGTGCTCATCCAGCTTTTCTAAATAGTCCTGAACCACTTCTTTCTCCACAGAGGGCTGGTCACCTACTCCCCATGCTGTGCTGTCCAGTGCAGTAGTCTGGGAGCTGACCTTGTTCATGAAGACAGAGGAAAAAAAGGCATTGAGTACATTTGCTTTTTCCACATCCTCTGTGTGGAAAAAGCAAATGTACTCATCCTTTGCCTCTCCCATTCAGTAAGGTGACCACACTTTCCCCGACCTTCTTCTTGTTGCTAGCATACCTGTAGAAACTCTTCTTGTTTGTGATTTTAACACAAAGCTATAGTTTACAAATGGTTGTAGGGGTGATTTCAGTGCTTGGCTGGCGTCAACGTGACAGTGACATCATTTGAATTTTAGAATCCTCCTATCCCCACTCCCATTCAATTAAGAAAACACATCCAAATTCATGAACTTCCTGGCCCACCCACTTGACATTCTATGTTCCCGTTTTCCCCCCCTCATACCAGGTACGCTTCAACAGTTCAACATGGGAATGTACCACATTAAGGCAACAGAGACCATGGAGGATGGAAAGAGTGAGGATGGCTTTTTTTAAATAATGTAAGTACACACACGTTTATTATTTTAATATTTTTAATGTGTAACCTAATGTTGTATGCAGCAAAACTCGAATTACCAAAGGCTCTTACATAAATTAAGTTGCCATGGGATAAGAGGGAAGATCCTTTCATGGATTGAGAACTGGTTAAAAGACAGGGAACAAAGGTTAGGAATAAATGGTAAATTTTCAGAATGGAAAGGGGTAACTAGTGGTGTTCCCCAAGGGTCAGTCCTAGGACCAATCCTATTCAACTTATTCATCAATGATTTGGAGGAAGGGGTAAACAGTGAGGTGGCAAAGTTTGCAGATGATACTAAACTGCTCAAAATAGTTAAGACCCAAGCAGACTGTGAAGAACTTCAAAAAGATCTCACGAAACTAAATGATTGGGCAACAAAATAGCAAATGAAATTTAATGTGAATAAATGTAAAGTAATGCACTTTGGAAAAAATAACCCCAACTATACGTACAATATGATGGGGGCTAATTTAGCTACAACTAATCAGGAAAAAGATCTTGGAGTCATCGTGGATAGTTCTCTGAAGATGTCTACGCAGTGTGCAGCGGCAGTCAAAAAAGCAAACAGGATGTTAGGAATCGTTAAAAAAGGGATAGTGAATAAGACGGAGAGTATCTTATTGCCCTTATACAAATCCATGGTGCGCCCACATCTTGAATACTGTGTACAAATGTGGTCTCCTCATCTCAAAAAGGATATATTGGCATTAGAGAAGGTTCAGAGAAGGGCAACTAAAATGATTAGGGGATTGGAACGGGTCTCATATGAGGAGAGATTAAAGAGGCTAGGACTTTTTAGCTTGGAAAAGAGGAGACTAAGGGGAGATATGATAGAGGTATATAAAATTATGAGTGGCGTGGAGAAAGTGAATAAGGAAAAGTTATTTACTTGTTCCCATAATAGAAGAACTAGTGGCCACCCATTGAAATTAGTGGGCATCAGGTTTAAAACAAATCAAAGGAAGTTCTTCTTCACACAGCGCACAGTCAACCCATGGAACGCCTTGCCTGAGGAGGCTGTGAAAGCTAGGACTATAACAGGGTTTAAAAGAGAACTTGATAAATTCATGGAGGTTAAGTCCATTAATGGCTATTAGCCAGGGTGGGTAAGGAATGGGGTCCCTAGCCTCTGTTTGTCAGAGTGGGGTGATGGATGGCAGGAGAGAGATCACTTGATCTTCACCTGTTAGGTTCACTCACTCCGGGGCACCTGGCATTGGCCACTGTTGGTAGACAGGATACTGGGCTAGATGGACCTTTGGTCTGACCCAGTATGGCCTCTCTTATGTTCTTATGTTCTTATATGGAATTTTCAGAAACACCCCCACTGCTCTCCCTCTACAACAGGGTGGGCTTGTTTGGGCTTATTTTGAAGAGCGGCAAAGGGGCGGGCATGGAGAGTTAAATGCCTCTCAAGGGCCTGCCGGGGCCGGGGAGAAAGAGGGTCTCAGTCTTTCTCTCCCTGCATCTCCTCTCCCTCCACTCCACGCATGGTCGGCTGCTTTCCCTGGCAGGCCGGTCGGGGGAATGGGATGAAGCTGCTTCTGCCGGAGAGAGCCTGGCTGGGAGGCAGTGGCAGGGCGCTCCCTTCTGGGGCTCAGGTGCCAGGGAGAGGGAGTTTGAGCATGCCAAGGATGGGGGAGGGGGCCTCTGGTCCGCTCGGCCTATGTCCCTGGAAGCAGAGCCTGGGCTGGGAATGGCCCGCTGCTGCCCCAGGTGCTGGAAACATGTTTGGGGGGAGAAGTTGGTTTGAATCCCTTTTACTTTTAAGCTGCCAGCCGGTGTAAAGTGACGAAAGTGGATGTTGTGTAACTTCTTTTGTTAGGGTCCTACTGTACCTTAAAGGCACAGTGCCCGTCATGGGCACTGGTGCCAACCCCCACCATTCCCGTGGGATCTTTGTAAAGCAGGCACACTGCTTCTGAAAGCTCCATGGAATGTAGATAGAGTATTGCCACTTCATTACATCAAAGAGAAGCAGGTCTCTGTCTCTGCCCTCTGCCTGCCTTCAGTTACCACTTTGGAGAGCCTAGTGCCAGTAGTGACACTGGGCTTGTCTACTCTTGCAAGTTTTGTTGCCAAAAACTGGCGTTTGGCGAAAAAAAAGCAATAGTGCACACACTGAAATGTTACTTTAAACCCCCTCCCAAAAACGCCTAGTTTTGGTAACCAAAAACTTCCACCTCTGCAAGAGACTTTTGTCTTTTCCCCTCTCTTTATTGTCGACAAACATGCAGTGTAGACAACACTAGTTTTTTTCAATTTTATTGGCCTCCAGAAAGTATCCCACAATTCCCATGCCGCTGCTCTGATCAGCGGTTTGAACTCCACTGCCCTGCAGCCAAGATGCCCCTCCCTCTTGCAAGTCCTGGGAATTTTAAATCTCATTTTCTGCTGGCTGGCTTCCCAGAGGAGCTTCCCAGGTGAGCATGGCTGGCTATTGCACCACATTCGCTCCTGCTTGGACCACTGCTGAGTTGTTGGATCTGATCAGTATATGGGGAGAGGAGTCTGTTCAGTTGCAGCTGTGAGTGACCCATAGGAATCGGGACACATATGGGCAAATTTCTCGAGGCTTGTGTGAAAAGGGCTATGATCGGGACATGCAGCAGTGCAGAGCGAACATAAAGGAGCTGAGACAAGTGTAGCATAAGGCCCAGGAGGCGAACGATTGCACCGTTGGTTCAATCCGGTGGTTATAGACCTGCCGTTTCTATAATGAGCTAAATGCTATCCTCAGTGGTGACCCCACCTCCATCGCCGACAGCCCCGTGGATACTTCACAGGCAGCAGAAAGAGAAACCGCAGATTGAAATTCTGGATGAAGAAGTCGAGCTAGAAGAGGATGTGGTTCTCCCAGCCGGGTCGTCTGGTGAGCAGGCAGACAGGAGTGCTCAGCGGGGAGCAGGAAACAGATGAGACTCTGGGTAAGTTGCTGTGGCTTGTGTAGGGAATCGAACAGTGGGAAGCAGGTAGTGTTCATGCACCCCCGCGGACTGGCTTTGGCAGATAAGAAAAAACCCTATGTGCCGCAAAGAAGGCATGTTCCACGAGGTGCTGCAGTGTGATGAGATATACAAGAGAATGGAAAGAATGCTGGGAAGTCAAAAGGCAGGCAGAAAAGAGAATGATGCTTTTGCTAGGCAAGCAACAGAGCATATGATTAAAGTTATGGAGGATCAGACAGAAATGCTCAAGTCTTTGATACAAATGCAGGTTGAGCAGATTCATGGCTGACCTCCACTGCAGCATATGCAGATACACAGTTCTTTGCCAACCCCACCCCCTCTATGCTCACACATTCCTTTTCATTTACAGCACTCCTGAGTTTCCCCATCACTCCGCTCCCTCTCACAGCTTGCACAATGGTAGCTGCAGCTACACACAGTTGTGAGGTTTTCCCCTTTTTAACAATAAATAAAGGCTAAGGTATTTAATGGGACAGCGTTTTTATTCTGTGTTCTACAAAAGCATATAGCAATCAATTCACTGTCTGCTTCTAAAGCATTGCGTTGCATGGATCTTGGGCCCCAGAATTGTACATGGATGCAACAAGGAAGCAACTCCAAAGCAGACATGTGTTACTGCCCCTCACTGTCAAAGTGGTTCCTCAAAGCCTCTATGAGCTCTTCTGACAGCCTCTAGCATCTGGCTGTTCAAACTGTGCAGCCAAGCTCTGCCTCAGTGCTCCACACCTGAGCAAACATTTCACCCTTAGATTCACACAAATTATGCAAAGTGCAGCACGTGGCTATGACCACAGGAATTTTATCCTCGGTAAGGTCTAGCCTGCCACTTAGACACCTCCAGTGAGCTTTCAAACAGCCAAAGGCACATTTGACTACCATGTGGCACCTGCTCAGCCTGTTGTTAAAATTCTCCTCTCTGCTGTCCAGGTGCCTTGTGTATGGTTTCATGAGCCAGGGCTGTAAGGGGTGAGCCTGATCTCCCAGGATTACTATGGGCATTTCCACATCCCCCACTGTGAACTTGGCGTCTGGAAAGAAAGTCCCTACCTGCAGCTTTCTGTACAGGCCACTGTTCCTGAAGATGCATGTGTCATGCACCTTTCCAAACCTGCCTGCACTGATATCTGTGAACTGCCCCTGGTGATCCACAAGTGCCTGCAACACCATAGAGAAGTGTCTCTTCCTGTTGATGTATTCAGAGGCAAGGTCGTCTGGTGCTAAAACTGGAATGTGTGCACTATCAATCACCCTGCCAGTTAGGGAAACCCATCTCTGCAAAGCCATTCACTGTTTTGTGCACATTTCCCAGAGTCACAGTCCGATGCAGCAGGGTGCAATTTATTGCCCTGCACACTTGGAGTAGTACAGCCCCAACAGTGGACTTTCCTACTCCAAATTGATATGACCGGTAGCAGTCTGGATTTGCCAGCTTCCACACAGTGATTGTAACATGCTTCTCTACTGAAAGGGCAGCTCTTACTCTGATGTCTTGGTGCTGCAAGTCAGGGGACAGCTCACCACATAGCTCCATGAAGATCGTTTTTTGCATCCAAAAGTTCTGTACTCACTGGTCGTTATCCCCCACCTGCATCACAATGCGATCCCACCAATCAGTGCTTGTTTCCCTAGCCCAGAAACGATGGTCTACCGATGCAGCTGCTCTGTGAATGCACAGAGCACCGATGCAGCTGCTCTATGAATGAACAGAGCACTGATAAGTTGCTGTCATCCATATCACATTCGAGTGTCTGAGATTCATCCTCTGTTAGCTTTGCGAGTAACTCTGAGTGTAACTGTGCTGCCCTGCACAATGACCTCATGACAGCTAACCGCACATAGGAGAGAAGTGTGGGATCCATCTTCTCTCACTGCAGATGTTGTCACGCACTACAAAAGAATGACAGTTGGAAAAACAGCACAAACGGAAGCCAGAAACCTTTGGAGGGGTGGGACGCAAAGCGGTGCAAGATGGTACCTTTTGCACATCCCAGGATGCACTGCACTCCGTTTCTGCATTCCCAGAACACCTAGCAATGGATGGTGTTGCCAGGCACTGTGGGATACATACCCACAGTCCATTGCTCTCACTGATGACAAAAGTGCCCTGAATGTGGACATGATCTGTCAACAGAGGGAGCTAATGTAGACATGCTTTGGCGACTTTGCTTTTGTTGACTTTTTCCTTGGTGACATTAGTTTCATCGAAAAAACTTGCCAGTGTTGACAAGCCCACTGTCACTGAGAAGTCCTTGTGCTCCCCCCTTCTGGCTTTACAGCTAGACTAATTTTGCACTTGGTGTTTCTAAATACAGATGGAATTGCTAGAGTGCAAAGCATTGTTTTTTGTAGACAGTACATTTGATTAGGAAAACCCAGACTATTGCAAGCCCCTGTTTGTTTTCTCTCCTATCTTCCGCTGGCACCAAAAATGGGGAGATAACGGTTTGGATTTCATTTTGTTTCTTGGGTTTTGGAGACTCAAGCCAGACTTTTGGCATTATCCTAACAATGTGTGTGTTTCCTAGTCTATTCTTCATATTTTTTAAAAAATGATAAAAAAAGGCTTTAATCATATGAAAAGTCATCCAACTTTTGTTTAATTGATAACACATATAAATAGGCAACAAGGGGATATAAAAATGACACATACCAAATAAAGGTGGTCTTTAATTATGGGTTTCATAAATATGTGTTTTGGGACTATTTTAAAAAAATGGTATCTACTAGATTATGTCACAGTTTTTAAGCCCTAGACCATAAATAGTAGTGCAGGGCAATTTTAACAACTTTCAAGGCCCGGAAACTGCTTCAGAGGAGTCACTCTTCTTAACGAGAATTTGGGGACTCCTAAACATCAGTGCCTTTCTAAAATAATCTGCCTATATGTCAAACCCATAGGTAAAAATATCCTCTGGAAAATTCCATGGAAAATAAAGCCTCTCTGTTCATTAAATCTGTGTCCTCACAACATTAAGTCACTTCTTTCTAATGTCTTTTAAAGTCTTAGGGTTTGTCTGCACTTAAAATGCTAGAGCAACACTATGCCGTAGTAGTGCTTCAGTGTAGACACTACACTACCTACTCTGATGGGAGAGATTCCCCTGTGGCGAAGGTAATCCCCCTCCTGCCTTAAAGTGGCCAAATGGGTTTGGTTTTTTTGAGTGTTTAAACTGGACCCTTACCCTCGCTTTGGGAGGTTCACTTTCATGATGAGACACTATGGCAGATTCCAGAGTGGAGTGAATTTTAAAACCAAAATTAGAAGATTGTAATTGAAACATTTACACACGTTTAATTACTGCGGAATGGCAGAAAATGCAATACTGCAATGATGAACTTGGGGGACTTGTTCCAGCTGTGTGAAAGGAGTATTGGGAATTGGTAATTTTTTTGCCTGGTTTTACTGCTCAGTGGGAAGTCTGTGGGGGCTGACCTGTACTAATTTAGGAATAGCGTATATCACCTGGTTAGTGGGATAGTTACTGCATGGCCTTATTGCAATGTTTTTGGTGTGCGTATGTTGGTTTAATTTAATAGCAGTGTGGTTAGGGCAACATACTGGCACCAGTTAAGCAGCTTCCCAGTAAATGTTTGTTAGCTGGGAAGACAGTTTTGCAGGCCCCAGCAAAGTTACATGATTTCCTCTTCAGTGGCTGGCTGCCAAAAGATCAATAGGACACTTAATAGTTAAAAAGTGACTCTATAGAGAAAGGGGATAGGCAGTTGTGGCGACTGTTTGATGAAGCTGTAGAAGCAAAAACTGCTGGGGCCACTACTACTGGACAGTAGGCCTTAGAGTAAGATAGACATATAGAGAGACCTTCAGTTTTAAAATTCTCTCCCCCTTAGCTTATGCTTTGTTCAGTCTGTTATATAAACAATACTGTGTTCTGAGAAAGATGTCTGCTCAACTATTTTACCCACTGGTCACAAGGTTCTGAAGGGAAGACTTGCAAGTTGATAAATGCAAAGGAATGCACATTGGAAAACATAATCCCAATGACGCGTACAAAATGATGGGGTCTAAATTAGTTGTTATTACTCAAGAAACAGATCTTGAAATTATTGTGGATAGTTTTCTGAAAACATCTGCTCAACGTGCAGCAGCAATAAAGAAAGCTAACAGAGTATTAGTAACCATTAGGAAAGGGATTGACAATAGGACAGTAAATATCGTAATTGCACTATATAAAGCCATGGTATACCTACACCTTGAGTACTGCATGAAATTCCCCATCTCAGAAAAGATCCATTAGAATTGGAAAAGGTACAGAGAATGGCAACAAAATGATAAGGGTTATGGAATAGCTTCCATATGAGGAGAGTTCAAAAAGATGGGGACTGTTCGGCTTGAAAAAGAGACAACTGAAGGGGGATATGAGAGAGGTCTAAAAAACCCTAATAATATGAATAAGAAAGTGTTATTTGTCCCTTTACATAACACAAGAACCAGGGACCAAGTTTAAAACAAACGAAAGGAAATACTACTTCTTACAACACACAGTCAACCTGTTGAACTCACTGGCAAGGGATGTTGTGAAGTATAACTGGGCTCTAAAGTGTTACTGGTGTTGGGGTGGGGAGGGGGAAAACGGGATATTGGTGTGCCTCCCACACTGACAGCCACCATAATCTCCACCCCCATCTCCCTATGCACACCTCAGACCCATGTACAATCTCCCCAGGTTCTGGAGTAGGGAAGTTGGTGACAGTGCTGGGAATAGCTGAGCAACCCTTCCACAGAGGAGGAAGATCTGCGGGTAGTGGGTTCCATCTATGCCAGGGTGGAGTTGGGGGTGGTGATGGTGTCCAAGCCAAGGATCGATTGCTGGAGCATGGTCTCTTTCACTTCTGGGGATGCAAACAGTATTTAATTTAATGGAATAAGCACCGTTGTATACTGAGATGATTTTAGCAGTGGCTTCGTAGGCCTGCAGAATGGTGGCAGGATAGTGTTCATAAATTCCTCTTAGAACCATACCATAGGGTGACCAGATGTCCCAGTTTTATAGGGACAGTTCTGATATTCAGGGCTTTGTCTTATAGAGGTGCCTATTACCCCCTACTCTCTGTCCTGATTTTTCACACTTGCTGTCTGGTCACCCTACCATACCAGTGCCATCCTCCCTTTCCAAATACATTTTTTCCCGCTAGTCCCCAAATTTACACTCTCATCTTGCAAATGGATCCATGCAGGCATGCCTTGCAAGGGCTCTGTGCTAGACAGACCCTATCTACATGTAGGGATCTGCCCACAGGATTCAGGCCCTGCTTTACATATATCGAATTCAGACTGTTCAGTTACCTAAGGCCTCTGCTTCTGAGTACGGTACATGCTGACATTTTCCTCATTTCAACTGCAAAGTGTATTTGCTTTCAGATAAACTACTCCAAATTGTGATTCTGTGCCAAAGAGGGGGAGGGAATATCTGTTTAGAAATAGTTTGAGTATGAGAAATAAATCCGTGCCGATTTTGACTGCCTCGGAATGGATTCTTTGTAGCTGATGTTAATTGATTACAGGAATGCATCAGACTTAGGTCAGCCTGGCTAATATAATGTGGATTACTGTCTACGTTTCCTGGAAGGGGGCTTTGTCACTGTTCCTGTGCAAGCTATTCAGTAAATGTATGGCCAGCCGTATATTTTCGCAAAGAATCTGGCCAATAAAGCATGCCTGCAAAAAAACACTGCAATTACTTCCCAGCCCTCTGAGCTGCTCTGAGTAGAGCCTATTGACTTCAAGCGGGGTTTTGGGTAGAAGCAGGAGGTCGCTTGCATTAGATGTTCCAATCACAGGCACCTTAGAAATACCTGAAAATGCACACTTAAGAGTGCTAATATTGTAAAAGGGAAAACAGGCACTATAAATGTCATTTAAGTATTTTGGACTAGAAGAGCTTTAAGGACAGTGTAAAAAAAAAAGGGTAAATATTTTGCTGAAAGAATAAGAATGGCTCTTCCTAAATGGAGAGAACTGGCATGTCTGATTTTATTAATAATTAAATTGTTCCCCATGCATTTGTGGGTGTGAAATAACCCTGAATTTTTCTTAGCATAGATATTGAAACAAAATGAAAACGTGGAGAAAAGGAAATGTTTCATGAGAATATGCCACTAGCACAGAATTGTCAGACCATTTCACTTGAGTTCCTGGTAGAAAAAATTAAGAACTATTAAAAAACCTCTCCTATAAAAAAAAATTAAAAGGAAAAGTGAAACCCAGATTTCAAAAGCAAATGCAGAGATATTTTTGTTGTTGAGTTATAAGGCTATGGTAGATTTTAAAATTTAATTTGGTATATATTTCATTTTAACCAAAACCCTATAGATAATAAAAGCCTTTAAATTCTATCATAACAGATTTTAAAACCTTCCACTTTGGCTCCTGCAAAAAACCCTTAGACATTAGAAAAACTTGACTCGCATGGCTTCAGTGGCACTACTCCCAAGAATAAAGTTACTCCTGTGTCTAAGTGTTGCACATAATATGCTTAGTTAGGGCAGAACAAATGAAAAAATCTTCAGGATAGCCTTGCAAAATTCTCTTTATTCACGTGTTTTGGGGGAGTAAATTTTCCCCCCTAGTCATCCATACCCAGGATAAAGCACAGGGGAGTAGATTTTATGTGGGGCCCGATAACCTTCTCTGCAATTTTATAAGGATGCTTATTATGTAATAATTTTTTCCTGCTGAAAAAATAGAGAAATAAGCAGAGAAACAGAACTTAGATTATAAGCACTCAGAACCTAAAGACCCCACAAATTCTTTTCAAAAGGTGGTTTAAAAATGAATGAAGATAAAGCGTTAGATTATTATCTGAAGATATGTGCAGTGCAGTACAAGGCACAAAATGAAGAGACTACTGCACAAACTGGAATGTAGAAGGGTAAAAAAAAAAAAATCTCCCAAATTATACACACAGTGAAGAAATTAAACAATAACAAAATATACAGGCAAATAAGTGAAAAGTTAAAAAGGGTCACAAAATCTGCTGTAAAATTATGCTTCGAAGGGACCTAATCGGTCCACCTCACTAAACCAAAACTGCTGTTGACTTTATGGTGTATAGAATCCTGTTGCAAAGCTTAATAGTAAAAGTGTGAATACAGAAGAAAAAAAGAAGTTTTTGCTGGACAGTTCAGAGCATAGGTTCCTTTTATCACATAGCCAAATGGCAAAATTGTTTGAAAACATAGAGGTGGAGTATACTGTAAGAAATAAAGTAAAAACAACTGAGGAAACATTGGAGAAAGCACTGAATTAGAGCAATAATAAAGTGAATGAATAAAATTAGTCAATATAAGTTGAAACTACTTGATATGTCATTAAATCACAATGGATAGAAGTTAAGACAAAAGTTCTAAATGGAAATGAAAATGTCTTTTATAAGAACATTACCTATTTAATGGCAAGAGTACTGGAGTAAAGTTAAAGTTATTGTTTCACTTGTATTAGGTTTTTATGCTAGTCATTGTTCACCTAAGAAAGGAATTACTCTATTCATGACTCTTTTTAATTTAAAAAAAATTAAGAAGAAAAACTAATGTAAAAAAAATCAGTAGAAAATTGGACACGTTTTGACATTTAATATAAAAATACCCTCTACTTGGTGAGCTATAATAAAGTATGCAGAAAAATACCAATATTATTTTTATTGGCACCCAGAGAATAAATAGAAACGACACTCTCAAAACCAACCAACCAAATCAAACCTAGAACCTTAAAACAATTAACCACAGTTAAAAAAAATAGAATGATTAAAATATTTAAAACTCTTAATATAAATAATCAAATGTATTCAAAAATACTAACTAAACAGATTAAATAACTGGGCTCAATAATGTTAATGTTCAGGGAGTAATTTCAGACATAGCAGTGCAAAATTAGCTTAGCACTTAATTTTAAAAATATAATAAGTAGGTCATAAAAGTAATACAAAATGTAACTCATTTTGGTTTTTCAAAAGCAGATCAAAGCTTCTTGGGGAAACTGGAGAAGTGAGAGAGCTGAATTATTAAAGAGAGAGCCTTGACAAAACTTGGAAAACCTAAAATCATGCCACATAACAGGAATCAAAAAAGGCTAAATTACGGTAGATATTGAAAACACATATAAGATTGAATGCATAAAACTGGAGCAAATAATAGGCAACATTTTGTAAATAGAAGACATTAGAGTAAGGGGGATTTTTAACTTCATGGCTTCCCAGCTCATCCAGAGAATTCTTTGTGACTGGCTAGAAGAGAAAATCAGAGAATCATTTCCAATGCCCAGAACTAAAATGCAAATGTTTGCTGTAAGTTCAAATGATAAGACCATAGTTAAACACCAACTAGAAGAAACTAATTATTTGTATCCTACCTAAAGAGCAAGTAGTCGTGCAATTAATCAGATCTAATGAAAATCAAAGCTGCTCGTCTCCTTCGTCCCGCTGGGTTGCAGAGAAGTAAGACAAAGCTCTTAGAATTTTTAATACTCCTCTTTGAGCAGCCTCCCTTCAAGCATCACCTCCTTGTAGAAAGCCATGCAGAAGCATTTACTGTGTTGTAACCAACACAATAATCATTCCTGGTGAAGACAGGCTTTTCTTTTTGTGTTCCTTTGAATTTGTGCTGTCAGTCAAGAGGCTATTTATTTACTGGTTTGCCCTGATTATATTTTATGGAAAGGATCTCCCCCCCGCTCCCCATCTGCAAAGAGAACAGATACTTTAATGGGCTGATCGTGCCCTCGAGTCTGGGAAATATCCCATTAACTTCAATGGGAACAGGTTCAGCTGTCGCCTGTACTAAGCAGGCAAAAATAATGATATAGCAGAGAAATAATTAAAAAGGCCTGTTGGTAAATTCTAAATCCTGCTGCAGTCCTTACTTACACTCCAGTCCTAAAAGGCCTCCGTGCATTGACCTCCTGTTCACTCAAATAGGCACAATGAATGCAAAAAGTGTGCAAGACGGGATCCCCAGTCATTACTGATTTCAACGGTGTTACTTTGCCTGATTAAAGGTGAGCAGGCTGCAGCCTGTAAAGAGCTAACCTGGCAAAAACCATTAGCCCAAGAAAAATGTTTTTAAAAGGCTATTTGGTAAATTCACAGAACGAGGCTGATTGTTCAAAAGACTGACGAGCCGCAATGTGGACTTACAATGAGATGCAGTGCATGGGCATCTGCTTTAAGATGATCTGCGACCAGTCTGAGCCTTCCCTGATTAATTTCCAGATTCCACTTGTAAATTTCACAAATGCATTATTACCTCCTGTGTGCTAGCTTAGGGCCATAGCGTGCTGTCAATGTTTTATATTCGACTGGCTCATCTGTACGCATATAGCTAGATGGCAGATATGATCCTTAATGGCCACTCCCCAGATGGGATTACTCCTGGATGTAAGCGTTTGCAGGATCAGGGACTGAGAGTCTGATCCTGAGTCCCTTGAAATCAATGGCAAAGCTCCCACCGACCTCAGTGGCTGAAGGATCAAGTTCTAATTTCACAGCTTAATCAGTACAATGTCCATATAACCCTCCCTGCCCACCAAAAATTCTAGTAACCATTGTGTGATATTGGAATAGAGTTGAGCCCAGTTTCTTTTTCCTGCGCAGATCATTGGTGATGCACACAGTTTGCAGTTCCGGTCTGCCCTTTAGGATCTCATAACTTGTTCATAACTACACAATATTTGGGAAAAAATATTAGGTCTAGTGATTTGCTATTTTTTAAAAAATTGGGATGGTGATAAATGGAGGGATATGAGCCAAAGAAAGGGACAAAGATCGCTTGAGCTGGGAACGTGTGTTCACAAGATTTTAAGCAATTGCAACAGAGTAGGGTGTGGGAAGTCCTAGTTTTGTGTTGGAACAAAGGACAATGAAAGCCCTAAATACTGGAAATCTTTGCAAACAACATAGTTTGAAAAAATAAATTTCCTCTCTTCCCCCTAATAAATACTTTTAAAAAAGAAAATGCATATTGCAAAATGACTTTTGAAGTCTGGATATCAATGAAACCATGTGAATGTCTGACTGTGATGTCAGAAATACTCAGGAAAGGGTCTGACTTCCTTCACTTCCGTATTTTTTATTTACAGATTCCATTTCATAATGGCAGTAAGGCATGCCAGCCTGGGCCTCTCTAGCAGATTGTCTAATTTCCCTTTATCATAGCCATTCAATTTGCTTTGATTTCAAATACTACACTCCTGAAATCTGCCCAAATATCTGTCACTGCCGATTTACTAATACATTTACACTACCAGCAACACGGCGCTCAGGGGTAGCCAGTAGTGAATTTATGAGCCCAAGATGGGTGAATTGGGTACAACATGGGTACTGGAACTGAAATTAATTTCAAAATGTCAAAATTTTCCACGCAAGGAAGATTCTGTTTTTCGAACCGCTCCATTTAGCAGCTCAGAGGTGCTCCCGGCTTACGATCACACCATGGAAGCACAAGGCCGAGTCCATAATCCTCTGTGGCAGGACTAGAAGCAGGACATCTTTCATTTGTGCAGTGATATTTATGATAGCACTGTTGTGTCTCACATTCTATTTATTTACATACTTTCTTTCCCTATTCAATCTAATCCAGCGATACTGCACTCATCAGTGTGATGGCTATGTGCCTAAAATTGTAGCCTCTTGGAATTTTGGAGGGCTTTGGATTCTAACACCTAGATCCAAGCCCACCTCTGGTTTTAGGGACAAGTTGAATTCAAAACTAAAAGGGGAAGGTTTAGTATTTCTATCATCATTATTATTTGTATTACAGTAGTGCTAAGAAACCCCAACTGAAAGTGAAGCCTCATTGCGGTAGGTGCTGGAAATACACAAAAACAAGAAACAACTCCTGTCCCAAAAAGCTTACAGTCCAAATAGACAAAAGCAGAGAAAGGAGGTATTATTATCACAGGTTTACAAATGGGGAACGGCACAGAGAGATTAAGTGAATTGCCTAAGGTCACACCGGAAGTCGGTGACACCAAGAACTCCTGAGTCTCAGTCCAGTGCCTTGACCATAAGGCTTCTTGTTTCCAGATCACAGACTGCCAGAATCTCACAATACAACTGTTCTCACGAGTGCTCTACAATCCAGCCTGTCAAAACAGCTTGCAAGATTTTTCTGCCTTCCTGTTTGAACTATGAAACCAGCCTTGTTTGACTGAAATTCAAACAAAGGTCCGAGCCCCGTGACCCAGATCCAAATATCACCTCCTTGCAAATGACCTCACCTCAGATATTAGAATCTTAAATCAATTATCAATCTTCCTTCTTTTCATGTACTGTGGTTTCTGTATCAATACTTTCAAACAACTTATCTATATAAATTTACCATAATTTATACTTTGTTTGAGGACCAGGTTTTCAATCAGTTGAAGGTACAGTTGTACCTCTGAGTTGTGAGAATGCATGTAATATGCATGTGGAATCACTTCAATTGCACACAAAAATTACCAGATTGTTTTGCAAATGCAGACACTTACCCAATTTACACAGACAGTTAGTTTCTGGTTTTAAGACACACGCTGATTATGTGCACAAATTAGGGATGCATTTGCAACACTAAAGTGCCTGAAAATTTAGCTCTGCATGCCACATTATTCACTTTCTGAAAGGGATGTAAAATAATTATTTAATTAGTTTTTTTTCAAGATATTGACTTATTTAAACAAACTAAGGAAAGTAAATATAAGAATTAAACAAAAGCAAATATGGAAAATTGCAACATCTCATTTTCAAAAGACCCCTGGAACAAGAAGCAAAAGGTTCCTCAGAAATGCACTAAATTGGTACTAACAATAGACAAAGAGTAAAATTTGCAAAAGTACACAGGTGCCCAAGTGACATTTCAGAAATGACTTTGGCACGAGGCTCCTAAATCTCTTAGATGCATTTGAAAATATTACCCAAAATTCTGAAAAATGAGGCCAAAATAAGGGAGTCCTTTATCACAGGGGTAGGCAACCTATGGTACGCATGCCAAAGTCAGCACACAAGCTGATTTTCAGTGGCACTCACACTGCCCAGGTCCTGGCCACTGGTCTGGGGGGCTCTGCATTTTAATTTAATTTTAAATGAAGCTTCTTAAACACTTTAAAAACCTTATTTACTTTACCCACAACAATAGTTTGGTTCTATATTACAGACTTATAGAAAGAGACCTTCTAAAAATGATAAAATGTATTACTGGCATGCAAAACCTTAAGATAGAGTGAATAAATGAAGAGTTGGCACACTACTTCTGAAAGGTTGCCGACCCCTGCTTTATCATAATTAGACTATAAAGCTGATTTAGATTAAGAGCTAAAATCCAACCATTTTTTCACATTCACCAGTATGTTCTTGGTGTCTGATCTTGCATTCATTTAAATCTAGTAAATCTCCCATTGCCTTTAGTGGGGTAAGATTGGGGCTTTGTTGTTTTATGGCAGCAAAGTGGGTGAAAGCAGGCAAATGTGCCAGTGTATTTGGCTCACCACCCAGAGCTATGAAGAAAAGCTTTATATTCTGAAGTATATTAGTAATTAATATGAACAATAAAAGCTTCAACCAGGGCAGGAATTAAACTCTCATTCCATAAACTGCATTTTTTTTAGTGGTATGGAAAGAGAACTCTCCATGACTTGCTCTGAACTGCTATTGCATGAAGTCTTTATTATTTCTAAGAGGTGCTTCACATTTGTTGAAACCCAAGGTCAAAAGTGCATAATGCTGAGAGCTCAGTTGACTCCTGGATTCTGCTCAGCCTGGTTGTGAGTTCATTCCTGTCCTGGCATTTTTTTTTTGATATTTAGAGCAACATAGCTGCCGTCAACCACCAAATGTTCAGCAACGTGTGTGCCGGGCTGAGGAAGAGAATTTCTTCGGCAGCGTACAGTAGTTGATGTGGAACTAACCTGCAACACACGACGGCAGGGTAGGAGCAGTGTAGTGGCTGTGGGCTGCAACTGCTCTCCAGAGATGGGACAGCAGATCCATGTAATTCACAGATCTCCAGGCCATGCCTCTAGCCCACTCCCATCACACCTTTCCCTGTGTGAAGTGCACTGCAGCTGGCCTCAGGCCCATGCTGTAGTTCACAGCAGTCCATGGATTTTCCCAGTATGTCCCTTTCATTGTCCTCCCTTCAGCAGAAGTGCTACCCTGACATTACGAGTCTACCAGTCAAAATGTAATATTTTATTAGGGGCCAGCTCAGGCAAAACGCCTCTTGAAGTTGAAGAGAAGTTTCTGTAATATATATTTTTTCTGTACTTCATTCTCTCTCCCTCCATCCCGTTCTTTCCCTTTCCTCTCTTTTTCAGTCTTGTTTGGTGTCTCGCCTCCCCACCGCTCCTGGCTTTCATCTCTCTTCTCCATCAGTCCTCTTCTTTCTTCACTCATCTGCATCAAAGCTGTTGCAGGGAGATTTAAATTACACCATGCTCAACTCCTGGTGCTGCACCCCTCATGGGGTTTTCACCATCGGCAGCGTTAGTTGATCATCCAATGAGCACATCATTTGGCTGCCCTCGTCACATTCTGCTTCTTGCTAGGCCTACTGAATTTTAGGGCTGTACTGGCCCGCTATGGCCAGCCTGGGAGAGGGGACACTGCAGCTGGGTTTATGCTGGCAAAAATCTTCCAGCCCAAGTGCTGCAAGATTGAGTGATGGGCTGCAGAACCTGGCTGCACTGCAGTGTGCATGAGAACCCATTCTCCTTACGCAGAATAAGGAAATCTCCCACCCAATGTGCATTTGAATGTCTGTCTTTCCCTCCATCATGGCCTCCAAGCCTGGATCTGGAGACGCACCAACCCTATTACCTTAGCCGAAAGACATTTGTACAGCTTCCTGCTTCAGGGTATTTGGACAGCATTTGATGCTGGGAGGATATAAGACATAATACGATGCTGACAAC